>CM064882.1:9244457-9460965 GCA_003313485.2 Penstemon barbatus
GCTATTTCGCACCCTATATATTACTTGAATCGAATGAAGAAATTAAGATCGATCCGACCAACCCAAACAGATCGGGATTCCCTCGCAGACCCAACAAAGCGCAGCTCTCTTCGATCAGAAGAAGATACTCCGGACCCATGAAGGATAATTGGGCCGAGTCCTGTTAGGACTATGTTTCCATGTAACGCTAGGTTAAACATTGTATAAATACCTGGCTAATCATTGTATTAAACAACTACGAAATCCTCCACTTTAAGGATATTCATATATTCTCTGCCTAAGGCATTACAACTGAATAAGAATCAATATTATTCATAGTATTTTTATCTCCAGATTAAAGTGTTATTAGCTTTCTTTGTGGTTTTGCTTCTTGTTCTTAATTACCGCTTTTCTTTGTGTTTGATCCATCCGGAATAAAGTAACGGAGCCCTACTTAATATATATACACAAATATCGTAAACCCCACCGATATTACAAATTTACTGATATACTATTAACCCGACGAAATCCGGTTAAATCAGTTGGCGCCCACCGTGGGGGCTAGGTTAATTATTCGAATCGACACATGGCTCGCCCAAGGAAAAGCGCTCGCGTCGGAGCGAGAAGCAATACGACCACAGGTCACAACACATCTGAAGATCCACAAGACAACAACGATAACAACAATCCAAACACCAATGAAAACCTCCCAGATACCCGTTCACGTCAGCAGGAACACCAAGGAGGTCTTACCGGTACAATACCAGAGGAACCGGAGCTCCCCGAAATACCCGCTCCTCTCCCTGGCGCTCAGGAAAAACTGAAACAAATAGCGATGCTCTTCAAGTCACTCTCTCCAGAAGAATTGCTAGTTTTAGACCAAATTCCTCGAAACGTTACGGCTCCCGGAGCAACTCCTGCGACAGGAGTGCCAAGGCCGAACGAACGGACCTCTCAACAAGCTGACAGCCCAGCAAGTGAGCGTCGCTCGCTGCACAGCCCACGGCAGGTCAATTCTAAACCCTCCGCCAACCGTCCCCAAAGAAGAACTGGTCGAAGAGTACCACAAGCAGTTCGCAGCGGATCGAAGGAACGAACGATCATCCCAATCGAAGATGATATAGATGATACAATCCCCTATAGACCAAGAACGACTCGATTCTCAGAACGAGAAATTGAAAGGATGGTACAGGAGCGACTCGAACAACGATTACGATCTGCACAAAACCCCTGGGCCCGGACTACAGAACTCCAGGAAAGCCTTGCGGCTTGCTCTCATTTCTGCAGGGAAATAAAAGAAGCACAGTCCGCAGGACAGGTCCCGGGAAGACTACCCCGATATGATGGAACCACCGACCCGGACGATTATATCTTTAGCTTTACGAACATAATGAATTTGTATGCTCACTCCGCCGAATTCACCGCCAAGCTAATGGTAACAACATTCGAAGGACTCGCGCTGGATTGGTTCGCCAAACAGCCGGCCAACTCTATATTCAGTTTCCGGGAATTATGCAATAAACTAATACAGCAATTTGCCAGTCAGAGGAGGCAAAAACTTCCGATGAGCTACCTAGGAACCATACACCAACAAGAGGGAGAATCCCTAAGAAATTGGTTGGCAAGGTTCAACGTAGAATTACTCAAAATCGACTCACCGAATATCGATTACATAATTTCTATCCTCTTCGACCTCACTAAAAATAGGCAGTTTGGAAACGCCCTTAGTCGAAAACAACCGAGAACATTTGCCGACATTATGAGCTTGGCTTCTAAGTATATGACCCAAGAAGAGATGAATTCCTTTAAGGATAAAAACAAAAACAAAGCCACCACCTCAGGCTCCAAACGGCACGATAGGTTTCCTACCCAAAAAGCTTCGGATTACGAGCGATCTTCCAGGAGAGGTAATGTTTTCCACCGACTGGAATACAACAAAGCCGATCATGACAGACAACCTAATTTCTACCAAAGACCAAGAAACCAAGATCAACCAATAAGAAGCAGGGTGAATCAAGTAGAACACCCAAGGTTAAATGTTCCAATGGAAGAAATATTGGAAGTCCTAGAAAGAAATAACTGGATTCCTGAAGCGAGGAAAATCGCGCAGCCAAGACCAGGCTCTCGAAACTACGATCAATACTGCAAATACCATAGGGCACATGGACATCGAACGGAGAATTGTTTTCACCTTAAGAGAGAAGTTGAGAAACTTATCGAGCAAGGAAAACTCGACGAATACATAGAGCGAGATAATCATAAAAGGGAAAGAAGTAGAAGCCCTCGGAATGTTGATCGAAGGAGAAATTCTCGTCAAAGGTCACCCGAACGCCGACCTATTCCGGAATCGAATCACGACCAGATCAATGGAACTATCCATACGATCTCCGGGGGTCCCGCGGGTGGAGATAGTCGTAACGCCCGGCGAAGAACTGCCAGGTCCATCATTGGAAACTCAAAATACCCAAAAGAAATTTGGACCCTGGAAAGCAGGCCATCAAACGATCAACAGATCAGTTTTAATGAAGGCGAAGCGCCTAAAAATATTGTCTGGGACGCAAGAGAGGATAACCCCGACTTCCCTATGGTAATATCGCTAGAAATAGCAAATTACAATGTCAAGAGAATCTTAATCGATAATGGGAGCTCAGCCAATATTATCTCCCGAGAAGTTTTAGCCCAAATGGACTTGGGACAGATAAACTTGCAGAAAGTAGCTACGCCATTAATAGGATTCGGAGGGTCCGAAATCATCCCCAGCGGAACGATAACCTTAAGCGTATCGCTCGGAAAAATACCCCACCGAACAGTGAAGCTAGTGAAATTTTTAGTAGTAGAGACCCCATTCGCTTATAATGCAATATTGGGACGACCTGCTCTCAATCTATTCCGAGCCGTTGTCTCTACTTATCATCAGAAGATAAAGTTTCCAACCGATACAGGCATCGGAGAAATAACAAACGACCATTGCATGGCTTGGGACTGCTATAGTATTTCGTTAACAATGAAAGAACATCCTAAGTCCGTTACTCCGAGCAAGAGAAAGATCGAAGGCGATCTCATTAGAAACGAGGTTGGAATTCCTAGTACTGATCGACTAGATAAAAAGGGGAAAGAACCGCTAGACTTATCTTTGAAACCTCCTGAACACAAAGATATAATTCTAGTAGAAGGCGACTCATCCAAAAAGACGAGAATTGGTACAGAGTTGAGCGAAGAAGGAGAAATAATGCTGATCGACTTCCTCAGAAACAATGCCGATGTCTTCGCTTGGAGCGCAAATGACATTGAAGGAATTGATCCTCGAATAATAAAGCATTCCCTAAAAATAGATCCTTTGGCGAAACCCGCTAGACAGAAGAAGAGAAATCATGGACCGGTGAAAGATAAAATTATCAAAGCCGAGGTAGAAAGGTTGCTCGAGGCAAAACAAATCCGAGAAATTCATTTCTCGGAATGGCTATGCAATGTAGTACTAGTCGCTAAAGGAGACAAAAAAGATAATAAATGGAGGATGTGTAATGATTTCACCGACCTTAACAAGTTGTGTCCACGCGACCCATATCCCCTCCCGAGGATTGACTTATTGGTCGACTCGACCGCTGGCTTCGCGTTATTCAGTATGATGGACGCCTTCCAAGGGTTTTACCAAATATACATGGATGAGCGGGACCAAGAAAAGACCGCGTTCGTAACCGAGCAGGGAGTTTATTGCTTCATAGTGATGCCATTCGGCTTAAGAAATGCCGGAGCTACTTACCAAAGGTTAGTAAACCTAATGTTCAAAGAATTAATCGGAGAACTGATGGAAGTCTACGTGGACGACATGCTGGTCAAAAGTATGAACGAAGCAGATCATGTAATGCATCTCGATCGATGCTTTCAGATCTTAAGAAAATATCGTATGAAGTTAAACCCCGCAAAATGCACCTTTGGTGTCAAATCAGGAAAATTCTTGGGATATCTAGTCCACCAACGCGGAATAGAAGCCAACCCAGAAAAAATCCGAGCCATAACTGAAATGAAACCTCCTAAAACAATCTCTCAAGTACAAAGCCTAGTTGGAAAGATCGTAGCATTAAACAGGTTTATATCAAAGTCTGCAGACAAAAGCCTCCCTTTTTTCCAAACTCTCCGAAAGGCAAAGAACTTTGTTTGGACCGAAGAGTGCGATCAGGCCTTCGAGCAGCTCAAAGAATATTTGACAACACCCCCGATGTTGGCAAAACCAACAGAAGGAGAACCATTGTTTATGTACATTTCCATTTCCGACGTAGCAATTAGTTCAGTACTAATTAAAGTCGAGGGCTCAGAGCATAAGCCTGTATATTATCTCAGCAAGTTATTACAAGGGGCGGAGAAGAATTACTTAGAAATAGAAAAATTCACACTGGCCTTAGTGGTGGCCGCGCGGAAACTCCGACCTTACTTCTTAACTTACAAAATCATCGTCCTGACGAATCAGCCACTAAGGCAAGTTCTAGCAAAACCAGAAGCCTCCGGTCGATTAATCAAATGGGCCATCGAACTCAGTCAGTTCGAGGTAGACTACAAACCAAGGATTGCCATCAAGGCCCAAGTGTTGGCCGATTTTATATTAGAAACACCGACACAGGCTACTGAATCATCGAGCTGCCTCAGCAGCGATGTCTTGATCATTGAAGATCAAACTTGGCTAATGCACGTCGATGGTGCTTCATGCCGAGAAGGAGGAGGCGCCGGAATCAACTTCACCGGACCAAACAAGGAAGATTTAAATTACGCAATAACACTGGACTTCGTTGTGACAAACAATGAAGCTGAATATGAAGCATTAATCGCAGGAATGGAAATGGCGATCAAAGCCAATATAAAAAGTCTTAAAGTCCTAACTGATTCAGAATTAGTGCAAAGACAGATAGAAGGCCTATACGAGGCTAAGGAATTCAACATGGTCAAATACCTCGCCAAAGTGAAGACTCTGGCCGAGAAATTTGAAAGTTTTAGTATCCAGAACATCCCACGTTCGGAAAATAAATGGGCCGATCAGTTATCAAAATTCACAGGATCCCATGACGGAAAGACCGAACGGGTGATCAACTGGTTGATCTCTAATACGCCAGCAATTGACATCGATGAAACACCAGCGGTGGATATAATGGAAATCGAAGAAGCCGAAGGGAACTGGATGACCCCTATGATAGACTATCTTCGAGAAGGAAAATTACCACCCGACCAAAATGAAGCTCGGAAAATAAAATATCGAGCTCCGAAATATACACTCATAGAAGGAAAACTCTACCGAAGATCAGTATCAGGGATTCTTCTGAAATGCGTACCTGAAACACAAACCCTCGATATACTACGGGAAATACATGATGGGGATGCAGGAAATCATAGCGGATCAAGAGCATTGGCTTTAAAATGTCTCAGGACGGGTTACTATTGGCCGACCATCAATAAAGATGCCGCTCAATATGTCCAAGAATGTCATCACTGCCAGATCCATGCTAACATATGCCATCGACCAGCAGAAAACATGCACCCTATTCCAGTTTGTTGGCCATTCGATCAATGGGGAATGGACATCGTGGGACCTTTCCCAGTGGCCAGATCAAAAAGATCTTATGTCCTGGTCGCCGTAGAGTACTTCAGCAAATGGATAGAATGCGTCGCCCTCGCACGAATAACCCAATTCCAAGTTATCAATTTCCTATGGAAATTCATAGTTTGTCGATTCGGCATCCCAAGGGTCCTTATCTCCGATAATGGAACTCAATTCGCGGGCAAACAAATAATAGAATGGTGTACAAAACTTGGAATCCAACAGAATTTTACCTCCGTAGGACATCCTCGAGCAAATGGACAAACTGAAGTAGCAAACCGAGAAATAATAAAATCTTTGGAAAAAAGATTAGGAGCAGCCAAAGGAAAATGGCTTGATGAACTCCCAGGAGTATTATGGGCTAATCGGACCACAGTAAGGAGCTCAACTGGGGAAACCCCATTTAGCTTGGTATATGGGTCGGAAGCGGTTATCCCTGTGGAAACACTAATCCCAACGCCAAGAGTAGAAATGTTCGATGATAAAGAAAATGAAAAGTCAAGAGAAAACGACATTGATTTAACAGAAGCTTTAAGAGATAAAGCTGCTGTACGCTTACAAGCCACTAAAGCTAATATGGAGAAAGCATACAATCAAAAAGTACGCATCCGAACCTTCAAGGAAGGAGATTTGGTCTTGAAAAAGGTAGAAGTATCCAAACATGTGGGAAAGTTACAACAAAATTGGGATGGACCTTACATCGTCATTGGCGTGGGGAAGAAAGGTTCATACAGAATTGCACACTTGGATGGAACTGCCTTACCAAGAACCTGGAATGCTGTCAACCTTAGGAAATACTATGGTAAATAAATTTTAGCAGGTTATATTGCATTATTCTACTTTTTACTTCATCAAATTTCAATCTTTGTAATAAAGGCCTAGGCCTAAAGTTCAATTATTAAAGATTTCTTTGGCATTTTATATATGTCGATTATATCGGTTAAACATTCATCGGAATCGCACAATCATATTGCCAGAATCAAAAACGAGTAGAGTAAACATTGATCCGCTCAATAAAAACTCCTCGATATATCAAAAAGACTTTTTGGTTAAAAACCTAAGTCTACAATCAAAAACGAGTAGAGTAAACATTGATCCGCTCAATAAAAACTCCTCGATATATCAAAAAGACTTTTTGGTTAAAAACCTAAGTCTACAATCAAAAACGAGTCGAGTAAACATTGATCCGCTCAATAAAAACTCCTCGATAGATCAAAAGAAGACTTTTTGGGTTAAAAACCTAAGTCTAATTAAAAACGAGTCGAGTAAACATTGATCCGCTCAATAAAAACTCCTCGATATAATCAACGATCAAAAAGACTTTTTGGTTAAAAACCTAAGTCTACAATCAAAAACGAGTAGAGTAAACATTGATCCGCTCAATAAAAACTCCTCGATATATCAAAAAGACTTTTTGGTTAAAAACCTAAGTCTACAATCAAAAACGAGTCGAGTAAACATTGATCCGCTCAATAAAAACTCCTCGATAGATCAAAAGAAGACTTTTTGGGTTAAAAACCTAAGTCTAATTAAAAACGAGTCGAGTAAACATTGATCCGCTCAATAAAACTCCTCGATATAATCAACGATCAAAGAAGACTTTTTGGGTTAAAAACCTAAGTCTAATTAAAAACGAGTCGAGTAAACATTGATCCGCTCAATAAAACTCCTCGATATAATCAACGATCAAAGAAGACTTTTTGGGTTAAAAACCTAAGTCTAATTAAAAAACGAGTCGAGTAAACATTGATCCGCTCAATAAAAAACTCCTCGATATAATAAACGATTAAAGAAGACTTTTTGGGTTAAAAACCTAAGTCTAATTAAAAACGAGTCGAGTAAACATTGATCCGCTCAATAAAAACTCCTCGATATAATCAACGATCAAAAAGACTTTTTTTTTAAAACCTAAGTCTAATCAGAGAAGAGTCGAGTAAACATCGATCCGCTCGATAAACACTCCTCGAACTATTTACGACGATCAAAAGGACCTTTTGGGTTAAAAACCTAAGTTCTAAATCATAACAAGTCGAGTAAACATTGATACGCTCAATAAAAACTCCTTGATCTGTTCTTAATGATCTAAATGATCTGCCAAAGTTTTGGAGATAGACTAAGTATAAAATCGTTTGCTCGGAAGCTATTACTCACAAATATATTATGACAGAATTAACGACAAGGAAAGATGCGAGGGATAAAAATATATTTTATTCATCAAATCAGTTACATACAAAAATCCTACGTTACAAAGATCTACATACTTATTAAAGATCATTACAATGTGTAAATGAGATAATCCTCTGTTATCGGCGATCTTCACGACAATGTCCACGGAAACACCAATCTCCTCCCTAGTACCTCGTCGATTATGATAAACCACCTAAGAAGCATGCTGCTCAGGATGGTCGACTTCTTTGGTTCGACGGCCAGGCTCTGAAGATCAAATGTTCTTCCAGACGAAACGAACATTACCAGCCAGATAGCTAAGCAATGCTCACTCACCCGCAAGAAGATACTGATTTTACTTTATCTATAAAACATTTTACTCTATAGCAGCATCTCTTCGGGACCGTCGTGAAACGGTAAGTTTACCAGCCACCCCGGTGGTCTATCACTCCTGAGGTTACATCGAAGAACAGGGGTGACTGGCAAGTATGAACCCACCATGTGCAAACGGAAACCACGGACCTCTAAGTTGATGAAGACAAAAACTGAGATCTCATGGGACCCGTCGATACAAGGTAGGGCTGACATGGGACCCGTCAATACAAGACTGGGAATGACTTCACTATTTTGAACAAATAATTCATAGTAATGTGATTTTTTGAAGACAATGGGATCAGAGGGCAGAATAAAATCTAAGGAATTTGAGATCTCCATTCTTTTTGGTAAGTTGCAAATGGAGAACATAAACCAGCCCCCTATTTATAAGGGTAGATCTAAGGGATCCAACGGCTGAAAAAGTTTTTGATCAACGGATACAGATACGACCCTTTGACTCCCCGTAATAAATGCAAATAAGTTGGAACGGCACCATCTATTCGCCTCAACTAATCGACAACGAGAAAAGTCTTGGATCGAAGCGATCACCCCAAATAACACAAGTAAACCTAAAGAACTCTAGAGTGGTCATACTGGAACGATCATACTTCATGGTCGATAGCTTCAAAACCTAGAAGCCACAAACGATCTTGAAAATCACAGCGAAAAGGACAGTTGCTCGATAGAAGATAGAGGATAAAAGACCAAACCCTTCACCATACGAGGGACGTCACTGCCTCATACATCATATGGAAGACCATCGACTAAGCTATACAGAAACTCCTATGGAGTCCAAGATATCTGACATAGAAATCAGGAGAATAGTCCTCCTTATTCTACATGGCAAAGACGTCACTGCCTAACATACCAAAGAATTGCTTAAGGAGGTCTGAACAAGATAGATCTGGCCATGAACGCTACATTTTCCAATTCCTCCCATATCAAGAAAGTTATATAATGGTACACTAGCCAAGGAGCATATCGTTCAAAAATTGATTCTGGGAAATATAAGGGTTGGGAAAAAATTGAAAGGGACATTTTTCAGTAGAATGACATAAAGAAAACCGAGGATCAACAAAGGGACAGTAACCTCCTTATATAAGATTTGGATCACAAAAAGACAAAAGTACAAAGCGTAGAATGAGCATCGACAAAGATGTCGAACTTTATCGATATAAACAACACATTGTCTAAATTATGACTAAAACATGCTAAAGTGCATGTAAACCAAAGGAATATACTGGATTCGATCGACAAACGACTCGACTTGCAGAAGCTAACATTGTATATGAGTACAAAGGAAGAACGAGCATAACAAAGTGTATATAAAGAAGATAATTGATCAGGTAAGAGCCTGCCTACAAAAGATCATCAGTTCTAATCTCCTACTCCTCCCATTACAAAAATTTCAGCCCAAGTAAATACACAAACGTCGGGCCACAAAAAAAAAAAAAAAAAAAAAAGAGACAGTCCAAGGCCTGCCAGGTCAAGCAAAGGTCACTGAGAAGAACGGTCAGCAGGCCGACTACCAGAAACAGCTTTCCGAGGAGTCAGACTCCCAGCAAAAGCCATCAATTCTTCTTGACGCTTTAGATAACCGGCGTCATAACCTTCCTCATAGGACTGCCGACGAGATTCTTCCGCCAAAACAGCTGCCTGAGCTAAATTATCTCTCTCCTTTTCAAGGACAACTTTTTCGGCCTCCAATTTTTGAAGATCATCTCTATCAAGTTGCAGCTTCAACTCCAAACCTCTGCTTTTAGCTTTCTCGGACTCCAACTGACTCTGAAGAACTCTCCGATGATTCCACAGTTCGTCATTTTGCACACCCAACTGGAGCGCAAAATACTTGCCCTAAGAATAGAAAGAGTAAAAGAAATCGCCTTACAACGAGGAATTCTAAACAAAGAACAGGAAAAATATTAGAAATATCTTTACCTGCTCACATATCTTCACCAAAGATTGAACAAGGCGAACATTGGAGGCACCTTCGAGCTTCCTCAACTCGCCAGGCAAAATAGTACTCATGCCTAGATCCCATGACAAAGCATCGGGTTCAACAGAACCGGGCAGTTCGCTGGTCAAAGGGACACCATCAGAACGAGGAGTCTCCGACAAAAGAATGTCTTCAACTTGCTGTAGGATGCATCGATCATCTAATTGACGAGGAGATTCTCTCCCGTCGGGACTAACAGTGGTCTCCTTGCCCGAAGCAGAAATTACGGTTCGGCGGCCAGACCCGGAACCAGTTCGACCCCCGGAAGGTCCTCCAGACTCAAAGGAGGTAGTCATCATAGTAGTATCATTAAACAAAAATTCTGGGCAATCCTGCACAATAGATTGTGCTACGGAAGGATTGACAAATAAATTGTCGCCAGTTTGCCCTCCGCTAGTGATTGGGGCAGTAGAAGCTGACAAAGGAAGGGAAACAGCAAAATCCCCTCCATGAAAAACATGCTCAAAGGAAGGAGCATTTGAACTAACAGCAATATTATAAGCCGGTTCCTCGTTCGACATATCGCCAAAGGCATACCGACCAGGAGAAGGCATTCTTCCTACTTGAGTGGAAGCAGGAAGGATTGGTTCAGAAAACGACGAGTCTACCGCAGAGAGAGGCTCAGAAACAATAACACTGGTATCAATCTCCGACCTAATTGTTTGGGACGAACGAGGAGGTTCCATCGACGGTCCATCTCTTCGATGCTTTTTGGATCTATTATCACGAGCGCCCTCACGGGAAGGTCGCTTCGAAGTATTACCAAAGAGGTTACTCATGGTCGGATTATGAAAAAGCACAATTTAATATCGAGAAGGTTTATCGACTAACTAAAAGACGAGTATTCTATCAAGAGAGAAGTATAGCAGTAAAAACAAGTCAAGATTTTACCTTTCGTATTTATACTACGCGAAAGGACGCGATAGACCTAAAGAAAGGGCGCGAAACAGCAGAAATGACCTTGGAGCAAACGCTAGAATATGAAAAGACACACGCATAATGATTACGCCAGATTTAATGACTTGTCTGAATTATTACGGCGAAGCCGAAAAGACACGACTGTCAGAATACGAAACGCTTAGCGTACATAGAGAAGAAAAGGTAAAATTACAATTATTGCATACGAGTAAAATAATTACAAGGATTATTCAAGAAATCACTATCTTAAAGAGCCTGCTCACTATCCGAAACTCTCTGGTCGCTACCGACGACCTCAGTTGTACCAATGTCCGCTTCCTCTTCTTCCTCGACTTCGGGATCAACAAAAGTATTATCGAGCTCTTCATTGACGTCAGAAGGAGGAATGGGCAATGGATTTCCAAATTCTTCGACAAGGTGAGCTAGAGGAAGACCTTGATATAGAACATCTGGGACCTCGGAAGAAGAATAAAGTTCACCATGCCGATTCAACCGAATATGAGCGGCCTTGAAATACTCTTTTCGACGATCATCGATCATCTCCATAGCGACCAGCTGATGAATCGCTTTCTTAAAAGTATTTTCAAGTAAAGGGCCGACCATCCGATACACCAACGCCGTATGAACAGGAGAGTTGAGGAATTCGCGAACAGCACATTCGTCAGATTTCCTGACATATCTATCTCTTTGCCTAAGGGGAATATCGTTTTCATGCTCCTCTAAAGAAGCTTCAAGGCTTGACACTTGAGATTCCAGCTCACTAATTCGAGCCGTGCTCTGTAACTGAAATTCTTCTAACTTTCTAGCCATTTGATTGGCCTGCTCTTGAGCACGAGAAACCTCCATCACCCTATTCAACACTTCTTGATCGTCGGTCTCGGCAGCACGAGTTTCTACGACGGGAACAGAAGAAGATGTCGAGGGACCAACCTCTGAACCAGAAGATTTATGAAGCAAAGCTTTATTCTTCTCCTCCAAGAACTCGCACTGTTGTTTCCAAAGTGCATTCTCATAGGCGTAAGACGTAAGACACGTCTTAGTCTGAACAAGTAAAGAGGGCAAGAAAAAGAGATGGATTAAGTAAATTAAGGAAGACACTTAGAGTTATCTATTAACATAATTGAAGGAAAAGGATATCACCTTTTCAGCATAAAGACAAGCTCGTTGGAATTTCTCCAGAGGATCCTTATGAAGAAGTTTATTCAGATCGCGGGTAAAAACACCAGACAAAAGAACACGAGTTGCCTTATCGATCGCGTTCTCGTTATCATCGTGGATAAGAGAGTCCTTCTCGGAATAACCGGCGGCTCTCTTTCCCTCCAAATGTTCCTCGATCATTTCGACAAGAGTAGGTCTTGGGTGTTTTTCTCCGACTAAAGAAAGATCCTGGCCGGAACGTCCATAATAACTCCTCTTCCTATCGACTGGGTTATTGGTTGGATGAGGTTTCGACCAGGTGTGACATCCTCGAACGCCTAAAGATGTCCTAAGAGAAAGAGGAGGATAACCAGGTCCCGTGCCCTGACGAATAGGGGGCTCCTGAGGAGATTCTGATGATTCCTCTCTGTCCTCTTCGGATTCATGGCCTAACTCCAACTTCCTTTTTCGTGACGCTCTCTGCTCAATAGGCGCATTCTCGGCGGATTTAGAAGATTTGGAAAGGACCATCTTTCCCTTCGAAGAATGTCGTGAATTCTCTACCATATCAGCTGAAAAAGAAATTAATCATAAATTATGCACCTTCCCTATAAATGATGTCATCACAACACTAAGATCAAATAAATTACTAACCAAGAGGTTCAGATGGTGTATTGATGGGAAAACTGTGAATGCTTAACCCCGCCTTACGAAGGAAAGCTTCCCCGATCAGAAGAGCGCTTTGGTATTTGTTTGTACGCGATTCGAAAATATCAGCAATAAACTGTGCATCGTCAGGAACAAGTTCACCACTCGGAGAGCGACCTCCTGGAATCCAATTAGAATCATGATCCCATGAAAAAGGCACACTCGTACCATCCGCTAAAGGAAGACTAGACGGAGGACGAACAAAGAAGAAATGAGATTTCCATAAGGGATTACTAGAAACAGGGGGGTCAAAGATTGCTCGGCTAGGTCGTTGGCTAGCGAAAAAATATCCACGATTTGAAGAACTAGAAATATTAAAGCGAAAAAGTTGTGTAAAATTACGGAAAGAAGGTTTAAATCCCTTGGCGATCATCAAAACCGAAAAGCAAACTACAAAAGCAACGGAATTAGGAACCAACTGTGTCAAGCACACACTAAAAGTTTTCAAAACTTCCAGAAAGAGGGGAGACAAAGGAAGACGAAGTCCACTGTTGAAATGAGCCGTATAAAAGGCTCGGCATCCCTCCGGGGGAAACGTAACCCTATCAGTAGGGGAAGGAAGAATTATCTCAGAACCTTCCGGGAAATACTTGATATAACTATTCGCGACCTCCGGAAATGTCTCCGCCGTATAAGCGCAAGCGACATCCTCAATTGGTTCAGAAACTTGAGGAACAGTACCTTTGCCCTTTTTGGCTCGGGCCGCCACATCCGCGTCAGTAAGGATCCGTACCTTAAAAGTATCCTCTACAGGGATGGCAAAATCAGTTACGCTAGATTGCAATTCCTCCTCATTGTCGGGGGCGACAATCTCTCTAGAAGAAGACCGTCTCACGGAAGCCATATATTATTATTCTCGGATAATGAAGGTCGATAAATGGAAAAACTTAGTGTAATGAGCGACTAACCAAGAAAATAAGTACGAGTTATAAGGAAGTATAAAAGAGAAGTGGCGAACTATAGCATCGCCTATTTATAAGAAGATGAGAAATGACGTTTCGAACTCATGACAACTACTGATATTCCCGCCAAAAAGGGAAGGATATGAAAAGTTTCCAGAATAGACGCGTGGTGATCCGTAACTAGACATAGAAAACGACTGTCTATGATATGTAGCACTCTTTTCCTTATTTAAGATTTTTTCCCACTGGGTTTTTTCTTAAGTAAGGTTTTTAACGAGGCTCCATTCATAGAAAAGAAAGAGTCGTAAAGATCTATCTACTTCTACGAGCTTCTATTATCTATACGCTCGAAGAAGTGAGGGAGTACTGATGGGGGCTATTTCGCACCCTATATATTACTTGAATCGAATGAAGAAATTAAGATCGATCCGACCAACCCAAACAGATCGGGATTCCCTCGCAGACCCAACAAAGCGCAGCTCTCTTCGATCAGAAGAAGATACTCCGGACCCATGAAGGATAATTGGGCCGAGTCCTGTTAGGACTATGTTTCCATGTAACGCTAGGTTAAACATTGTATAAATACCTGGCTAATCATTGTATTAAACAACTACGAAATCCTCCACTTTAAGGATATTCATATATTCTCTGCCTAAGGCATTACAACTGAATAAGAATCAATATTATTCATAGTATTTTTATCTCCAGATTAAAGTGTTATTAGCTTTCTTTGTGGTTTTGCTTCTTGTTCTTAATTACCGCTTTTCTTTGTGTTTGATCCATCCGGAATAAAGTAACGGAGCCCTACTTAATATATATACACAAATATCGTAAACCCCACCGATATTACAAATTTACTGATATACTATTAACCCGACGAAATCCGGTTAAATCAATTGGCTAAGTAAGGAGTAACTTAGCTGATGATCCCTTAGAAGAAATTTTGACTAAGTAAAGAAGATATCAGAAGAGTCAAAATTCAAGGTCCAAGACTTCTGATCTGCTGAAGTAAAGTTATCAGACTGATGAAGATCAGCCGACTCAAATCAGATTTGTTCAAGTTTGAGATCAGCCGAGTTCGCCATCAGACATGTACTTTCGTCAGCCAAGTGAAGAAGATCATGAAGTGTTCCCAACGGTAATAAATGCCCCTTGGAGTAATAAATGCTGAAGTACAAGGTTATTAAAGACAAATGATTGAAGAAATGCTTCGCATCAGCTGGGTGCATTTAATGCTGCATTTAATGCTGCCTGCAGAATAGTACTGTTCACAGTACGGACAGACTGCAAAAGAGCCGTTTGCGGATTTTAAGGACCAGTACTCGAGGAATTTGAAACTTGTCTCTCTTCAACGGACATTTTTCTATCCTCTAGTATAAATAGCTGAAAGAGACGAAGAAGAAAAGGAAGCAACACACTTTCTGAGAGAAATTTCCGAAGCAAAATTCTTTAAGTCTCAAGAACAGCTCACTCATCAGCTGAGTCATTTGTTGACGAAAGCAGAGTTGAAGAATCAAGAAAAATACATCTTCTGAGTGATTTTGTAAACAAGAGTGTTGTGCGGAGTTGTGATCCATCTTTGTGAGTGATCAAACTTCAGAGAATAGGTCTTCTGTGTGATTTCCTATTGCGAACTTGTGGTCGTTTCATTTGTTGTTCGACGCAAGCAGAGTATACTGTAAACTTTGTGATTATAGTATAACCCAAGATCTGAGTGACTTGGAAGAGTGGACTAAAGGATATTCAAATCCATATAACCACTATAAAAATCGTTTGTGTTTCTGTTTGCATTTTTACTTGCATATCTTCTGTTTGCATAAAAACACAATTAAGTTAACTGTTTGAAAAAGAGTTAAAAAGGAGTTTATAAAACTGGGGAAAACATTTTTCAAACTACTAAGACTACTTGTGAAAAACACTTTGAAAATCCGCTGCAAGTACTCTAAGTATTAAAACTGATTTTGGCAAAATCAGCTGAGTAATAATCAGACGAGTGGTCAACAAGTCTGTTCAAAGATTTGTTCGCGAACAGAACTGTAACTAACTAATCTGATCAGCTTAGTCTGTTCAGTTAAAAGTGAAAGTTTTAAAGTTAAATTTGAAGAAAATTTTTAAAGAGGTTTATTCACCCCCCCCCCCCCCTCTAAACCTCTTCTGACCACTTGGGACCAACATAAGATATGTCGGACAAGTAGAGATTGGCTCTCTCACACGAGCAATCGCCTTTGACGTTGAGAACATGCATAGATGAGATTGTTTTATCCTTGTAAAGAGCGCAAGATAAAACCAGGATCGCCTTAATTATAATCGATTTAAGATTACTGTTTTGATTAAAGTAATCACAGTCTTGCATGAGTGCAAGATCAGAAAGGTATCGATTGCTTAATTAAGATGAGATTACTTTTGTATATACAAGTAATCGAAGAAAAAATGGATTCCCACTATCCGTTAAACTTGTCGAATGGCCAGATGTGAATTTTCTCGAGTTAATTCTTTATCGAGGATAAGGAGAGAATTCAGGTAAAGTGTAGATGTACACTTGTACTAAGATCTGTACTATGTTGTTTAAATGACATACACTTCAAGAAATGAAGTAAACTACAGTAGCACGTGTTTCATACCACCTGTGCCTTAGTGACCAGTGGGAAATGAATGAAAGATCCCTGCTCACTCATTGTGTGAGGCCCAGAGGTTTATTGCAACCTCAATAGGTACCCTTATGACTTTCGACCGTTTCTCGAGATCTTACCAAGGTGTTGCTACTTTAGCACGTCACTAATAGCTATGAATCATAAGGCGATGCGGTTCGTGTCTAGGAAAGCTGATGAAGTAAGATCGAAAGATTCAGGTAGGAAAGGAAGACTTTATGAAGCTAACACACACTGCTTGAATTCAAAGCTGCCCAGCCAATATGTCGAACTTGAGAGTTTGAGACATGATTGTGATTACAAGTGAGTGGTGGAGTGAAGTATGTTCTTTTGTTGATTTGAGGGATCAGAGATACTTCGGTTAGTGAAATGAGGTTTGGGGTATAGCGAGTCCTGATGTCCTCGTGTTTTGTGAATAAGAGTTGTTATATACCCTAACAGGTGTATGACACTTAATGCTCTTGCGCTCGCCGGTCACACGATCCACTTGTCTGTATAAAGTTGATGAGTATGTTGTAGTAGTCATTGTAGACTCGGTTTAGCCCTCATGTGCGAGTGGGAGATATTGATTTGAGATGGGTGGGTACGCCCATTTGAACTAACCCGACCCGATTAATATTTTGAATTAGAAAAAAGAAGGGAGTAGTTAATTAAACTACTCCCAAATGAGGAGTTAACCTCCCACTTAGTGGGAGATTAACTCCCACATTAAATTGCAAGTGGGGGAGCATTCGGCTCCCCCCAGTTCTAAGGATAGAGAAGTCCACAAGGGACTTCTCCAATTCTCCATTGTTGCCGAAAGAAGAGAGGTCAAATGGACCTCTCCACCTTTTCTATTTCTTCTTCCTATATACACACATATATATATTATGTATATACATATAGTTAGCACATTATATACGGGTAAATCATATTATATATTCCGGGTAATATATATGTACATATCATCGACAATAATTGGGGCATTTGGATTGTGAATTATGGCTCATTTCCGTACGTGATTTGTGTCTTGATCCAGAGCATCAAAACGTGAGAGCATCGGTGATTCAACCACGGTTATATCGATGGCAAATTAAGAAGGATTTTCTCCGGATCACCCACTCCAAGTAACTGACGATTATTCGATCCGATTCAAGTAAGTAAATTACAGTTGATTCGGATTTAAAACCCAACAGCTTCTTCCTCCCCAAAGGCCAGCATGCCCGGGATGTTAGTACTGCTGCCACCCGGTTGCCCACGAGAGACCCACTCCTATCACTAAACTGGAATTTTTCACCCAATTCAGCCCCAACCATTGGATAAAATGGCCTTAAAACTTTGGGATAATTACATGGACCTTCCCTAAGGTTAGGTGTAATTACCGTCCAATTCCCTCCGACTATCATAATTATAGGATTCTCCCCCGACGTTTCAAAAGGATCACAAAATCCTAACGGGGACTAACGGACTTGGAAGAAATTTGTAGATTGACCATTATGCCCTCAAATTTTTTAATAAAAAAGTCCAAAAATTGTGAAAAAAGATCTACACCCGGATTGATGATATTACCCCAGCTTCTTCGGACCGTTTCCCGCGTCTTCAAACACACACACAAACACACTTAAAAAAACCCTTAGGGTCCATTTGGATGGGTGGATTTGAAATGAAGAGGGATTTCAAATGAATGGATTTGAAATTCCAATGATTTGAAATCCATTCATTTGCAATCTTTTGTTTGGATAAAATTTTTTTACAAAGGATTTCAAATCCATTCATTTGAAATCCATTGTTTGGTATATATCATTTGTGTTATTCGAAATTCTCAATCATCCTTATAATTTGCTCTATCAATTAATTCTTGTTGTTGATATCGGGATAAAATCACATATATCGATTTGGGGCAAAATTATAATTTTTGAAAATTGAGGGACCAAAAGTGCAAATTTGAATTTCAGAAAATTTGGGGCCGAATTGAAAATCTTAATTTTCTAAAAATTTTAGACTGGATTGGAACTCAGGGTTTTTGGGAAATCTGGGGTCAAATTGACAATTTTTGAAAATTAATGGACCAAAAGTGCAAATTTGGTTTTTAAAAATCAGGTGCCAAATTGAAAATTTTAATCTTCTGAAAATTATGGACTGAATTGCAGTTTTTATTTTTCCGAAAATATGGGGTCAAATTGCAATTTTTTAAAATTAAGGGATCAAAAGTGAAATTTTGAATTTCTGAAAATCAGGGGCCGAAATGAAAATTTAAATCTTCCTAAATAAACTGAATTGTAATTCTGGGTTTTCAAATATTTAGGGTCAAATTGTAATTTCTAAAAATTGAGGGACCAAAAGTGTAAATTTGGATTTCTGAAAATCTGGGGCCAAATTTAATTTTTTTAATTTTATGAGAATTCTGAACTGAACGCAATTCTTGGTTTTTAAAAAATCCGGGGTCAAATTGTAATTTCCAAAAAATTGAGGGACCAAAAGTGCAAATTTGAATTTCTGAAAATTAGGGGCCGAATTGAAATTTTATTTTGCTTAAAATACTGGACTGAATTGCAATTCTTGATTTTTCAAAATCTAGTGTAAAAATTGCAATATTCAAAAATTGAGGGACCAAAAGTGCAAATTTTGTTCCTGAAAATCCGGGTTCGAATTGAAATTTGAATTTATTAAATTCTGGACTGAGCTGTAATTTTGGATTCTTAAAAAATTTGGGGTCAAAATTGCAATTCAAATTTCTGAAAATAGTAGCCGAATTGCAAATTTTAATCTTTTGAAAATTCCGGACTGAATTGCGTTCTAGGTTTTTTGAAAATTTGGGATCAAATTGCAATTTTTTAAAATATGCAATGTGGATCTTTTTTTTAAGTGGATTTCAAATGACTAGTTTTAGGAGGAATTTCAAATCCACTTAAAATTGGGTTGATATCCATTGGACTAAAATTCAGGATTTCAAATGAATGGATTTAATTTTGTATCCAAATAGCACGATGGATTTGACAATGGATTTCAAATCCACCCAACTCAAATCCATCAATACAAATGGGTCCTTACCTTCTCTCAAACCCTTTATCTTCTCCACCATTCTCAACCTCCATTCTTTCTTCAGCTTCAAAAACTATCAAGCCCATATTTTAGTATGTTCAGATACTTGTAGCAAGGAGAAAGCACAAGGCCATTCCCATACGATTTCTGGGTAGCAAAGCTTCCAAATAATCAAAGATAAAATAAAAATTAATTTTTTCCAGTCGATTTGGTTGTTTCCGACTTTTTTCAACTAATATTCACATACACAAACTAGGTGTTTTTATTTCTATTGTCTAAGATTGTGAAATTATGTCGATCTATGTCACAATTTTCAGAACGACAAGTGGAGAAACTCGGCCCATTACTTAAGTGGGTAGAATCCGAGTTCAACTCTCATCTGCTACAGTGTTTCTAGGACAAGGAAACATTAATTTCTTTTATTTTTAATTTAATTAGGTAATTACCTCCAATAAGTTTTTTTTGGGGCCATTTGTTTCTTCCCTGTGTGTGTATCAATAGGTATGCTATAAATTGAATCTGCCCCAACTCCATAAATGTGTCTTGATATGTATTACCAAGATATGTTTTCTACCTGAAGTTAATTCAGACTTATGTTTGCCTAAATTTACTAAGTTTAATGTTTTTTATTAACTCATTCATTGGAACATCAAATGTTGCTTGAGGAGTTGATTTTGAATAATTCTAGTGGCTCTTTAAAGAAGATCAAGAAGTTAAAAGTGTAGTGGTGAATGTTAATCATACTATTAAATGCACTTTGCTCCTCATAGTTTCATTTTAATGATAGGACCCTTTATATCTATTAGTTGAGCTAGTATTCTATAATTGTTATTTAGTTAGATTAGGACTTTATCTTTATCGATTAAATAGACTAGGAGCTTATTTCTAGGTCGTATGTTAGTAGTATACATTGCTTGTACTTTTTTATTATTATTAGGCAGAAAGTAAATGAATAAACAATTATAGGGTTTCTCCACCTAAAGTGAGATTGTGATTACTTTCACGACCCTGAAGTAAGATTATGGACTCCACTAAAGTAAGAAATATAAAGACGATGTCAAAAGATCGTATCAAGAGTATCCTTAAAATACGAGGGCACAATAAAAAAAATTGAGGTGCTTTGCTTTGATGGAAATATATCAAAAAGTGCAATTGAAGCATAAACGATAGTTCGAGGGGGCAAACTGATGAATTTGAAAATTGAGGGCTCAAAGTTGACACCAGAGATTGTTGAAGGGTAACCTTTGGATTAACTCACCAAATAATTGAGGGAATTGCAATTGTGGTATCAAACTATATATCGATTCTCACTTGTGGTACCATCAAAATTGAGGCCGACACATATGGTACCACAATTTAAGAAATTGAATCACATTTGGTACCACCGTTAAAAATGGACGTTAACTGATGATGTGGCAGTTAAGTTTTATTGCAAAATTGATATCATTACTTATGTTGACTGACAATTATACCCCTAACTTTTGAGTTGTCAAAATAACCCCACATCATCAAATTTATTCACAATTTTAGTCCACATTGTTGCCCAATTTCAAAATTGGCTCGAATAAGACACGTGTGGACCAATTTAGAGATTTTACTTATTATATTTACATATTTATTTAACTAATTTAATTTTATAAATGATATTAACAAACCAAATAATACTTTAACATTGATTCGATAAAATATTAATTAAATCTAAAATTTATATAATAATATTAATATATTTAATATTTATTTAAAAAATTATATAAAAAAATTATAATTTAAAACCACCACCACCCCCCACCCAACCAACCAAATTCCAGGCTGCCGAAGGACTGCCGTCTGCCTAGGCTTTATTTAAAAAAAAAAAAAAAGAAAAAGTTTAGACTAATTAATAATCAAAAATATTTTTAACAATTTATACTCATTGGCACGCTGATGTCATCAGAGGAGTTTAATCACCATACTCATTCATACTTGTAAATCAGGGAAATGTGTTAGGCTAGATTTCATGCATTTAAAATCTTTCAATTGGTCTAATGGAACGGACTAGTCACTACAAAGTAGCGGACTCAGGTTCGAATCCCTGTTGGGAGACGTTCCCACTTTATGTGTCTGACGCGCCTCGAAAGGGATTAAACACTTGTGAAACCAAAAAAAAAAACTATGTTTATTTAATACATCGAAGTATTTTGCCTTCATTTATCAAGTGAATTTAATATGTCTTTGTTGTTAAATTGTTAATATGTTAATTCAGGTTTTAATTCAAGTTGACATGTGTTTGATTGCTTGATGACCGACTCGATAACTAAATTTTCTATAAATCTCTTGACATATCGAGTGAGCTACTGGTTGGCTATAAAATTTTGGCATTTGAAAATATTATCATAATTGTTAAGTCCTAAGGTCAGGCAGGCATTGTAAAGAATTAGGGGTAGAGTTTGCATACTCCACTGCAATCAATTAATTAGAAGTCAGAGCCTTGTCAGGACATTGGTTTATATTTCACATTTATCATGTTATGTCCATTTTAAACCGTTATGTTCACACGCACAGACATTGACATACCCCCGCACTTATTTCATTTCACATTGAATCAATTGCATCGAGTCAATTACACATCGAGACCAGCCAAACACAATTTAGAGCAAACAATATTTAGGCATGCCCAGTGAGACTCGCAAATAAAAATAAGCAACAGTAACTCAAATTTGTATTCTCTTGTGAAATAGCAAAACCATGCCATAGAAAAATCACTAGCAAAAACATTTATTGGAAAATTCACAATACTTGAGAAAAAAATCAATTTTGATAATTACTTCGTTTATTTAGAATTTATGTTTCTAAACTTTGTACTTATAATTTGGATGTTTCGGAATAAGCTTTTTTGTCTTTATTTAATTAATGAAGTGAAATCACTAACTCCTTACTTCTATTTATCCAAAAAAAAAAAATGAAAAAAGCTTAAAGTTTTGAATATCTAAACTCCAATTTAGAGCTACATGTTAAATAAAAGAAAATGATAGAGTATGTTTTTTGAACACAAACATGAAAATCGAATTTAGTCTTGTTATACTTGATTTTTCTTTTATAAAATTGGTTATGAGAAAAAAAAAAAAAAAAAAAAAAAAAAGTAGACTAAGTTGGAAAAAGGTTAAATTTGATTAATTAATTGAATTTTTAAATTTGACTCATTTTATTCAAAAACTTCTTGAGACCATCTACAACAGCTCTCTTTAATTTCAGCCTCTTATTCTAAAATATAACTAATGACATATATTTAATACTAATTATACACTTTCACTTTTTACTCTGCATTCCAACAACTAAATATTTTTTTAAAATACCCACATTTACATTCCAATAGACATACAAGAAAATTGAAGTTTTGTGATAAAATACTAAATGATAAGGTTAATTGTGTGCATAATTTTTTAATGTTATGTAGGAAAGTACAATTTTTTTACTTTTTTTTAAGAACAATTGCATATACACTTTCTCTTTAGCCTTTGGTATTTGCAACCGAAACTCATTTTTTTAAACCCAGAAATTATAAAAATGCTCTTGGAGGATAATTTTTGTGTGAAATTTTACATGTGCTTTGGAGATGATAGTTAGATGACCATCTTAGTTAACATGGGACCCACTCATGAAATGAGTACTCTAAACTGCAGGCCAACCCTACATTGACATAAGCTCGGGCGAAATTTAAAATTGGAAGTCCTATGTGATGAAAAATAAATATACAAAATTTGTTTTTCTAAATTTTAAGATATAGGTTGAATGCTAATATTTTAATTATGCAAATGCGTTTTTTATATCTTACATAGATTTTTTGTGACATAATAGATTATAGTTTTATCAATTTTATTTCGAAAAGCTTCTTTCGATGACAATATCGTGACTATTATTCTAAAATAATGCATGTTAAAATAGTGTATACTTTAATTTGTCAAGAACAATAAATATCTCTTATTTATGAATCAATTTAATATTACTCATGAAATAATGTTTCAAAACAACAGGCTCGTAATCAGTAAAACCCGGTAAATAACTTTACTTAAACTTGAAAATCATACCAAGAAATTCTCAAGCATGGTGTCTTTTTTTATTTAGTTCAATTGTTTTTTCATCTCAACTCATATCTAACACATATCTATTGTTTAAATATTTAATAACTTTTAAAACTCAATTCGAGCTCGACTTGATAAACTTAGTAAATTTTTTGAAAATATCAAGCTACCCGATATTGATTTGTGTCACGTTCAATTAAAAATCATTTGAGTACCGTTCATTGAAATATCAAGTTCGCAAATAATCTCGAGCAAGATAAAGAAATTTCAATTTGAGCAATAGATCATACTCTACTCGTTTATATTTTTATGTTATATAATATATATTAAAAAATAAATTATATAACATATATTTACATAAAATATAAAAGAAATGCTACCGCATTTTTAAAATATTGGAGGCCTTCGGCTAAAGGGGTCCTCAGCGGCCACCTGGTTTGTCAACCTATATAAGTCGAACATTCAGGCCCGGTCCTAGATATTTGGGGGCCCTAGGTGAATTCAAATTTGGGGCCCTTTGTTATAAAAAGATATAATCAATTTATTTTTTAAAGGAAAAAATATTAATTAAATATTGACATATTATTTTCTCTAACGTATTATTTTTTAGATAGATAATTAAATAACAAACTTACTTAAATTTTAAAATATTCAACCATGAATTTTTTGTATAACTTTTAATGTTAAAAATATTATTTTAGCGGAAGCAAATTTTACAACTATAAGTGCATCATTAACTTTATTTCATTTTTTCAAAAATATCATAATTGATTGTTTGAATTTATTTCATTTCGTGACATTCTTAACTCTATTAATTATATATTATCATGTATAGGAAAAGTTATACATTATATATAAAACTAAGAGAAAATACACATACATATAAAAATATTGATGGAGCTAGACCGATTTTATTGGGGGCGAAATATTTTTTTTTTTAATGTACTAAGTGATAATGCAATAAGCAGAAAAATCATATTACAAAGAAAAAATCGTATACTTTTTATGTTAATTAAGAAAGACTTTTTTTAAAGTACTTATTATGTTAAAAAATTGACAAGAAATCATTAAGTAAGGAAAGGGATTAAAAGAATAATTACTACAAAAGGAAAATAAAAAAGATGAACAATTATTACAAAAGAAAAAAAAGTTAAATAACATAAAATAATCAAAATATAAGGAAAAAAACTCAATATTGGGATTTGAACCATAGATCTCCCATTCATTAAGAGAACTTCTTACCAAATAAGCCGAGATAAATTTTATTTCGATAAAATTGAAATATTTTATTTTTTAATTTTCTAAATACCTATATAAAAATTTTGGGGCCCTTCCCACCAGAGGCCCTAGGCGCCGGCCCAAGTTGCCGGCCTACGACCATGCATACTACTAGACATGGCATGTTACATGTATAGTCTTTCTTGACCTGAATGGCCAAATTACCTCAATTGGGTGGACATGCAAATTTGCGAACTTCAAAAAATGCTCGGAGCGCGAATTTAGAGTAAGTGTGAGCGTGGGAACCGCGAATTGAGTTACCTAGATCAAACACATATTTTCTAAACATATTGTATAACTTAAATCTATCAAAAGTATGTGTGTAATATTGAAAAATAATTGTTTAAGATTGATTTGATTTTTGTATCAAACATGAAATCGTGTTATTAGTTAGTTTGATTATTAAACACACAGAGTTTAAATACATATTTACCAAACGAACTCCAGCCATATATTGAATAACTTGATATTTTCAAATGTATTTTATCAATTTTTATCTTATCGAGTCAAGTCGAGCCTAACTTTGAAAGTTTTTAAATAAAAAATGATGTTTAAACTTGTTTGATTCGTATAACAAACCCAACTCAAACGAGTTTTTATCAAACAAGCTAGAGTCGAGTGTCTAATAATTTAATCTGCTTTTTAGTCCTACTAGAAGATTTTGACTAATCCGACACTACATGTTTGGTAGGGTGTATGAGATTAAGGTGGATTAGATTGGAGCCGGATTGAAGGCCATATTAAAAACATGTTTGGTAGATTTGATTGAATGCTTCCATGTTTATTGTAAATTGATATAGATTTTAATTTATGATTTATTTATGTAATGTTTTTTCAATATCAGAATTTGAGAAGAAATTATGATTTTTAATGATATGTTAAAAAGGAAATATGTAAATTTTAGGTTATTAGTGATATTTTACCTAATCTATATTTACCCGGATTAGCTAATCCACCCATGCCTGGGTGGATTATAATCTAGTCTTAATATCGGGTCGTAAGGATTTAATCCATTTGACCCGGTATTAGAGTAATGCCACCAAACATTGTATTAGCCCATATTAAATCATATAATATGACATAATACCCCCTATTAGGTCCTACCAAACGGCCCAAAATAGAATATTTATAGGAACCACAAAAAGAAGAAAAACAAATTTACTAAAAGAAGCAAAGAAACATTCCTTCATCCCTACCCAACAAAAAAAATTAGAAAAATAACAGAATTTTAAGCAAATAAATAGTTTCGGAATTACATCTTATTTTTTGTTTCGTTTTATTCAAAAACGGAAAACTTTCGATTTTTTCGCAGAAAAAGATGAAAATTTTGATCCATGATCCCTAAAAAAAAAAAAAAGAAAAAAAAAAAAACATATCTTCAACCTTACCTTAAAAAGTAAGAAATTAAGATGCTAAAAGGCTAAAATCCAAACCCCCACTTCAGCATGTAATGATGGCGAATTATTTGTATAAGTATATAAGAATAAATAAAAGCGAAAGATATATAAGTACCCCAAAAAAAAAAGAATTCCTTAAGATAGTGATTCACGTGCAAAATATATACTATAATTGTGGAGTAATTTATAAAAAATTTGCTCATGTTCATATATGTTATATTACACAAGTAGTTAATTATTTATTTCTTAATTGAATATTGAAAAGAATGGTTTTGCAAATCTAGTATTATATGATATTATATTGGGTAAATTACAAATACCCCCCTCGAGTATAAGGCCTAATTACAAAAATCACCTTCACGTATTGGGTATTACAAAAATCCCCATCAGATTTGTCACCTTTTTACAATTAACCCCTTGTCCCTAAAATGTTCCAATTTTGTCCTTCGAAGCTATTTGTAATGTTTATAATATGTTACAAATTTTGAAATTTGGGTGTTAATTGTTATATCTTGTAAATTATAAAAATAATAATGTTATATTTACCACCAAAATAATACAATATAAATTTGAATAAATTAAAATATCTTATTTATAATACAATATAATTTATTAAATTTACTAATTTATGAAATAAATTCATTTAACTAATGTGTAAACAATTCATATTTATAAAATATATTATCAAAATTCTATTTAATTTTAATATTTTACAATTTAAATTGCTAATAAATAAATAAATACTTTTTTTTGCAATATTTATTAATACTTATGTGTAATTATAAATTTTATCAATTATTCTGGTAGTAAATATATAATTATCTCTTTTCTAATTTATAAGATATAAAAATTAAATAAAAATTAGATAACATTTATAAGACTTTACAAACAATACGAATAACATCCAATGACAAAATTGGAACATTTTAGGGACAAGGGGTTAATTGTAAGAAGGTGACAAACCTAAAGGGGATTTTTGTAATACTCAATACGTGGGGATGATTTTTATAATTAGACTCAACCTGATGGGGATATCTGTAATTTACCCTATATTATATTATTGTAACAGGAATGAGAATCCATGCTTTGCTTGGGTGCTTGAAAAGGAGATCCCAATTTATTGTTAGCCCATGTATAATTTTTTTACTTTTTCCATCGAAAATATTGAGAAATTTATGTTTTTGAATTAAAAAAAAAACGAAAATAAGGTGTTATTTTTGAAACTATATCTTTGCATTAAACTCTGTTATTTTTCTTAATTTAGTAACTTTTTATTAGAACTTTTTCCTAGTGTTTCCGAAACATTTACGAAAAAAAGTTTCCAACATTTAAGTACTGTCCAAAACATGCGATCGAGACGAAATTTTGATCCATATGTCAACCTGCAGATAGAGGTCATTAATTTCTGACATGGAGAAATTTTAGGCACTGAAAAATTCTTGTTAATTTGAATACACTTTTTCAAAAAAAAAATTTGATAAATTATTAGAATTTATAGATGAACTAAATCCACTTATACGACTTCAACCTAACACACCTCAAAAGCTAGCTTAAAATATGGTGATCGCCTAAAACCTTATAAAGTTACTTAATTATGATTTTCAACTCATGTGAGACATTTAATCTCAATACTCCACCTTCACGTATGGACATATTGAATGTGTGGGTTAAACAAGCCCAACTCATGTGAGACATTTAATCTCAATACTCCACCTTCACGTATGGACAGATTGAATGTGTGGGTTAAACAAGCCCAACACGTGATATATTAATGGCTAACCTTGATAATAATTGCGACATATGGGTATAGCTCAACACACAAATAATGATATTTTAGGCATTTGTTAACCGGAGGAATAATGACACTCCAAACCTTGTTTAACTGGAGAAATAAAAACAACTCAGACATTTGTTATCTTGGTGAAGTGTGTGGGTAGATAATGAAGTCCATCATGCATACAATGAGGAGCTCATCATGACATGAGGTGACCTATTTCAATTTAGAGCTCTCATATCATATTAGAATTCACCACATTAATTGAGTTAAGTCCACTTATATGGTTGTGGCCTAACACATTGATTGATTGCGTAAAACCTTATAAAGTGAATTTAATTATGATTTCAACTCATGTATCACATTTAATCTCAATAAAAATTTCGAATAATTCTCGATAAGTTTTTAATATTTATTTGACTTGAACATACCACAGAAGCGAAACTTTAATTGACACCACAGATGGAAGAGGTATTGAATCATGGATTTTATTTTTAGATATGCCCAATATTAGATTTTAAAACAGTTCAATGTAGATTTTAGACGACAGTTAAATTTCCTTGTAATTATTTAATGATGTTGCTTTTTCTAGCAAACATAATCTTTTAATTATGTATTTCAAGCTTTAGGATGAATAAAATTTATAGTCATGTTTATCCATAATTTTTTATCATCCTCCTTTTCTTTTTTTTTTTTGTTAATACGTATATACTGTATAATCTTTGCTATTGACAATTTATACGTAACAATATTTTTCAAACTGTCACTTGTAGCGGTGTGGCTAAAAGTTAAAATATCACTATCATAACAAGAGGACCATTATAAAATGCCATAATAATTTTAAAATGTCACTAAACAGTATGATTAACATTTATAATTCCTGAAACTTTAAAAAAATGTAAATATGTTCATTTTTTTTCACATTTTCCTCAAAATGCCATCAAACTTGATGCCACCAAATATCGTCTTTTTAAACGATTACTCGTAATTTTTAATTTAATTGGCAAATTATATCATTCTCTAAGTTAACAACTAATAAAAAAATCCAAATTTAATCAAATTACATTGTCGGCCTAGAGGAAAAGTTGAGGCCCAAAAGACCAAGAGATTTTTTATACGATACCCGCTAACTATAATATGAGTATTTCTTTTAGTAATTTGACATTAATTGAAAAATTAATGATATAATAATTGATATATTATGTATTAAAAAGAAAAAGTTATCCACGTGACACACAACAAATTAAAATGTAGTAATCTTAACATTGGATACTTCACGTTCACTTCCTACTTTATCCATTTACGTGGACCAAACAATAAGTAGATACTTTTATTTGTTTTAGTAATTACACTAAGTAGATACTTTTATGTGTTATTGATAATTACACTAAGTAGATGCACAATTATACCAAAGAGTGTTGGTTTTGCAAGTGGCTATAAATAGCCTAACAATTGATCGGTTTTTCTACCACAACTGAGCTAAAAGCATTCAAGCACTTATACATTTTGATTAACCAAAAATCAATTAACTTTATACTTTAGAAAAATGAATCCCGAGTACTCTGGAAAAAACGTAATGTCTAAAATGTTAGGGCCTCATTCCACTGAAATCATTGGCAACATTCGACGTGATTTTTTTAGCAAGGACTTCGTTTTTGGAAGTGCAACTGCGGCATTTCAGGTGAAATTTTTTGTGTTAATCTTCCATATGTATTTATTGTTGATTTTGTACTTGATGATTTGAGTTATTACTGATAATCCCCGTATGAATTTTCAGTGTATAACTAATACATGTATCTCTATGTATAGCTACAATAAAATTTACCATACATGTGTTACAATAATTATAGGTAGAAGGTGCGGCTGCTGAATGTGGTAAATGACACAGTATATGGGATGATTGGACGTGCAATCGACCAGGTCCGAACTTCTCTTTTTATATACATATTGTTGAGAGTAAATTTAAAAAAATTCATTCTTTTATTTTCTTAATTTTATGAAAATTCTCATTTCCCAAAAAAAACCCGTCAACCTCCACCACTATAAAAACACAAAAACAAGTTCATGTGTATATATATATATATATATATATATATATATATATATATATATATATACACATAAATTACGTAGACTAATTAATAATATTTAAATTATTATCACTTTGACATTTACTATTTTATCACTAAATTTTTATATATACACACATAAATTACGTAGGCTAATTAATAATATGATCATTCTATTGGCAGACAAAGTATTGGATGGCAGCACTGGAGATGTTGCCATCAACCATTATTACCAGCATAAGGCACGTATTTATTATATATATATATATATATATATATATATATATATATATATATATATATATATATATATGCGGGATTCAATTTATTTTGGAAAAAAAATAATCGTAGATGTTTTTAACAATTTATATTTCAGGATGATGTGAAATTAATGAAGAATATAGGCCTGGAAGCTTACAGGTTTTCTATATCATGGCCTAGGATATTGCCAGGTGCATATCTTTTACTAGAAATTTGACCACAAATTAACATATATATATATATATATCAAAAGTCTTAATTTGTACACATTAATTGTATAATCATGTTCTAATTAATTAGAATAATAATTCGAAATGGTTAAATATATGATGAACTAGGTGGAAGAATTGATGCTGGCATTAACCAAGAAGGAATCAAGTTCTACAGCGACCTTATCGACTTACTTTTGGCTCAAGGTATCAAGCCGTATGTGACTCTCTTCCATTGGGATCTTCCACTTGCTCTAGAGCTTGAATATGGTGGATTTTTATCTGATAAAATTGTGTAAGTAATTAATTCATTTACTTAATTCTACCGAAATATTATTTTTCAGCTTGAAAAGTTATAGGGCAGAATTGTCAGCTAGTATAAGTTATGATATATACCAACTTTGCAATAATCGAAATTGACTTAACAGCCACATCACCAATTTGACGGTAATTTTTAAATTTAGTTAACGGGAGTACCAAATATGGAACGATTTGTTAAATTATGGTACCAAATGAGTTGACCTGCAATTCATCATCAATATATTAATTTTACGAGACAAAACTTGATATATAAAGAAAAAAAATATTCCTGTAGGAAAGATTTTACCGAATTTGCGGAGCTGTGTTTTTGGGAATTTGGAGACCGTGTTAAAAATTGGATCACTTTCAATGAAGGATGTACCTACTGTAACTTTGGATATATGGCGGGCACATTTCCACCGGGCCGTGGCATGTCTAGTGACGAGCAACGTAATTCGCAATATCGTTGTTGCGATTATAAGGGTGCTTGGATTCCATGGAATTTCTCCGAAATAGATGCAGCCACATAACCATATCGGGCGGCACATAATATTTTCCGTACACATGCAAACGCAGTGGAAGAGGGGATTCAACGGGTTTGCTCCGAAATTGATGCGATCACAGAACCATTTCTGGCGAAACATAACTTGTTCCGTGCCCATGCAAATGCAAATGCAAATGTAAATGACAATTGCTCTAAAGGAGATCCAGGAACGGAACCATATAAGGCGGCACATAACATGCTTCTTGCTCATGCACATGCAGTGGATATGTATAGAAAACAATTTCAGGTGCATGCATGTTGAACCTCATTTTGAGATTAATTACTAGAAACTAATTTATAATGTTAATTTTAATTATGTTAATTAATATTCGATGATAGTTTAGTTAACTATGTCTTGAATCTAAACAGATTAATCAAGGTGGAAAGATCGGGATCACGAACAATTGTCATTTTTTTGAGCCCCTCAACGAGACAGACGAAGATAGGGCTGCTTGCATTAGAGCTCTCGATTGGATGTTAGGATGGTAATAATTAAGCTTTAGTTCTCGAAAAAATTATATGTTCGATATCATTAGAAGAACAAATCCTATTGCGAAAAAATCTACATAAACCAAATTTATCAATTTTCGCTAAGTGTAATGTTGCATTGCATTGTACATTTGTCTTATGATTAGGTTTGTGGCACCAGTAACAACTGGTGATTATCCTCCGAATATGAGGAAATCGGTCAAAGAACGACTTCCAGTATTTTCTCCTGAAGAAACCAAGCTGGTAAAGGGTTCTTATGATTTTCTGGGACTAAATTACTATACTATTTGGTATGCAACCAATGCACCCAAACAACCTGGTGAAAAACCAACTTATCTCTCAGATCAGGAACTTACTACACAAAGTAAGTACTTAAACTTTCTTACTTTTTGTCTTTATTTTTTCACTTTCATGGATTACACTTACCATTTTTTTCCCTTCAAATTCAATGTTTATAGCTGAAAAAAATGGTGTTCCAATTGGTGAACCGGTAAAAATTCTTGTTATCCTTATGACCTTTCCTATAAAATAGCTTAAAAACGCCGAATAATTCCAAATAACAATTGCATTTTATTTCTCTTATTGTTTAGACCGGTTCAACTTGGCTATTTATCGTTCCCAGGGGAATTTACAATCTATTGGTATATGTAAAGGAAACTTACCACCCCCATCTCATTTACATTACCGAAAATGGTAATTAATTGTCAAATTTAACATTAACTTTGTTGGTATTAAACATTATATATATCTATGATTTTATAATTTTTGTTGGTACATATAGGTATGGCTGAAGTCAATAATCCAAATATTACAATTTCAAAAGCTCGAATGGACCCGTTGCGAGTAAGATACTACAATGAACATCTTTGGTACCTATTGAAAGCAATAGTGTAAGTCATAAACTGGTGTTTGTGGTCCACTTAAATAATTAATCATTTATTCATTATTTAAAATAATCGAATAAAACTCTCCATAACATTATTATTAAATTGTCTTTGTCTTGTTATAGGGAGGCTGGTGTCAATGTGAAGGCTTATTTCTTATGGTCATTTGCGGATAATTTTGAATGGGCTGAAGGATACACAAGTTGATTTGGTATCTTTTATATAGATTATAAGGATGGGCGTTATACAAGAGTTCCGAAAGCCTCGGCTATATGGTGGAAGAATTTCTTCACCAAAATTTCTCCCAGAGGTTCTTTGAAGAGAGAAGCTAAAGAAATTGGACATGTGTGTGATTTGGAGAAGAAACCTAAAGTCATGAATTTGAGCCCATAAATGCGTGTTCCTTGCATTTTCTTTTGATTTAAGCTAATAAAACTAAGTATGCTTTTGCTTGTATTGATTGAGTTTATTTTTCGTTTTCTCTTCATTTGAGCTCAGAAAAAGTGTGGATTTCTTTGTATTTTTTATTGATTTAAACCAATAAAATTATATTTGTGTTTGTATTTATCACTTGTCTAGATCATTGAGTTTGATTTTAATTGTATTCATCAGTATGATTTTGAGGTATCAATGATGAAACTATAAATTTATTTTGTCCATATGTTCATTTATAAATTTAAATAATAATAACATTTATGCTTCTTAATAATTGTATTTTGTCCATCACTTTAGTTAAACATTTAATATTCTATGTTACTTACTAAAAATTACTCTAGATTGAGTTCCTTACTACGAAAAGATACAATAAAATAATTGTTTCCATGTAACGAATTCCATTAAATAGTTATTGATGGCGTGTCCTAAGTGCAGTGTTTTCATTTTTTAATTTCAAAATTATTCTGTTTTTTTTTTTTCAATTTTTTAAATTTGGAAAGTGTAGTTTATCTTCTTTATTATTTTTTTAATTAGTTTATGAAATTATCCTCAAATTTTGTAATGTAAGTGGCACATGACATCAACTCCGACTCGAAATGGTCGAAAATTATAAGATTAAAACAAATAATTTGTAATATTGATGAAAATGTTAATATTTTTGTCAAAGGATGTTTGTCCCAAGTGGTCAGATGAGGTCCGGGAGGAGGGGAGGGGGGGGGGGGGGGGGGGGAATTGAATAGACATTTGAAAATTTTAACTTAAAATTCTCTATCTTTCTTTATGAGCAGACTAAGCTAATCAAAATTCATAAGTAGACTGAGCTGATCGCGCACAGATCTTTGAACAACAGAGTAGATCACTCTTCTGATTTCACTTAGCAGATTTTGATAGAGCCAGAGTTTTAAGGCAACTTGTTTTACAGTGGATTTTGGAAGTGTTTTTCACACACTTCAAGGAACAGAATATTAGCACACCATATTGGCTACGGGTGAACAAGCCGACTCTATCTAATTTTGACCTCGGCTAAATTGAACCGCCTACATTACGAGAGCCTTTAGAAACGGCTCATTGCAAGCCGATTCATTTTATTTCAAAAGTAAGCATCGGCTACGGCTGATTTATTTTCATTTTCCTTTTTATTTGTAATTTTCTTTTCTTACTCATTTTCATATTTTTTTGCTCCTCCAATCACTCGTCGTCGGCTCTTCCGATCTCTTGCCGTCAGCTCTTCTCCTCCTTTAGAGTTCTCTGTCATCTCCTACCCTAAGATGCAATCCCTCAGGTTTTCTCCTTATGTGGTGTACTTTTGTACTTTTTTTCTAGTTTATCAGAATAAACAACTTATTTTATTATGATTTGATGTGATAGAATTTATGCTAGTCGTATTGATGTTCTGTAAAGTTCGATAACAGTGTCCTAATCCATTGTTATATTAATGGTGACATGTTGAAGAATATTACTGAATTAGTTATCAGATCTAAATAATAGATTTAATTTCATGATTGCTTGATAAAATTGTGTGCATATTGTCTGTAATTGGATGTTGATTCAATATCTTAAAGGATGTAATGAATTAGGACTTCCTACAGGGTTGATAACATATTGATTAGCAATGTCCTAAACTGCAGCTATTATATCTTGCACATTTATCTCTTGCCAGAATGCAGTAACATTCTCCTCATTGTGCGTAGCTCAGAGTCTCTTCTCTTAGCTGCTCCACAAATGTACCTTTTATTTTCAATTGCCTATGTTTTAGAATTTTTAATATGAGAAGCCTTAACTAGATAAACATTATTTCTTTTTGGACCTTTTATGATCAATATTATGATCAATCAGTACCTGTGTGCTCTGCTTTGAACGTACATTAACTATTTGTGTAGGCTATTGTTTAATCGTTATGAAATGTTTATATTGCATAACTGTTGAGTATTCATGTCGATTGTACTTTGTTCAACATTGATCACGTTATGTAAATGTTCATAATACTATGTTTCTTCCCTAATTGGACAAGTGTTTGAGCTATTTGTAAATGTTTATGGTTTCTGCATTAACTACCGGAGTATTAAAATTGTTATGTTAACTTGCTAATCTATTAAAACAGTTTTTGTCATAAAAATGAAGTGATGAATAAAGTTATCAGTCTTTTCTTATGCTATGTTTTTCAATAACTTGTGAATAAACTATTTGATTTATAGATTTCATTTACCGATGCAGGTAACATGGATGATCAAGCTAAAGTGGTGATGGTACTGTTAAACCACTAGTATTTTGAATAGTTGGATTTAGACTTTAGTGGATCATAGTTTTACTTGTTTTAATGCAATAACTACCAGAGTATTATGAATATTTTTAATGTGTGTTATTTGTAAGTAATTATTTACTTTTGTTAATAATGGCTTGATATATACTAAATGGTATGAGTATATGCAAGATTGTTGCATCATTATAATGTATTTTTTTATAGTTATATATACATATTTTCTTCTATTTTATTCTTAATAGTTTTTGCATCATTTGATATACATATAGCTCCAAATTCTAATAGCTGGAAATGCTTTATAGATTTTTTTTTTTTCCGGAAATTGTTGTATTAGCTTCGGCTATTTTAGGCTGTCTCCAAAGACTTTTGGCCACAACTTATAGTATTTAGCCAACTTTTGGCTTCGGCTCTTTGGGGCCATGACTATTAGGGGTGGCCAATGCATTGGCCATGCCTTTTAGCCGAGGCCAAAGTTTTGGCCACCCCTTTTAAAAAGTCGATCAATTTTCCGTAGCAGGGTCGTAGGCAATTGTTAATGGCCACCCAAGATGACTATTGGCCTCAGCTAAGAGCCGTGACCAATGTTACTAATTCTTGTAGTGACAAGTTATTTTCTTAAAATAAAAGATTTATCCCCAGTTTAATAAACTCCTTCTAAATCTTTTAAACAGTTGAATGCTTGAAATACCTTTTTTTTTTTTTTTAAATATGCAATTAAAATATGTAATAAATCAAACACACAGAATTTTTATAGTGGTTATATGGATCTAAATCATTTAGTCCACTCTTCCAAGTGACTTAGATCTTTGATTATACTCAAAAACTCAAAGTTAACAATATACAATGCTTGCGCCAATCAACAAATGAATTGGCCACAAGTGCGTAATAGGAAATTAAAGAGAAGACCTATAATCTGAAGTAATATCACTCACTAAGATGGATATCTAGATGACTAGGCTAATTAGTGTTATGTTCTTGAGTTTTGAGACTTAGAAAAATTCTGCTTCGGAAATGCTCTCAGCTTTGTGTTGTTTGTCAAAAAAAACAAAAAAAAAAAAAAACTCTTGAATCAGGCTCTATTTATACTTGAGGTTTGAATTCTATCCGTTGAAAAGAGACATAATGTGATTCCTCGAGTACTGGTCCCCCCATTTTCAGGAGCTACTCCCTGCAATTGTTCGTACTGTACACTCTGCTGTACTTTCTGTCAGTTGCATTAAATGCACTAAACTAATACGAGGTTTTCTTCAATCATTTACCATAAATACCCTTCCTTTTCAACATTTAATTCCATCAGCGCATTTATTACCGTTGGTATGACTTGCTGATCACTTTCACTCTTTTGATTTGAAATTCCTCGTCTGATGAACACTTGGCTGATCCCAAACCTAACTCATCTGATTTGAGTTTGCTTAAAATTCACCAGCCTGATTCCATCTTCAGCAACAGATCAGTAGTCTTCTGGACCATAAGATTTGACCATCTTGTTTTGGTTTCTTCCTTGGTCAAAATCTGCTAAGAGGTTGGCTAAGCTTTCAGTACTTAGCTGATGACGATGTCATAGAAATCATCAAAACCTCCCTTCACTTTTAAGTCTTTATCTTCATCTTCATTCAACAATTTCCCCCTTTTTGATGATGACAAAATTTCAGCTAAGTACCTGTACCTAAACCAAAATTAAGTCCTCAAAAATTTCTGAGATAGAAATGATGTGTTGGAGTAATTTGAACTTTAAAGATATTCGAAAAGATTACAAAGTAAGAGTTTAAGCAGATGAGATAAAATACAATATATTTTCATTAAGTATCCTAGCCTAGAATATCTAGTCTAGTCATCAGCTTCTTCATTTTCTTTCTCTTCTTCATCATCCTCAACTTCATCATCTTCAACTTGTACCAAAGAGTGTTGTGATGGCTAGACATTGGTTTTTCCTCCACATTCGAGCTAAAACATAAATATAATTTAGCAGTAACATCCTTATTGAGAAATTAATCCAGATTCCTGCAAAAACAACGTTATGTCTAAAATGTTAGGCCCTCAATCCACTTAAATCATTGGCAACATTCGATGAGATCATTTTGGCAAAGACTTTGTTTTTGGGAGTGGAACTGGTGCATATCAGGTGAAAAATTTTGTGCTAATCTTTAATAGTGTATTGTTGACTTTGTACATGGTGGTTTGACTTATTAATGGATTAGTATACATGTGTTACTTATATAGGTAGAAGGTGCGACTAATGAAGGGGGTAAATGACCCAGTAATTGGAATCATTGGACGCACAATCATCCAGGTCCAAACTTATCTTTTAAAGTTATAATTTTAAAAAATGTCAGGAACTAAAATACTAAGCATACTATTTAGTGATATTTTTATATTATTATGATAATTTATAATGTTACATTTTTTATAATAGTGATATTTAACTTTTACTCACACCGATATAAGTGGCAGTTTGAAAAATGTCATTATTTATAAAATGTCACTAGCAAAATGTCGCATGTAGCGATGTGACTAAATGTATCAATGTCAAAATTATAGTTAAAAATGACATATAAAATATTGCTATAGCATAAAAATGTCACTAATCAATAAAATCAACATTTATAGTTTGTGAAGTTTTTCAAAAGTATGACTATATTGATATTTTGTGATATTTTCTTCAAAATGCCATCTAGCATGGTGCTATTAAAGATCATTTTTGTTGCAGTGATAATGTTCAATTTATCTTTTCGTGATTTGAAATAGAGCATTCTGGCCCATATAATCTTATAAAAGTTTCACACCACCTTACCCCATGTGTTGTGATAATGTGGCGGTTTACCCTATTGTGTTATGATAAATTGACAATTTATCCTTCCGTGTTATAATAAATATGATACTTTACCCCTCTATGTTATAATTACACTTTTCATACCCACTATCAATTTGGACAATTGAATTATACTCTCCAGCTAAATAAGGTAAACTGCCTCTTTAGAATCTTAACACATATGATCAAAATACTATTTTTCAATCACAAGAAATGTTTCACGATGCGTAAATTGGCATAACCTCCATATATTTGTCTATAAATACAACAAAAACGGAAAATTAGTACCTACACCGGTGGATTTAAAATGAACAATATAAACGAACAATATAAACGGTCACTTTAAAAACGTACACTTTAAAATGAACAATATAAACGGTCATTCTATTTGCAGACAAAGTATCGGATGGCGACAAAGTATTTATTATGTATGAAGGCTTTATTTTAATTGAAAAAAAAAAGGTTAGACTAATAATAATCAAAAATATTTTTAACAATTTATACTCATTGGGGCGCTGATGCCATCAGAGGAGTTTAATCACCATACTCTTTCATACTTGTAAATCTGTAAAATGTGTTAGGCTAGATTTTATGTATTTAAAATCTTTCAACCAGTTAATTTCATGTTTGCACGCATAGACATTGGCACGCCCTGCACTTATTTCATTTCACATCGAGTCAATTGCATCGAGCCAATTACATATTTTAAATCTTAAAGTTGATAATTATTTCGTTTTATCTAAAAGTTTAGAATTTATGTTTCTAAACATTGTACTTTTAATTTGGATGTTTCGGAATAAGCTTTTTTGTCTTTATTTAATTAATGAAGTGAAATTACTAACTCTTTACTTCTATTTATCCAAAAAATATGAAAAAAGCTTAAAGTTATCTAAAATCGAGAAATTATTTAGTACAATCGCTGCACCACGTCATCAAGTACATGTGGTGCAGCCCATCAATACACTTGGGACATGTGGATTAATAATCCACATCATCCATGTTCTGGCAATGTGAACACAATTTTTTGAATTCCTATTTTTTGGGAACATGGCTAGAACATGGGGTGATGTGAATTATCAATCCACATGTCCCAAGTGTATTGGTTGGCTGCACCACGTATACTTGATGATATGGTACATCGGTTGTACTAAATAATCTCTCGCAATTTAGAGCTACATGTTAAATAAAAGAAAATGATAGAGTATGTTTTTTGAACACAAACATGAAGATCGAGTTTAGTCTTGTTATACTTGATTTTTCTTTTATAAAATTGGTTATGAGAAAAAAAAAAGAAAAAAGAAAAAAGAAAACAGTAGAATAAGCTGGAAAAGGTTAAATTTGATTAATTAATTGATTTTTTAAACTTAACTCATTTTATTCAAAAACTTCTTGAAACCATCTCTAACAGCTCTCTTTAATTTCAGCCTCTTATTTTAAAATATAACTAATTACAATGTTATACACTTTCACTTTTTACTCAGCACTCCAACAACTAATTTATATTTTAAGAAACCACTTTTTAACAACCACACCACTTCACTCCAACAATTTATTTATATTTTAACAAATAACTTTTTATATAAATAATAATGATCAATTAATAATACTTGTATATTTATGTTGGATGAAGATGAAGATCAGAAGACAAGTAATTAGAAGTTTGAAGGGAGGTTTTGATGATTTCCAAAACATCATAACTAGCTAAATTAGGAAAGCTTAAAAAAAAAAACCCTTGTTAGAATTTTGATTGAAGATTAAAAGAGTCATCAGTTAAATCAAAATTCAAGATGGTCCAAGAAGACTACTGATCTGCTGTTGAAGAAAAAAATCAGATTGGTGAAGATCAGAAGACTCAAATCAGAATTGTTCAAGTTTGGGATCAGCTCTGTTCAATCATCAGACTGGTATTCTCATCAGCCATGTGGAAAGGATCAGAAAGTCTCTACAATGGTAATAAATGCACTTGGAGTAATAAATGCTGAAGTCCGAGGGTATTAAAGACAAATGATTGAAGGAAAAGCTCGTATCAGCTAGGTGCATTAAATGATGTCTGACAGAAAGTACTGTTTGCAGTACTGTCACTGTGCAGAGAGCCGTTCGCGGAAATTAAGGACCAATACCCGAGGAATTTGAATTTTGTCTCCTTCCTGCATCAACTTTGAGAACTTATCACATATCTGTTGATTAGGTGAACCAAAAATAATATCGTCCACATATATTTGCACAAGCAAAATATGTTCTTCCCATTCAATAGTGAACAGGGTCTTGTCTACCTTACCTTTACGAAATCCTTTAATTAAAAGAAAATCAGATAGGGTATCATACCATGCTCTTGGAGCCTGTTTCAGTCCATAGAGGGCTTTCTTCAGACGATACACTTTGTCTTCTTCTTGATAGGCTTCAAATCCAGGTGGTTGTTCAACATAAACTTCTTCTTGCAATTCTCCATTGAGAAAAGCTGATTTCACATCCATCTGATAGACTGTGAAATTCTTGTGAGCAGCATAAGCAAGAAAGAGTCTGATAGCATCTAATCTTGCTACTGGTGAAAAAGTTTCATCAAAGTCAATGCCTTCTTCTTGGCAATAACCCTTGGCCACTAATCTTGCTTTATTTCTGGTGACAACACCATCTTCATTCATTTTGTTCCTGAATACCCATTTAGTGCCAATGATTCTTTGATGACTTGGTCTAGGAACTAAGTACCAGACTTCATTCCTTTCAAATTGATTTAGCTCTTCTTGCATAGCTTCAATCCAGTTTGAATAACTAAGAGCTTCTTCAATCTGTTTGGGCTCAATTTGAGATAGGAAGCTGACAAACATTGCTTCACTTGCAGCATCCCTCCTTGTCTTTACTTTCTCCAAAGGATCACCAATCACCAGCTCTGGTGGGTGATTCTTGAGCCATCTAAGATCAGGTTGCAAATCATAATGTTGTCCTTTGTTTTGATCTTGCAACACCACTGTTGAAGTTCCAGTAGTAGTCTGTTGAACATTTGTTGTCTGTTGAACAGTCTCTGGTTTGTCAGCTGTTTGTAACTCGTTTGTTAGACAATCAGCATTGTGATTTTGAACAGCACTTGAGTTATCAGCTGGGTTGAGATCAGGTAGTATGATGGGAACATATTCTTCATTCTTTCCAACATTCAACTTCTGTAAATCGGTAGACAGATCTTGATTAATACTTTGATTCTTTTCAGAAGATTGATTTGGTTCATCAAATACTACATGAATGGATTCCTCCATAAGTAAAGTTCTTTTGTTAAAGACTCTATAAGCTTTACTAACAGTAGAGTATCCTACAAAAACAGCTCCATCAGCCTTTTCTGCAAATGCAGTAAGGTGATTTTTCCCATTATTTAAAACAAAGCATTTACAACCAAATATCTTAAAGTAATGAATGTTTAGCTTCCCGTTGTTCCAAACTTCATATGGAGTCTTGTTTTGGTGCTTGTTAATCATGCATCTGTTTTGGGTAAAGCATGCTGTATTTGTTGCTTCTGCCCAAAATCTTTGAGGCAGCTTAGCTTCAGCTATCATTGTCCTTATAACTTCTTTTAGAGTTCTGTTTCTCCTTTCAGCAACTCCATTTTGTTGAGGGGTTCTGGCAGCAGAGTACTCATGACTGATTCCTCTGGCATTACAATACTCTTCAACAGTAGAGTTTGTAAATTCAGTCCCTCTATCTGATCTGATCTTCAGTATTTTCATACTTTTCTCATTCTGAATCTTTTCCATCAGATTTGTAAGATGCTCCTTGGTTAAACTTTTCTTCTTCATGAAAATCACCCAAGTGTATCTTGAATAATCATCCACAACAGCTAGGCAGTATTTCTTTCCACCATTGCTGACAGGATCAATGGGTCCAAATAAGTCCATGTGTAGCAGCTCCAATATTCATCCAGAAGATTGATGCTTCTTGCTTTTGAATGATGACTTGATTTGTTTACCCTTCTGAAATGCGTCACAGAGCTTATCTTTGCTCATGACTGTCTTTGGAATTTCTTCTACCAGATTGTTCTTGATAAGTCTATTGATGGTCTTGAAATTCACATGGTTCATTCTTTTGTGCCACAGCCAACTGACTTCACTTGGTGTTGATGCCACCAAACAAATACTTGAATTCTTGTCAGCAGAATTCCAGTCTACTGTGTAGATATTTCCTTGTCGTCTTCCAGATAAAATTACCTTCATTGTACCAATCTGTTCAACGTAATACTTATCTGTTGAGAAGATGACTGAATATCCTTTGTCACAAAATTGACTTATGCTCAGCAAATTGTATTTGAGGCCTTTAACATAAGAGACGTCAGATATCTCAATGTTGCCTTTGATCAGCTTTCTAGTTGCTACAATCTTGCCTTCTTTGCTGTCCCCAAAAGTAACTTTAGGACCATCCACAGCAACAGCATTAGTCAGCTCATGTATGTTTCCACACATGTGTCTTGAATATCCACTGTCCAAGTACCAGATTTTCTCTACTTTACTCCTACTCCTAATCCTAACCTACAAAACAAAATAAAATTGTTTTAGGTACCCTTATTGAGAGGGTCCTGAAGGATTAGTTCCACATTTGACAACCCAAGATGATGAAGTCTTAGGCTTCTTAGGCTTCTGTTGTTTGGCAGGAGCATGAACAGTTTCATCTTCATCATGTTTATCAGATTTGCTATGTTGATGATAATCAGGATGATAAGGATAATGCTCATAAGTAGAATAAGATGAATGATAAGGAGGATATGCATGCATTAGGTGAGCAGGATATGGTGCATAGTAAGTAGGAAATTGAGGTGCATGATACATAGGAGGATATGCAGAAGGTTGCACATAATATGACTCATTTCCATACAAAGCATTTTGATTTTTCTTGATTTTATGCTTCTTTGGTTTACTAGATGCTTGCTCATTAACAGACGATTTAGTTTTATCACTAGTCTGATTGGTTTTGACCTTATCAGAAGACTTCCTAGGACTCTTCTGTTTGGACTTACCAGTCTGTTTTCCTACACTAGGCTCTTTGCTCTTTTTAGACTTAGGAATTTTCGTCTCCTTTAATACTTTCTCAGATGAAGCAGGTTAACTAGTCTGAACATACAAAATGACCTTACTATTGTCAGCTGATATAAAATTTTCAGTATGGTTCAGTTCTAACTTATCCTGATCTAAAGGTGTCTTCTGTTTACTAGACATGTGAGTGGATGCAACAGATGACTTATCATGAGACTCAATGACTTTCTCAAGTTCAATGATTTTACCCTTATAAACTTCACATTCAGCTTTCAGAGATTCATTCTCTTGCTCAAGCAGTTTGTATTCAGCTGATTCTCTTGGCTTTTCAGCTTTAAGTTTCAGTGAACTATTTTGCTCTTTCAGCAATATCATCTCTTCCTTAAGCTTTTTAAATGCATCAGCAATACTTGTATTGTTGAGCATCATTTGTACAAATGAATTAAATAATTCATTATCAAGAGGAGTTACCTCATCATCCTCGGAGTCATCAGATTCCTTAGCCATCAGGCAGAGAAGAGCAGGACTCTCTTCATCAGAAGACTCTTCATCAGAAGTGTCTGAATCTGAATCAGACGAGTAGACAACAGCTAGCTTTTCTGCTTCTGCTGCCAGCACCTTTCCTTTCTGATGCATTCTTTCCTTTCTGATTCTCTTTTCCTCTTCTGTATACTTTTCAGCTTTAGGATATGGGCAGTCTCTGATGAAATGACCCAGTTTCCTGCAATTATAGCACATCATTTTGGATTTATAAGAATCCTTATCTTGAGAAGAAGAAGCAGGGTTAGAAGTAGAAGCATTGTTATATTTGTTCTTCATTTTTCGTCTGTAGAACTTTTTGAAGTTGTTCATCAGCAATGCAACGTCTCCAGCAGTGTACTCCTTTTTGTTGAGTAGTGTGGCTTCATCAGATGAATCCACGTCTTTGCTTTTGTAGGCTGGCCTTCTAGGATTTTCAGCAGCAACAAGTGAAGCTGTGGGACTTGAAGTAGAGGTTTTTTCTTCAACACCCATTCTTGGCAGTTTATACTCGTACGCCTTGAGTACTGAGAACAGCTCGGTGAGTGAAATCTTTCTCAGATCTCTTGACTCTTCCATGGTTGTCACCTTCATGTTGAACTTTGGAGATAGAGCCTTCAGAACTTTGACGGTTATCTCCTTATCAATGAAGGTTTTTCCAAGCTTTAAAACTTCGTTCAGCGTCCTTATAAACCTTGTATCCATCTGATCAATGGTTTCCGCAGACTTCATCTTGAAGTTGTCCAGCTTTTCCAGATCAACACTCAGCTGATGCTCTTTGATGGCGTCGTTTCCTTCGCTCATGTCACGAACCTTATCCCACATCTCTTTGGCAGTCTTGCAGTGCTTGACTTTGTCAAATCGATCTTTGTCAAGGGCCTTGGTCATGATGAAACGACCAATTTTATCCAGATTGAACAACTTTATTTCTTCGGCTGTCATTTCTGTTAGATCTTTTTCCACCACTATATCAGCATCATCAACCGTGATAGTCTTGGTGAATTTGAATGGACCTTTGATGATACACGTGTACATGTTATCATTGTAAGCAGCCAGGAAAATTTCCATTCTGATTTTCCAGTCTTCAAAGCTCATACCAGCTATGTGGGGAATATGGCTGATACAATCCATTTTTCAAAAAAATTTAATTTTTCAAAATATGCTCTTTTGAAAAGTTTGAAAACCTTTGAAAAGCACTCGGATCAAGCTCGTTGATCAGGCAGCTGATTCTAATGAACCACCCGCTTTGATACCACTTGTTGGTCCCAAGTGGTCAGATGAGGTCTAGAGGGGAGGGGGGGGGGGGGTGAATAGACCTCTAAACTTTTTAACAATTTTTAACTTTAAAACCTTTGTTCTAACATAAACAGACTAAGCTGTTACCGAACAGTAATTTTACAAGGCTGATCGTGAACAAATCTTTGAACAGCTTTGTTGACCACTAATCTGATAATCACTTAGCTGATTTTGCTAAAATCAGTTTCAATACTTAGAGTACTTGCAGCGGATTTGTAAAGTATTTTTCACAAGTAAACTTAGTAGTTTTAAAGTTTGATCCCCAGTTTATAAAACTTCTTTCCTTTTAAAACTTTTCAAACAGTTAAATCAAAGTGTTTTTATGCAACTGAAAATATGCAAGTAAAAATGCAAATAAAACACACAGAATTTTTATAGTGGTTATATGGATTTAAATCTTTTAGTCCACTCTTCCAAGTCACACAGATCTTGGGTTATACTAAGAACACGGAGTAATTAGTACACTCCACTTACGTAAAACAACAAATGAATCTGGCCGTAAGCTCACAATAGAAAATCACTAAGAAAACCTATCATCTGAAGTTAGATCTCTCACAAAGACGGATCTACACTTCTCACAACACTCACGATTACAAAATCACTCAGAAGATGTATTTATCGTTGTTCTTCAACTCTGCTTTCGTCAACAAATGACTAAGCTGATGAGTGAGCTGTTCTTGAGACTTAGGAGATTTTGCTTTGAAATTCTTCTCTGAGATTGTGTTGTGTTTCTTCTCTTCGTCTCTACAGCTATTTATACTCGTAGGTTTGAAAAGTGTCCGTTGAAGAGAGACAAGATTCAAAAACCTTGGGTACTGGTCCTTAATTTCCGCAAACGGCTCTTTGCAGTCTGTCCGTACTGTCAACAGTACTTTTCTGCAGGCAGCATTAAATGCACCAAGCTGATCCGAAGCAATTCTTCAATCATTTGTCTTTAATAACCTTGTACTTCAGCATTTATTAATTCCAGGGGCATTTGTTACCGTTGGGATGACTTCTTGATCTTTCCACTTGGCTGACGATAGTACGAGTCTGATGGCGAACTAAGCTGATCTCAAAGTTGAACAAATCTGTTTTGAGTCGGCTGATCTTCACCAGTCTGATTTCTTTCCTTCAACAGATCAGTAGTCTTGGACCTTGAATTTTGACTCTTCTGATGTCTTCTTTACTTAGCCAAAAATTCTTCAAAGGGATATCAGCTAAGTTAATTTATACTTAGCAGATTTGAGGTTTTGGAATGCATCAAAACCTCCCTTTACTTAATGTCTTCAGTGCTCTTCATCTTCATCCTTATCCAACATAAACTCCAATTTAGAGCTACATGTTAAATAAAAGAAAATGATAGAGTATGTTTTTTGAACACAAACATGAAGATCGAGTTTAGTCTTGTTATACTTGATTTTTCTTTTATAAAATTGGTTATGAGAAAAAAACAGTAGAATAAGCTGGAAAAAGGTTAAATTTGATTAATTAATTGAATTTTTAAACTTGACTCATTTTATTCAAAAACTTCTTGAAACCATCTCCAACAGCTCTCTTTAATTTCAGCCTTTTATTCTAAAATATAACAAATGACAATGTTATAACACTTTCACTATTTACTCAGTACTTCAACAACTAATTTATATTTTAAGAAACTATTTTTTAACAACCACACCACTTCAGTCCAATAATTTATTTATATTATAAAAAATACTTTTTATAATTATTTTATATAAATAATAATGATCAATCAATAATACTTATATATTTAATTTCATAATAAAAATAGTTTTTTAAAATACCCACGTTTATATTCCAATAGACATACACGACAAGAAAAATGAAGTTTAGTGACAAAATACTAACTGATAAGGTATAACCGTGTGCATAATTTTTTAATGTTATGTAGGAAAGTTCAAATTTTGTATTTTTTTTTAAGAACAATTGCATATACACTTTCTCTTTGGCCTTGGATATTTGGCAACCCAAATTCAGTTTTTTTGACAACCCATAAATCATAAGAGTGCTCTTGGATGATAATTTTTGTGTGAAATTTAACAAAAATCTTAAATTTAAATTTAACTAGGAAGATAGTCATCTGACCATCCTGGTTAACACCCACTCATGAAATGAATACTCTAAACTGCAGGCCAACCCTACACTGACATAAGCTCTAGGCGAAATTTAAAATTGAAAGCCTTATGTGAGGAAAAAATAATTTTAGATATCGGTTAAATGCTAATATTTTAATTATGCAAATGCATTTTTTTATATCTTACATAGATCCCTTGTGACATAATAGATTATAATTGTTGGATAAAGATGAAGATAGAGTGCACTGAAGTTAGAGAAATAAAGGGAGGTTTTGAAGTTTAAATCCCTTAGAAGAATTTTAACCAAGTATGAAAACGAATCAGAAGGGTCAAATATTCAAGGTCCAGAAGACTACTGATCTGCTGAAGAGAAGAAATCAGACTGGTGTAAATCAGCCGACTCAAATCAGATTTGTTCAAGTTTGAGATCAGCTCTGTTCATCATCAGACTTGTACTCTCATCAGCCAAGTGAAAATGATCAAGAAGTCGTCCCAACGGAAATAAATGCCACTGGAGTAATAAATGCTGAAGTCCGAGGCTATTCATGGCAAATAATTGAAGAAATACCTCGTATCAGCTCGGTGCATTTAATGCTGCCTGACAGAAAGTACAGTCTGCAGTACTGTCACTGTGCAGAGAGCCGTTCGCGGAAATTAAGGACCACAAATCGAGAAATTTGAATTGTGTCTATCTTCAACGGACATAATTCAATTGAGTGAGTATAAATAGCTGAAGAGACGAAGAAAAAAGTAGCTATAATACACAACAACTGAGAGGTTGAATTCGAAGCAAAATATTTTCTAAGTCTCAAAAGCTCAAGAACAGCTCACTCATCAACCTAGTCATTTGTTGACTCAAACTGAAGCTGAAGATCAAAGATAGATACATTTTTCTGAGTGAAATCTGTTAGAGTGTTGTGAGGAGTGTTTATCCATCTGTGTGAAGTGATAAAACTCTGTAGAATAGGTCTTCTTCGTGATTTCCTATTGTGAGCTTACGGCCAGATTAATTTGTTGTTTTGGCGTAAGTGGAGTATACTGATTACTGTGTGTTTTTAGTATAACCCAAGATCTTTGTGACTTGGAAGAGTGGATTAAAGGATATTTACATCCATATAACCACTATAAAAATCCTTGTGTTTTACCTTGCATTTTACTTGCATATTTTCAGATTGCATAAAACACTTGATAAAACTGTTTGAAAAAGATTTTAAGGAGTTTATAAAACTGGGGATAAAAATTTTCAAACTACTAAGTATACTTGTGAAAAACACTTTATAAATCCGCTGCAAGTATTCTGGTACTAAAACTGATTTTGACTAAAATCAGCTAAGTGACTATCAGACTAATGGTCAACAAAGCTGCTCAAAGATTTGTTCGCGATAAGCCTTGCAAGCTTACTGTTCTGTAACAGCTTAGTTCGCTTACAGTTAAGCAAAAGTTTTAAAGTTAAAATTTGATTAAAATTTTAAGAGGTCTATTCACCCGCCCTCCTCTAGATCTCATCTGACCACTTGGGACCAACAAGTGGTATCAGAGCAGGTGGTTCATTAGAATCAGCTGTCTGATCAACGAGCTTGATCCTAGTGTTTTCAAAGGTTTTCAAACTTTTTCAAAAGAGCATATTTTTGAAAAATAAAAACTTTTTGAAAATGGACTGTATCAGCCATGTTCCCCACATTGCCGATATGAGTTTTGAGGATTGGAAGATCAGGATGGAGATCTTCTTAGCTGCCTACAATGATAATATGTACACATGTATCATCAAAGGTCCGTTCAAATTCACCAAGACTATCAAGGTTGATGAAGTTGATATAGTGGTGGAAAAAGATTTACACGAGATGACAGCTGATGAAATAAAGCTGTTCAACCTGGACAAAGTTGGCCGTTTTATCATGATCAAAGCCCTAGACAATGACAGATTTGACAAAGTCAAACATTGCAAGACTGCCAAAGAAATGTGGGATAAGGTTCGTGATATGAGCGAAGGAAACGACGCCATCAAAGAGCATCAGCTGAGTGTTGCTCTGGAAAAGCTGGATAACTTCAAGATGAAGTCTTTTGAAACCATTGATCAGATGGATACAGGTTTACAAGGACACTGAATGAAATTCTAAAGCTTGGAAAAATCTTCACAGACAAGGAGATAACCGTCAGAGTGCTGAAGGCTCTACCTCCAAAGTTCAACATGAAGGTGACAGCCATGGAAAAGTCAAGAGATTTGGGAAAGATCTCACTCACCGAGCTGTTCTCAGTACTCAAGGCGTATGAGTATAAACTGCCAAGAATGGGTATTGAAGAAACCTCAACTTCAAGTCCCACAGCTGTCCTGGTTGCTGCTGAAAATCCCAGATGACCAGCCTACAAAAGTAAAGAAGTGGACTCATCTGATGAAGCCACATTACTCAACAAAAAGGAGTACACAACTGGAGACGTTGCATTGCTGATGAACAACATCAAGAAGTTCACAAAAGAAAAATGAAGAACAAATACAACAATGCTTCTACTTCTAACCCTACTTCTTCCTCTCAAGATAAAGATTCATATAAGTCTAAAATGATGTGCTATAATTGCAGGAAATTGGGTCATTTCATCAGAGACTGCCCATATCCTAAAGCTGAAAAGTACACTGAAGAAGAAAAGAGAATCAGAAATGAAAGAAAGTATCAGAAAGGCAAGGTGTTGTTAGTAGAAGCTGAAAAGCTAGCTGCTATCTACTCATCAGATTCGGATTCAGACACTTCTGATGAAGAGTCTTCTGAAGAAGAGAGTCCTGCACTTCTCTGCCTGATGACCAAGGAATCTGATGACTCTGAGGATGATGAGGTAACTCCTCTTGACAATGAATTGTTTAATTCGTTTGAACAAATGATGTTTAACAATACTACTATTGCAGAAGCATTTAGTAAGCTTAAGGAAGATATGATATTGCTAAGAGAGCAAAACAACTCACTGAAACTTAAAGCTGAAAAGCCAAAATAATCAGCTGAGTATAAACTACTTGAGCTGATAGGATATTGCCCAGCAAGCCAATATTAATTAGCTTGTTGAAGTACTATTTTCTTATGGTTTATAATTAATAACCCCATTCATTCATAGTACGTGAATTGAACAATGGCCAACTTCATCTCTCGCGAACTTATCTAAGCGATTGGATGAAATCCTAAGGTCACAATAGACTATGGGATGATTCACTTCAGTACTGAGTGTAATCATGAAACAGTCTCAAAGGTCATGATCTTAAAATCGTTCCAAGTCATAGATTCTGAACGAGACGGGGTATCGTAAGAATCGCCAACACTTGTACAAATATGCATGATTCACATGGAGTGAATTTGTAGCGTTTCATGAGCAAGGCATTTGAGGCCAGTGCATTTGAGTAGGTGGTTCAATAGAGGATTGAACGCATCGAACGACCCGAACAGAGAAACACATTGTGGAAGCGCATGACGCATATTGGTGATGGGATGTTTCTCAAGGCTTATAATAGTATACGATTTAGTCCTTGGACTTGAGGTGCTAGGGCGAATTCGGTGCACGAGTGTGCGTACTTAGATTTAGGTACTGGTCACGTAGCCTGGCCACAAAGTGCCTAAGTTGGGTACGTACACAACTATACGCGAGTGGTTAGTACTAAGAAAGGATCTATCGACTCATCCTGATAAGGTGGGAGAATTTCCTGTACGTTCTTCGATAATATGTTCCTAGAAATCCATGGCCATGGTTGGTGACGAATTTGGAAAGGGGTTTCCAAATTTAGCAGTCACACGGAAATTATTATCCAGAATTAGAAAGTATAGAATCGAGATAATTAGAGGTGCCGATCAATTTACACACCCTAGGTTTCGATCGGGAAATTAGTCTTTAGAAGGACCGTATGTACATGGCAATTATAAGAGGTGAGGTTCACAATTATCAATTCACCTTTAATTGCGCTTCATGGGCTTGTGGCTAGACATCGACCATGAAGTGTGGGTACTCCTGAATTAATAAGGAAATTAATTCTGGAGTGGTCAATTAAAAGTTGTTTAATTGATCGGAGCATTTAATTGCTCGTTAATTAAATCACGAAAGTCGTGGGCCTGCTGCCAATTGATGGTGAACCCAGAGGGTCACACACAATACAATTGGACAGTGACAGTCATAAAGGTATGCAAGTGATTTAAAGTTGTTAAATCAAAGTAATTGAATTAAGGTATTAATTCAATGGGAGAATATTAATTATATATCTAATTGATTAATGTTTAATTAATTAATTAGGGTTATCTGATTAATTATTGTTGGTCCCAAGTGGTCAGATGAGGTTTAGAGGGGGGGAGGGGGGGGGGGGGGAGGGTGAATAAACCTCTTTAAAAATTTTCTTCCAATTTTAACTTTAAAACATTTTCTTTAACAGTGAGCAGACTAAGCTAATCAGAGTAGTAAGTTAAAAGTCTGTTCGCGAACAAATCTTTGAACAGGTTTGATGACCACTCGTCTGATAATTACTTAGCTGATTTTGTCAAAATCAGTCTTAATACTTAGAGTACTTGCAGGCGGATTTTTCAAAGTGTTTTTCACAAGTAATCTCAGCAGTTTGAAAAGTGTTTCCACAGTTTTATAAACTCCTTTTAATATCTTTTCAAACAGTTAAGTGAAGTGTTTTTATGCAATCAGAAAATATGCAAGTTTAAAAGCAATGTAAAAACACAAGTAATTTTTATAGTGGTTATATGGATGTAAATATCCTTTAATCCACTCGTCCAAGTCACAAAGATCTTGGGTTATACTAGAAACACAAAGTAACTAGTACACTCTGCTTACGCCGATCAACAAATGAACAGACCGTAAGTGCGCAGTAAGAAATCACAAAGAAATCCTACTCTCTGAAGTAATATCACTCACTTATATGGATATCTACTTCTCACAACACTCTTGTTTACAAAATCACTCAGAAGATGTATATAGCTTTGTTCTTCAACTTAGCTTTTCGTCAACAGATGACTAACTGTTGCGTTTCAAATACTAGTACGCAAACTATGCAAGTATACGGTCGTTACAAGTAATAAAGTGATAAATGAGTGTCGAACCCACGAGGAATTGTTCAATTAATTACCAACTAACATCTTGTTACTTCGACTTAGATTTGTAAGTTGAGTTTGGTGAGGTGATGGTGGTTTTGATACTACAACTCAATTAAGGCGACTAAGGAAACTAACACTTAATATATGTAAAGGCTTCTACGATTTTACGTCACCTAGTTCAATTCAAGACAAACGAATCAACGATTGACAACCATACTCATGTTTGTTGTTCAAGGTTTCATAATTTATTCATACGTATCTTTCGATATCGTACAAACCTACCAAAGTAGACTAATCCAATTTATGTCTAAAAGGATTAAGCCTAAGTGATGCTTTAATTCCCAAACCTTATTAGAACATGAAATAACCTAGGTATATTTTTATCCTAAAATCAAATCACAACCTAGTTTTATAATCTAATCATTAATCAACTATGTCCAGCAATTAAAGATCAATCCATTTCATCCTATGGTTGGCCTAACCACAAATTGACAAAGAAGCTCAAACTAGTTTAACAAACACTTGTATACAAGCATAGCAACAACCATTAACTCATCATTTAATCAAGAATCAAGAACCAAACATAGGATCAATAAAATCATAGAATAAAGGAGATTAGCTACTCATAACAATAAATATATCATTTATTACATTAAAAGACATCAATGTAAATGAACAAAGTAAAAGAGTTAGAGTAAGCTTAGTGGTGGAGATCTTCAACTACTTCTCCCTCAAGCCTTTTTATCTTCAATGGGGAGTCCAAGTGTTTGTTCTTCTTTCCAAAGTGCAAACCCTTCTCTTTTCTTAAAAAGAGGCAAGAGAAAAGTGTAAGTGTAGAATGAGTTGAATGAACTTTCCATGCCTAAGTTACCCTCCAAAACAAGGCAACTAAGGCCAAAAAGTCCCCAAAAGAAGTTGGAATTACAAGTGGGAGGGAAAAAGGCAAAGGACATAAAACACCTTCAAAATACGCAGCTTTTCTGGCAGCAGGTCTCGCGGCCGCGAGCTCAGGCAGTAAGCTCTCTGCAGATTTTCTGCTCCGCCACACTTTCTTCTGAGCAGCATATCTTTTGATTCCGAACTCCGAATCCGGATCCGTAAAGTCCGTAGCGTAGCTAACTCACTCATCTATGACATATCCAAAATTCAGCTCATTTGGATAATCCATGAAATATTTATGCATGTTCTAGTGGGCAGCTATCTACGTTCTTGTACGATTTACCTTGGGTTCTATTTCCTTTGAAGCTCATGCTTGACTCGCGGGGTTGGTAGAGCGACTCGTATCATTGATACGCAACTCCGAATCTCTCTATGATGTTAATACCTACAAACCACGGAGAAAACGATCAATACGAGAACAAAAACACAAAAGACGAACAAAGGCCAAACAAAGAGGCCAAAAGCACAAAAGAAACGAAACACGCGAAGACACACAGAAACTCGGATCAAAACAATATGTTTTGGGCTTAAAGAGATAGGTAATAACAACGTTTTCACGGCGTTATCAACACCCCCAAACTTAAACATTTGCTCGTCCTCGAGCAAAGAAAACAAAACAAGTACTAAACGTGCATGCTTAAGATCAAAATGCCAAAGCTTAACACTTTCAAATTATTCGTTAAACAAGCTCCACGTGTGTGTGTGATGACTTCGGCCAGGTTCTATTTTAGGTGAATACGCCCCAATAGATTAAAATCATCGGTTCTACTTGCATGGGCTCCTCACGTTAACATAGGCTCTCTCCTAACCATAGGTTTCAAACCTAATGTTTAAATCACATTACGAAGCTAAGTTGTAGGCATTTTAAGAGTGTTTTCCCTATTCTTGAATTAATTGACAATTTTAGTCCCTAGCTCTTCCTCACATAATTGCTTTTTCTTTTGATTTACAACAATAACATAGCACTTTGTGCTTTACAATGATATTACAATACAAATCTAGCACTATTGATGGTTGCTTGTGATTCTAAACATTTAACTTTGTGGGCTACTATCACCATTCCTTTCCTTTGTGCATTACATTTGAATTTTTCACTACAAAACTTGCACAATTATAATGACATAGAGTTGTTACAAAAATCATCCATGAATTTCATCAATGAAGGCTTAGCCTTTCTTTTCTCTCATAGAAGGGCATACATTTTAGCAACTTCTCTACTCATTTCTTTTAAGAGCTAGGTGTTCAAAGGTTTTTCATTCTCGAAAAGGGTTCGCTCCCCCAAACTTAGGCCATTTTGCTCATATCACACTTAGTTTTCAAACTAAAGTTTGGAGAAAAACTAGGTTACGCAAGAGGAGTCCTAGATCCTATTATCACTAAAGTTCTTTATCCACCCCAAATACAACCTAGCCTTAGCCAATGTGCTCAAATTTTGTAGAACAAGCTCAAGTAATAATAAGGATTTGAAAAAAATTTGGCGAGTCGACTAAGTAGCATGTAAGAAAGTACTTGCGACCTCTCCCCCCAAACTTAAAATGCACAATGTCCCCATTGTGTGAATTTAGAAAAACGGAGTGAGGTTGACACGACAAAACAAGCACACAAGCACAACAACAACAAAAGAAAAGAAAAGAAAACGGTAAATGAAAGAGCACGGTTCTAATATAATAATAAAGCAATTAAATACAATCATCGTCGAGTGGTATCATAGTCTTTCTCCTCGATCATGGGTTCCTTCCCTTTCGAGCTTCTAGTTTGACGTGAACTCCTACCTCTAGTTCTCGGCATTGTTATCAAATATATTCAAAATCAACCAAACAACCCAACAATCAATTCACAATTGCTTCTATCAATTCTCAAACAAAAATGCGAATGAAAGCACACCAACAATAACAACTTTTTCATTCAAGCATTTTATCGAACACCTAGTGTGCAATCCCAAACTAAATCTTTTTCAAGAATATTCTCAAAAATTTCCACCCAAAAATAGCAATACCAAACTAAAACAATACCAACAAAGCAATACCATCAAGAGGTTTAGCTATACTTACCTTTTGATTGCACAATTTCGGTTGAAATCGAAGAATTTCGACTTTTGAAGCTTGAAGGAATGGTTCGGTTTTTTTTTGTTAGTGTGGGTGAAATTGAATATTTTTGAGTGAATTGATGAGTGATTGGGTGAGATTGTGTGAGATTTACCTAAGTTTGGAAGGATTTTACGTGAGGGAGAGATGGATTTGTGAGAGGATTGATAGGGAGCTTGTTTCTCTACGTGAGGAGAAAGGGAGAAGGAGGAATTTGAAATTATAGAGATGGAGAGGAAATTGCTACGGGATTTAACTCCCTGGAATGTATACACCGCGGTGTGAATTTCTTTCACCGCGGTGTAACAATTAAAGAGCCGCGGTGTATTTTCTTTGCACCGCGGTGTGTGAGAGGCAAAATCAGGCCAAGACTTACTGGAAATTTTGCACCGCGGTGTATTTGAAATTGCACCGCGTTGTAAGAAGTGAGCAAACTTACTGGAAATGCTGCACAGCGGTGTGGATATTTTTGCACCGCAGTGTTTGCAGAAAAATTTTCTTTCAGTCTTTTGAATACAAAACTAGTTGAGGTAAGTTTTGTGTTCAAAATTTGAACACTTCAAAACAACAAAATTTAAAAACTTACCTCGATTCTCGATTGGCTCAATTTCACAATTTCCGATTTGTATTTTAACGCTCGATTTCGCTATGTTGCCGTGCACAATCATTACCTACAACAAAACACACAAGAACAGGAAACAAAAAGACACGACACAAAAGCAACACAAAGAACAAAACAACGAAAAGGAAAACAAAAGGCTTGGGTTGTCTCCCAAGAAGCGCTTGTTTATAGTCGGTAGCTCGACTTTAAACTTCTCTTTTCTTTTAGGGTGGCCAATAATCGAATAGGATCCCATCGGGATCAAGTATGAGCCCCGGTCTCCTTTCTTTTAAATTCGTCCCACGCTTTAATTTTTCCATTGTACGGTCTTCTGGGACGGATTTGAACCACATATCAAATCGGAAACTTTTATCTCCTGGTTCAAATCTCTTGTAATCTTTACCCATAATTATCCACGTTGCTTTGCTCGGGTGGATCCACTTGTCTTATTTGGGGATAACCAAGTCCACATAAGAATATTTGATGACCATTTGATTCGACCCTTCATCCATGATGAATTTATCTTCCTTTGCAAGCTCTTTCGATCCACCTTGTTCTTCCTCTCTAGTATGAAGCCCATTTGTTTCGAACAATTCACTCGGTTCATTAAAACTTTCATTAGGAGCAACTGATTCAATTGTACTCGGCAAAGCTCCCGGGGGTCTTATGCTTAAAGCTTGTGAGATTTTCTCCATTTGTGTTTGAAGATCCCTTAATGTCCCCGAGTCTTCTTGCAATTGTTTGGAAATTTCTTCCAATTTAAAATCATTGTCAACCATGTATTTGGTGGTGTGCTCCATGAACATAGTGAATGCTTCTTCCAAAGATGATTTTGCTTCTACCGGAGGTTGAGAATATTCATGATAGTTCGGTTGGATGAATGAATTAGTCATCATCATATCCGGGTGTGGTCCACCTCCCCACTCATTGTTCCTTGGATAATACGGGTTATCTCCCCATTCGATATTGTAGCAATTGTAAGTGGGATTCGGCTCATAATGATTACCCATGTATGAATTCTCATATTGAAAATGAGTTGGACTCATTGGGCAACCGGCGATTGTGCTCTCCCCCATGCAATGCATACAATAACAAAGTGATCGTCCCTCGGTTGACCTTGGATAGCAATCATTGTAGGCCATCGTACCTAGGAAGACAAAAATCACAACGTAAATAGCAAATCCAAGTTAAGATATACAAGAATATAAATTGGCAAACAATCGTTACAACTCCCCGGCAACGGCGCCAAAAACTTGTTGCGTTCCAAATACTAGTACGCAAACTACGCAAGTATACGGTCGTTACAAGTAATAAAGTGATAAATGAGTGTTGAACCCACGAGGAATTGTTCAATTAATTACCAACTAACATCTTGTTACTTCGACTTAGATTTGTAAGTTGAGTTTGGTGAGGTGATGGTGGTTTTGATACTACAACTCAATTAAGGCGACTAAGGAAACTAACACTTAATATATGTAAAGGCTTCTACGATTTTACGTCACCTAGTTCAATTCAAGACAAACTAATCAACGATTGACAACCACACTCATGTTTGTTGTTCAAGGTTTCATAATTTATTCATACGTATCTTTCGATATCGTACAAACCTACCAAAGTAGACTAATCCAATTTATGTCTAAAAGGATTAAGCCTAAGTGATGCTTTAATTCCCAAACCTTATTAGAACATGAAATAACCTAGGTATATTTCTATCCTAAAATCAAATCACAACCTAGTTTTATAATCTAATCATTAATCAACTATGTCTAGCAATTAAAGATCAATCCATTTCATCCTATGGTTGGCCTAACCACAAGTTGACAAAAGCTCAAACTAGTTTAACAAACACTTGTATACAAGCATAACAACAACCATTAACTCATCATTTAATCAAGAATCAAGAACCAAACATAGGATCAATAAAAACATAGAATAAAGGAGATTAGCTACTCATAACAATAAATATATCATTCATTACATTAAAAGACATCAATGTAAATGAACAAAGTAAAAGAGTTAGAGTAAGCTTAGTGGTGGAGATCTTCAACTACTTCTCCCTAAAGCCTTTTTATCTTCAATGGGGAGTCCAAGTGTTTGTTCTTCTTTCCAAAGTGCAAACCCTTCTCTTTTCTTCAAAAGAGGCAAGAGGAAAGTGTAAGTGTAGAATGAGTTGAATGAATATACCTTCAAGCCTTTAACCTAGCAAACTATCAACTTTCCATGCCTAAGTTACCCTCCAAAACAAGGCAACTAAGGCCAAAAAGTCCCCAAAAGAAGTTGGAATTACAAGTGGGAGGGAAAAAGGCAAAGGACATAAAACACCTTCAAAATACGCAGCTTTTCTGGCAGCAGGTCTCGCGGCCGCGAGCCCTGAGCTCGCGGCCGCGAGCTCAGGCAGTAAGCTCTCTGCAGATTTTCTGCTCCGCCACACTTTCTTCTGAGCAGCATATCTTTTGATTCCGAACTCCGAATCCGGATCCGTAAAGTCCGTAGCGTAGCTAACTCACTCATCTATGACATATCCAAAATTCAGCTCATTTGGATCATCCTTGAAATATTTATGTATGTTCTAGTGGGCAGCTATCTACGTTCTTGTACGATTTACCTCGGGTTCTATTTCCTTTGAAGCTCATGCTTGACTCGCGGGGTTGGTAGAGCGACTCGTATCATTGATACGCAACTCCGAATCTCTCTATGATGTTAATACCTACAAACCACGGAGAAAACGATCAATACGAGAACAAAAACACAAAAGACGAACAAAGGCCAAACAAAGGGGCCAAAAGCACAAAAGAAACGAAACACGCGAAGACACACAGAAACTCAGATCAAAACAATATGTTTTGGGCTTAAAGAGATAGGTAATAACGACGTTTTCACGGCGTTATCACTAAGCTGATGAGTGAGCTGTTCTTGAGACTTAAAGAGTTCTGCTTCGAAAATTCTCTCAGAAATTGTGTTGCTTATGTTCTCTTCGTCTCTTTCAGCTATTTATACTTGAGGTTTGAAAAATGTCCGTTGAAGAGAGACAAGAATCAAATTCCTCGAGTACTGGTCCTTAAAATCCGCGAACGGCTCTTTTGCAGTCTGTCCGTACTGTCAACAGTACTATTCTGCAGGCAGCATTAAATGCACCCAGCTGATGCGAAGCATTTCTTCAATCATTTGTCTTAAATGTCCTTGTACTTCAGCATTTATTACTTCCAGGGGCATTTATTACCGTTGGGAAGACTTTATGATCCTTTCCACTTGGCTGTCGGAAGTGCAAGTCTGATGGCGAACTAAGCTGATCTCAAAATTGAACAAATCTGATTTGAGTTGGCTGATCTTCATCAGTCTAATAACTTCCCTTCAGCAGATAAGAAGTCTTGGACTTTGAAATTTTGACTCTTCTGATGTCTTCTTGTACTTAGTCAAAATTCCTTTCAAAGGGATCATCAGCTAAGTTACTCCATACTTAGCAGATTTTGAAGTTTTGGAATGCATCAAAACCTCCCTTCTGAATTTATCTTCAGTGCCTTCATCTTCATCCTTATCCAACAATTATAAAGTTAATTGAAGTTATTAATTAATTGGAATATTAAATAATTACCCAATTTTAGGATTGTATGTTCAGACTACTAAGCCTGCTTCACCTGAGAAAGTGTTAAAGGAGATGAAAACTCCTAAGGCTAAAAACAGCAAAGAGCCTAGTATAGGAAAACAGACTGGTAAGTCCAAATAGAAGAGTCCTAGAAAGTCTTCTGATAAGACCAATCATTCAGGACCCTCTCAATAAGGGTACCTAAAACAATTTTTATTTTGTTTTGTAGGTTAGGAGTAGGAGTAGGAGTAAAGTAGAGAAGACTTGGTACTTGGACAGTGGTTGTTCAAGACACATGTGTGGAAACATACATGAGCTGACTGATGCTGTTGCTGTGGATGGTCCGAAAATTACTTTTGGAGACAGCAAGGAAGGCAAGATTGTAGCAAGTGGAAAGCTGATCAAAGGCAACATTGAGATATCTGACGTCTCTTATGTTAAAGGCCTCAAATACAATTTGTTGAGCATAAGTCAATTTTGTGACAAAGGATATTCAGTCATTTTCTCAACAGATAAGTGCTACGTCGAACAGATTGGTACAAAGAAGGTTATTTTATCTGGAAGACGACAAGGGAATGTCTACACAGTGGACTGGAATTCTGTTGACAAGAATTCAAATATTTGCTTGGTAGCATCAACAACAAGTGAAGTCAGTTGGCTGTGGCAGAAAAGAATGAATCATGTGAATTTCAAGACCATCAACAAACTTATAAAGAATGATCTGGTAGAAGGAATTCCAAAAATCGTCATGAGCAAGGACAAGCTGTGTGACGCATGTCAGAAGGGTAAACAAATCAAGCCATCATTCAAAAGCAAGAAGCACCAATCATCTGGAAGTATTTTTGAGCTGCTACATATGAACTTATTTGGACTCATTGATCCAATCAGCAATGGTTGAAAGAAGTACTGCCTAGCTGTTGTGGATGATTATTCAAGATACATTTGGGTGATTTTCATGGAGAAGAAAAGTGAAACCAAGGAGCATCTTACAAATCTGATGGAGCTAATTCAGAACAAAAAGAGTATGAAAATACTGAAGATCAGATCAGACAGAGGGACTGAATTTACAAACTCTACTGTTGAAGAGTATTGTAATGTCAGAGGAATCAGCCATGAGTACTCTGCTGCCATAACCCCTCAACAGAACGGAGTTGCTGAAAGAAGAAACAGAACTCTGAAAGAAGCTACTAGAACCATGATAGCTGAAGCAAAGCTGCCTCAAAGATTTTGGGCAGAAGCAACAAATACAGCTTGCTTTACCCAAAACAGATTCATGACCAACAAACACCAAAACAAGACTCCATATGAAGTTTGGAACAACAGGAAGCCAAACATTCATTACTTTAGAATTTTTGGTTGTAAATGCTTTATTTTAAAGAATGGGAAAAATCACCTTACTGCTTTTGCAGAAAAGGCTGATGAAGCAGTATTTGTAGGATACTCTACTGTTAGTAAAGCCTATAAAGTTTTTAACAAAAGAACTTTACTTGTAGAAGAATCCATTCATGTAGTATTTGATGAACCAAATCAATCTTCTAAAAAGAATCAAAGTACTGATCAAAACCTGTCTACTGATTTTCAGAAATTGAGTGTTGAAAGAAATGAAGAGTATATACCCATCATACTACCTGATCTCAACTCAGCTGCTAACTCAAATGCTGTTCAAAATCACACTACTGATTGTCTAACAGAAGAGTTGCAAACAGCTGACAGACCAGAGACTGTTCAACAGACAACTGCTGTCTAACAGACTACTACTGGAACTCCAACAGTAGTGTTGCAAGATCAAAACAGAGGACAACATTCAGATTTGCAACCTGATCTTAGATGGCTCAAGAATCACCCACCAGAGCTAGTAATTGGTGATCCTTTGGATAGAGTAAAGACAAGGAGAGCTGCTGCAAGTGATGCCATGTTTGTCAGCTTCTATCTCAAATAGAGCCTAAATAGATTGAAGAAGCTCTTAATGATTCAAATTGGATTGAAGCTTTGCAAAAAGAGTTGAATCAAATTTAAAGGAATGAAGTCTGGTACTTAGTTCCTAGACCAAGTCATCAAAGGGTAATTGGCACTAAATGGGTATTCAGGAATAAAATGAATGAAGATGGTGTTGTCACCAGAAATAAAGCTAGATTAGTTGTCAAGGGGTATTGCCAAGAAGAAGGTATTGACTTTGATGAAACTTTTGAACCAGTAGCAAGACTAGAGGCAATCAGACTTTTTCTTGCCTATGCTGCTCATACGAATTTCACAGTCTATCAAATGGATGTGAAATCAGCTTTTCTCAATGGAGAATTACAAGAAGAAGTTTATGTTGAACAACCACCTGGATTTGAAGCTTATCAAGAAGAAGACAATGTGTATCGTCTGAAGAAAGCTCTCTATGGACTGAAACAGGCTCCAAGAGCATGGTATGATACCCTATCTGATTTTCTTTTAATTAAAGGATTTCGTAAAGGTAAGGTAGACAAGACCTTGTTCACTATTGAATGGAAAAATCATATATTGCTTGTGAAAATATATGTGGACGATATTATTTTCGGTTCAACTAATCAACAGATGTGTGATAAGTTCTCAAAGCTGATGCAGAACAAGTTTGAAATGAGCATGATGGGAGAACTTAATTATTTTCTTGGTTTGCAAGTAAGACTGTTGCCTGATGAAATATTCATCAACCAACCAAAATACACATAGGATCTGTTCAAGAAATATGGTATGGAAACTAGCTCTACTGCTAATGTTCCATTGTCTACTAGTCTTCGTTTGGATAAAGATGAAGATGGAAAATCAGTGGACATAACCAAGTACAGAGGAATCATTGGGTCACTGTTGTACTTAATAGCTAGCAGACCTGATATCATGTACTCTGTTGGGGTTTGTGCGAGATATCAATCAAATCCTAAGGAATCTCATCTCTTGGCTGCCAAAAGAATACTCAAATATCTTAAAGGCACTGAAGAATTGGGATTGTGGTACCCTAGGGAATCTGGATTTGAGCTTATTGGATATTCAGATTCTGACCTTGCTGGCTGCAAAATTGATAGGAAAAGCACCACAGGTGTCTGTCAATTCTTACGTAGTCGCCTGATATCTTGGATGAGTAAGAAACAGACTTCAATATCCATATCTACTGTTGAAGCTGAATACATAGCTGCTGGAGCTTGTTGTGCACAAATATTATGGCTGAAACATCAACTAGAAGACTACAACATTAAAATCAGTGGGATACCTATCTACTGTGACAATACAAGTGCAATCTCACTTACTCAAAACACTACAAGTCATTCAAAGACTAAACATATTGAGATCGAACATCACTTCATTAGAGATCATGTGGAGAAAGGAAATGTCATGATAGAATACGTTTTTACTGAAAATCAGATCGCAGACATCTTCACAAAACCTCTAAGTGAGACAAGGTTTTCAACTCTAAGAGCTGAACTAGGTCTACTAAAGTTGGATGCATAAGCTGAGGGGGAACTCAACAGGAGACTGAAGTTCATCAGCTTACACATCTTATTATCTTCAAAGCTTAACTCTCAACAGACTAGTTAACTTATGGATTCTTAAAGTCAGGGGGAACGTGTAAGACTAGCGGTACTTCTGATTAAAAGATGAAATTTGTTGATGAAAGTTAGTTGAAGTTATGTTTTCATCAGAAGATCAACGTTTGAAGATTAAAAATTATTCACCTAGCTGGATTGACAAACAGCCGAGGAAGGCAATCAGCTATTGGCTTTCTCTGATAACAGCCTGTCATCAGGACACTAGTCCATCATATAAGTACTTAAATTTACTCGTCTGATCAGCTATGTAAAAGCCTTGCGTCTTAAAAACGTTTTATTTAAAACACGTTTTTACAAGTAAAACTAAGGCGGTTCGCATTCCCGCCTGACATTCAATGCTTTTTGAAATTTGAATCGCGTAACTAACGCCCGCACGATCAGAACTGACAGAAATGTATCTAACGGTTGGCAGGTATCACGAAAACCGAAATACCCTAACTCTATTAATCCAGATCTGATCAGACTAGTGGCTCTTTATGCACCTAAATAGTTTCAAACGCACTTGTGAGAATTTTTCTGCTTTCAATCTCTACATACTCTCTGTTTTTTTTTCACTAACTCCTCTCAGATTCAAAGATGAATCCTCAACAAGAAGCCAAGGCTGAAGGCATGTACCTTGTGTATGATGCTTATCATCAGTCCGACACCCCCATCATGAAAGAAATCCTGGAAAGATTCAAAGCTGCTACGCTGGTTAAATTCATGGAATCGCATGCTGAGATGGTTTGGAAGGACCAAGTGATGGAGTACTACAACACTGATAAGGCTGTTGATTTTGACAAGAAGGAAATCAAGGCCACCATTAACGAAACTTCAATCGTCATCACTCCTGCTCTGTTGCACGAGCAGTTTGGGCTTTCAAATCAAGGAAGACAGGATGTTACCACTTTAAGAGAAGACAAACTCCCATGAGTTTTGGGCTATCTTTGCCAAGAAAAACGAAGTAATGTCTGGAAACTTGAAGAAGAATCAGTTGAAGGACGAGTTTCAGCGCATGGCTGACATGGTGTCAAAGCTGATAGAGAACTGCACTTTCTCTCTGGATGCAATCACCATGAAAAGGTACTGTATTATGGTTGTTGTTTACTATGGCATTGAAGTAAACTGGTCGGTGGTGATCTGGTACATCTTGGCCAATTTCCATCTGAAGAAGCAATCAAATCACATGATAACCTTGAGTGACCTGTTTTAGAAATTGGGTTGTGGAATGACCAATGGGAAGGAAATCCACAGTTCTAAGGCAATGTCCAGTTACCAAGCTGTGAGAGGAGGAAAGAAAAGGAAAAATGAAGAAGAGGAAAAAGAAGAAGGGGAGGAACCTAAGGAAAAGGCTCCATCAAAGAAGCAGAAGAAGAGTGCTAAGACAGCCCAGCCTGCTGCTCAGGCAAAGGCTGAGAAAAAGAAGATGGCTGATGAGCCAAAAGAAGTAGCTCCTTAGATATTGAAGAAGGCATCTACTCAAACAGCTGGGCCAGCTGTTCAAGCCAGAGTAGATGAGACTGCTGCGAAGGAAGTTGCCGACAATATCATCAATCAAACAACTGCGGAGATAGAAAACATGTCTCCAGCCTCACCTTCAAGAACATATCTGCTGAACATCCTGATGAGCATGTTGCTCGCAGGACAAGAAGTCAACTTAGGGATACAGGAGCTTCCCACTCTGTTCCAGTAGAAAGGACTAAGAGATCAATAAGGAAAAGGATGACCTTCATTAAATCTCCCACTGAACTGTCAGACTTAGTCAGACAAAGTCCTCAATCAGCAGAGAGGCCTGCTGGAGCTGAAAGAGAGTCTGTTGTTGCCGATCAAACTGCTCAACAGACTGCTTCTCCTGCACCAACAGCTGAGGTTGCTCAACCTCATGATGATCCTGAAGTGCGGATCATCCATCCCATAGCAGCTGCACCACTTGCATCTGCTGGACCTGCTCCTGCCAGTACTCAAGAAGACCAGCCAGCTGATAAAAAGAAAGGAAAAAGGAAGATACTCATCAAAATAAAGAAGGTATCAGCTGCTGACAAGAGAAAAAGGGAAGAGGCAGAACAGAGAAAAAGGGATGACCAGGAAGAACAAAGGATCCTTGAGCATAGCAAGATAGAAGCTGAAAAAGAAGAGCAGAGAAGAAAAATGTCTGAAGCAGAACGCAAAGCTGCTGAGGATGCTGAGTTAGCTCTTGTTCTTGAGCTCAGTAAGAAGGATGCTCATGGTCCTGTTGTTTCTAGAGGCATAAAGATTGGTGAATCTTAAATGCCAAGAAGAAAATGCCTGCTGGCATGGTCAAACCGAAGAAAAAGTTTGAAGTAAGAAGAGCTTTTGATATTGTAAATTCTGACTCTTCTGTTTTCAACAGATTTGAATCAGCACTGGCTTACTTTGACAAGAAGCTGATGCTTAAGTCCCTGTTCACTCACAAAAAGAGAAGATACATGAAATGGAGAGAGTACATGATGGACAAAACTGTTGAGGAGATCCAGAACTGGGAAGAGTTTGCTAATGAAGAGAAGTGGGTTCTTGATTGGCTGAAGACTACTTCCATCACCAGAGCACTGGATCCAGACTTCGTTAGAGATGTAATGCACAAGTACACCCAGGACTTTGCTGCTGAAGAAGCAAAGATTATCTCTAACTCTTTGCCAGCCAAAAGAAGGAAGAAAGATGATCCAACAGAAAGAGCTGTGCAAATTGCTGTACTGACAGCCTTGGAGAATTGGGCTGCTAGGTCACGATGTGAACAAGGTTCTCCAAGTGATCACATTTGGCAAAGAAGTGAAAAGTTATCAAGAAGTGCCTAAAGTGAAGAAACCTGCTCCAAATCGTCTACCTATTGTAAGAAAGATTTGTCAGACAACAATTTTCACTGATGATGGCAAAATTGTTAACAAGATCTTTGAAGATGTCACAGATCAGTCTGATGCTACTAAAGAACCCTTAGCCATAGAATGGACTGATAAGGGAAAAGCTAAGGACGAAGCTGATCTGAAAGACACTCCTTTTCAACAGGAAGAAGATCATACTGCATCACCTCAAATTCCAACAGCTGATATACACTCATCGCTGATGGAAGCCTTCCAAATGATGCTGGAGAACTCAATAAGGGAAATGGAAGGGAGGAACAAACTGCACTTGGAGAAAATGCAGAAAGATTTAGAAGACAAGAACAGGATGCAATTGGAACAGATGCAGAAGAACACTGCAATAATGGTGAAGGATGCCATGGACAACTTTCCTCTGCCTGAGGATAATACTCTAAAGATGACACATAGTGTCTTAGATATGAACAAGAACATTGAAGATGTCAAAGCTGATATGAATCATCTTCATACTGCCTTAAAGAGGATTGAAGATCATATTGCTCATCTCACAGATACATTCATCAAAGTAGCTGAGGAGGAGACAGTAAAGAATCATCTGTTGGTAAAACAAGTTCATAAAGCTGCCACCAGAGTTGATAAAGAAATCTCCACTCTCCAACTCAATATTGACTGCATCAATGATCAGACTGGTCAAATCACTACCACTCTCAATCATCTCAATGCAAGCCACGACTGTTGGGATTCGGTAAGATAAACAGCCCTAGGCACAGCGGAATATAAAAATTTTAGGACCTCTTACGGAATCTTGCCAAGATACTACTCTAGGAGTATATATATAAATATTAATTAAAACGATAGTATAAGTTTACACGTTATACCTATCTCCTTGCAAATCCTTGGCTAGCAAAACGAACTCTGATTTCTTCTCCAGCAAATCGACCCAGGCTTTTCAAGGAGCGCCCCACGTGTTACGCCTCTACGAGTTGATACACCACAATATCACGAAAATAATATATCTTGATCGACTAGAACACAAGATATATTAAGATCTAGGAATTAGGAACATTTTAGGAACAAGATCGAAAATGAAAAATTCTTCCACAGGGAAGAATAGGTTCGGTCGACTATTGCTTGGGAGAGGGAGAGAAAATTTTGCTCTTGCTCAATTTTGCATATGGAGTTTTGTGAAAAATAACTACAAGATAGCTACTTATAGTTATCTCCCTAACCTAGTCCTATTAGGACTAGGGCTCTTCTCTCCTACATGGGCCATGGCCCTCTTTAATTAAAAGACCAAGTCTTCTAATTAATTCATGGCCCAGTTAATTAATTTGACCAGGCTTTATTTAATCTCCCAATTAAATAGCCCAATTAATTAACTTAATCTCCCATTTAATTAAATCAGACTCTAAGCCCATTTAATTAAAATCCCTTCTAATTAATTAAATCCAACTTAATTAATTAATCCACAAATTAAATTCCAATTTAATTTATGATCCTGATCCAATTCCAATTAGATCCCAATTTATTCCAATTGGGTCGACCCAGTCGACCCACCCATAATAATCGACCCACTCGATTATTCACCCAGTCGACCCAGTCGACTCAGTAGTTCTTATTTCCTCGCTTTCGCTTCATGTGTATTGTGTATGCCCCCGTAGGTTCACCACATAATTGGTCGTGGGTTATAATTAAATATTATTTAATTATTCGAGTTAGACTTACTCTAAATCAATCGAACACTCTGTCGATCGACCATTCCAAAATTAGCACCCCTGCCAATTTGGGAATTCTCCCACACTCCACGGTCGATGTCCATCCACAAGCCCATGGAGCCCAATCACTGGTGAATTAATTCAGTGAACCTTTTATCATTTATAATTTCCATATACGACATAATTTCTCCATCGATCAATCTCCCAGTCGAGACTTAAGGGTATGGTCTTTCATCGGATTCCCCTTTTCTTTTGTCTTGACCTTATGTACTCTGATCTCGACATAAATTCTCTTTGACTTAATCTTTATGAGCTACTTACATAAAGTCGTTAGATACCTTGGCCAAGGATTTTACCAGAATTAATTTCTCACAGAAATCCATAGGAGAATTTCCCCAACCTATCAAGTCGGGTCAATGGATCCTTTGTTGATGATATGAATCTACATACGAGTTCCTCTATACCCAATATGAATCCACATAGACTTTCTGGCGATCCCCAGTCAGTCGGAACTCATATCAAAGTATAGACGTTCTCGCACCAGATAAACCCTATCACCTCAAGTAGTTAGGGATCGTTCCTCGTATACTATTATAAATTTGGAATAACTTCAACCCCGATATGCGACTACCGCTTCCATGGTGAGTTATTTCCTAATTGGGGTATTCAGTGCGCTTGCCATCCCAGCAAGCCACCCACTTATGTGTGTCGACCATCCCAGTCACGCTCGTGGACCCCGGCGTTCTCCAGTTCATCGAAGTACACACAATAGTGAGAGTCTAACCGAATCCAACGATGTCCTATCTCGATTGGATTCTACGACTCTTGAATATGTTCTAGATCACAGCCTTGGAGATCAGTCCACGGGTTGTCCCATAGCCCTGTGATCTAAGGACTTATATCCTTATGCGTAGATAATTATTACATAAGATAAAGATGACCATTTAATAAAGTGTATTTATTAATCGAAATTGAATAGATCTGCATTTATTACAATAAATACTAGCCATACAGCTGGCTTGTAGTACACTATTTCTATCAATCTCCCACTTGTCCTAAAGCCAGTTTTTTATGTTCTTGAGTCCCATCTTATGCAGATGTTTCTCAAATGCCTTTTGAGGCAGAGGCTTCGTTAGTGGGTCCACCGTATTATCTTCTGAGTCGACACGTTCCATCTTAATGTCTCCTCTACCAATGATATCTCTTATCACGTGGTATCGCCTTTGTACGTGCTTGGATTTCTGATGAGATCTCGGCTCCTTTGTTTGCGCTATTGCCCCATTGTTATCACAGAAGATAGTAATGGGTTCAAACGATGCTAGGTATCACATCCAGTTCCTGGATGAGGTTCCTCATCCAAACACCTTCCTTTGCTGCATCACTCGCAACAATGTATTCAGCTTCGGTGGTTGAATCCGCTGTTGTTTCTTGCTTGGAGCTTTTCCAGTTAACCGCACCACCATTGAGGCAGAATACGTATCCTGATGTCGACTTGAAGTCGTCTACATCACATTGGAAGCTCGAGTCTGTATAACCTTCCAATTTCAATTTTTCTCCACCGTATACCAAGAACAATTCCTTAGTCCTTCTCAGGTACTTCAGAATTGCCTTTACGGCTATCCAGTGCTGCTCACCTGGATCAGACTGGTAGCGACTTGTAATGCTTAAAGCGTACGCTACGTCTGGTCTCGTACATAACATACCATACATTATGCTTCCTATCGCGGATGCATATGGTACTCGAGACATATTGTTTCTCTCTTCAGGCGTCTTTGGGGCCATAGACTTAGAGAGTGCAATCCCATGTCTCATTGGAAGCAATCCTCTCTTGGATTCTATGTACTGGGATTGGGAGAGGCCCAGCAGTCCTTTTGATCTATCTCGGTAGATCCTTATACCTAGTACAAAGGATGCTTCTCCCATATCCTTCATTGAGAATTGTGTAGATAACCATGCTTTAGTTTCGGACAATGCTTTCACATTGTTTCCAATGAGAAGAATGTCGTCAACGTAAAGCACCAAAAATTCAACTGTACTCCCACTGATCTTCTTGTACACGCAAGGTTCGAACATGTTCTTGATGAATCCAAAAGTTTGGATTGTCTCATCAAAACGAATGTTCCAACTTCGGGAAGCTTGCTTCAGTCCATAAATGGACCTCTGGAGTTTGCACACCTTGTGTTCATCTCCTTTGGATGCACATCCTTTTGGTTGCTCCATGTAGATCTCCTTATCAATGTCCCCATTGAGAAAGGCAGTCTTTGTTGGAAGAATTTATTAACTCAAGAACAGCTAAGTGATCTTATCAGTTGAGTTAATTAAGTTAGTTAAAAGGTTTTGATGATAACAAAAAGGTGTCATCAACTAAGTTACGGAAGCTTAGTAAGCCTTTGAAGATTGGATACTTGGTTTAAAAGAGAATCATTCAAGAACAGAAGTATTCAAGAAATGAAGATTCAATCTTATGAGAAGAGTGAAAATCAGATTAGTGAAAGATTGAAAATCAGCTTGGTGGAAATGAGATGGGTGATCATCAGATGACTGATCATGAGATGACTAGTGATCAGACTAGTGCATGAGACTAGTGCATGAGACTAGTGCATCAGACTAGTGCATGAGACTAGTGATCAGACTAGTGCATCAGACTAGTGCATGAGACTAGTGCATCAGACTAGTGCATGAGACTAGTGATCAGACTAGTGCATCAGACTAGTGCATGAGACTAGTGATCAGACTAGTGCATCAGACTAGTGATCAGACTAGTGCATCAGACTAGTGCATGAGACTAGTGATCAGACTAGTGCATCAGACTAGTGCATCAGACAAGTGCATGAGACTAGTGATCAGACTAGTGCATCAGACTAGTGATCATCAGCGGAGTGGATCCCATCAGCTAAGCAAAATCGGTCAGAAAGCTCTCCAACGGTAACAAGCTAAGTGCATTAAATGCTGCTGACAGAAAGTACAGCAGAGTGTACAGTAAACAGTGCAGAGAGTACAGCAGAGTGCACAGTGAACAGTGCGACAGTCTGCAAAAGTTACCATTCAAATTATGACCGTTGCTCAAGGACTTAAATGCAATTTTGCCAACCTTCAACGGGCAAAATTACAAATCCAGGAGTATAAATAGATGGTAAACTGAAGATTCAAAAGAGACTTGCACACTTTCAAGATCAAATCTTTAGAGCAAGAATCCATCAGTTGAGTCATCTTATCATAAGCTTAGTCATCTTATGACAAAGCTGATTGTTGAAGAACAAGAGTGAACCCTTGTATATCTGAGTGATATTCAACTGAGTGCTGTGATGAGTAGATATCCATCTTTGTGAGTGATATCACTTCGGAGAATAGGTCTTCTATGTGATTTCCTATTGTGAGCTTATAGCCTTTTCATTAGTTGTCTAGGTATAAGTGGAGAAATATTGTAATCTGTGTGATTATAGTATAACCCAGAATCTAAGTGATCTGGAAGAGTGGACTAAAGGATTTTTATCCATATAACCACTATAAAAATTCTTTGTGTTATCTTGCATTCAAGTTTTCTTGCATATTTAAAGATTGCATATTTAAACACTTTGAATTATTAAAAGATTTTATAAGGAGTTTCAAAACTGGGGATAAAATCTTTTTAGAACTTAGTTTACTTGTGAAAAACACTTTTAAACAATCCGCTGCAAGTATACTCTTTGAAAAACTGTTTTGCTGAAAAACAGCTAAGTATTTGTAAGAAGAGTGGTCAGTCTGCTGTTCAAGATTTGTTCACGATCAGCTAAGTCTGCTTACTGTTCTTCATCAGCTTAGTCTGCTGACAGAAGACTGAAAAGTTTTTAAGTTCAAAAATTTTCAGAGGTCTATTCACCCCCCCCCCCCCCTCTAGACCTCATCTGACCACTTGGGACCAACAAGTGGTATCAGAGCAGGTGGTTCATTTGAATCAGTTGCCTGATCAACGAGCTTGATCCGAGTGTTTTTCAAAGGTTTTCAAAACTTTTCAAAAGAGCATATTTTTGAAAAATAATAACTTTTTGAAAATCGAGTGCATAAGCCATGTTCATCACATTGGCCATATGGACTTTGAAGATTGGAAAATCAGAATGGAAATCCTACTTGCTGCTTATAATGATAACATGTTTACATGTATTACACGAGGACCATTCAGGTTTAAGAAGTCTGTAAAGGTTGCTGACCAACCTGATCAGATCATTGACAAAAAGCTAGATGAACTAACCCCCGAAGAAGTCAGATTAGTCAATCTAGACAAGGTGGCTAAGTTCATAATGTTCAAAGCTCTAGATGAAGACAGATTCCAGAAGGTCAAGCATCTCAAAACAGCCAAGGAGATGTGGGATAAAGTCTGTGAGCTGAGCGAAGGAAACAACGCTATCAAAGAACATAAGCTTAGTGTGGCTCTTGAGGAGTTTGAAAACTTCAAGATGAAGTCTGGTGAAATGATTGATCAAATGGATACCAGATTTACCAAAACTCTGAATGAAGTTCTAAGGCTTGGTAAAAAGTTTTCAGACAAGGAGATCACCATGAAGGTTCTCAAGGCTCTTTCACCTAAATTCAACATGAAGGTGACAGCCATGGAAGAATCAAGGGACTTAGGGAAGATTTCCCTTTCTGAACTGTTCTCATCACTCAAAGCTTATGAGTTTAAGATGCCTAGAATGGGAATAGATGAGTCATCTGGTTCAGACCCTACTGTTGCTTTTATCGCGTCAGACAAGTCAAGAAAATCAGCGGACAAGTTCGAAGAAAAGACTCTGCTGAATTCAGAAAAAGCATACATTGCTGACGACGTTGCCCTACTTCTGAATGATTTCAAGAAGTTTTATAAAAAGAAAATGAAATTAAAATATGAAAATGCTATTTCATCTTCTTCTGATCATTTTCAGGAAAATAGGGATTCCTCAAAAGCAAAACTTGGAGACCAAAATTGCAAGGAGTATGGACTCTTCACCAAAGATCGTCTGCATCCAATCTCTCAAAAGTTTGCTAACAAGGAAAAAGGTGCCAAAAAGGACTATAAGCCAAGTAAGAGCAAAGCAAAGTTAGCTGAGGCAGCAAAGCTAACAAACTCCGGCATATCTTATTCAGACAACCAGTCGTCTGATAAAGAATTTGAAGAAGTACCCGAAACTCTATGCTTAATGGCCAAGGAATCTGATGATTCTGAAACTGAGGTAACTTATACAAATTAATGAACTTGCATTATTTGAATCATTTGAACAAATGTTAATCTCAAATTCAAATATTGTTGGTGTATTTGTCAAGCTTGAGGAAGAGATGACTCTGCTAAAAAGAGCAAAACAGATCACTGAAACTTCAGGTTGAAAAACCTCAAGAATCAGCTGACTACAAAAAGCTTGAGCATGAGAATGAAACTCTAAAAGCTGAGTATGCAATTCGTATAGAAAATATAAATGAACTTGAAAGAAGTAACTGCATCATTCTCTAAAAAGAAATCAGAGGCTAAAAAGAAGAAGCCTACTGAAGCTCAAAAGGTTAAGAAACCTAGTAAGCAACCTAAGACTAAACAGACTAGTAAAACTCATCAGCTTAGTAAGCTGAAAGATGCTGCTGATAGGAGTGAAATTAAAAATGTTAAGTCTGCTGAATCTATAGGAGAGTTATTAGTTAACTCAGCTTATCACTTACTTCATGCATCTTACCTTGCTTATGAGCACTGTTTTCATCATGAAAATTATTACCATGCTAAATTAACTGAAATTCATGATTAAACTGAGTCAAATAATCATCACATGTTAAAGGTTATACTAACCATGCAGGACCCAATATAAGGGGTACCAAAAACAGCAATCTGTTTTGTAGGAAAAACGCATGTGTGATGACAAAGGTGAGTTGACTGCCCTTGCTGATTTCAACAAGTGGTTTTACCATCGAATGGGAGAATATCAACAATTGGTATCCAGTACTGTATCAACATGTGATATCAACCAACAAGTGGTAGTCGCATTGTTTGGAAATAACTAGAAAAGCAAGATTGTTGGAAAATTTGAAGTTTATCAAGAGAATCAACGTTTGTATCCAACAAGTGGTATAGTCAATCATGTGACAACAATCTTTCAGCTCTCAAGAGTTGAAAATGGGTTTGTTGAAATTGGATTCATGAGCTGAGGGGGAACATATCAGAAGAATCATCTCAATAGCTTACTAGAATTCAACGGCTGAGTATCTTTCGAGACTGACTCTCATAAGACTACTTGACCACAGATTCTTGAACTCAGGGGGAACGTGTACGACGATCGGTACTCCTGATTAGAGATGATGTTCTCAATAAGTCAAATGAAGTTATCAGAAGACTTCTTCTCATCAGCCGACTGAAACTCAACAACCAAGTGACATTCAAGAATACACATCAAAAAGGGTGAAGGTAGTAACCAACATGTGGTATCAATTCTTGAAGTCAGGGGGAACAGTTATTCTAACTGGAGTGATAAACAGCAAAGAAGACTACAAACTGCTGGCTTGCGTATAAAGAAGAATTAATTAACAGCCAACTACCCCGAACAGCTAAGTATTCACCTACGTGTCTTCAGCATACTAAGTTTTGGTGTTGATGACAAAAAGGGGGAAAAGTGAGATGCAACTAAGAACTTTCAAAGGTTGCATTGGATCTAATGATTTTAATCCTAGAGTATGAAGACTAAACTGAAGACTTGGAAGACGTTCTTAGTTGAAGGTTTTGTCATCATCAAAAAGGGGGAAATTGTTGGAAGAATTTATTAACTCAAGAACAGTTAAGTGATCTTATCAGTTGAGTTAATTAAGTTAGTTAAAAGGTTTTGATGATAACAAAAAGGTGTCATCAACTAAGTTACGGAAGCTTAGTAAGCCTTTGAAGATTGGATACTTGGTTTAAAAGAGAATCATTCAAGAACAGAAGTATTCAAGAAATGAAGATTCAATCTTATGAGAAGAGTGAAAATCAGATTAGTGAAACATTGAAAATCAGCTTGGTGGAAATGAGATGGGTGATCATCAGATGACTGATCATGAGATGACTAGTGATCAGACTAGTGCATCAGACTAGTGCATGAGACTAGTGCATCAGACTAGTGCATGAGACTAGTGATCAGACTAGTGCATGAGACTAGTGCATCAGACTAGTGCATCAGACTAGTGATCAGACTAGTGCATCAGACTAGTGATCATCAGCGGAGTGGATCCCACCAGCTTAGCAAAATCGGTCAGAAAGCTCTCCAACGGTAACAAGCTAAGTGCATTAAATGCTGCTGACAGAAAGTACAGCAGAGAGTACAGTAAACAGTGCAGAGAGTACAGCAGAGTGCACAGTGAACAGTGCGACAGTCTGCAAAAGTTACCATTCAAATTATGACCGTTGCTCAAGGACTTAAATGCAATTTTGCCAACCTTCAACGGGCAAAATTACAAATCCAGGAGTATAAATAGATGGTAAACTGAAGATTCAAAAGAGACTTGCACACTTTCAAGATCAAATCTTTAGAGCAAGAATCCATCAGTTGAGTCATCTTATCATAATCTTAGTCATCTTATGACAAAGCTGATTGTTGAAGAACAAGAGTGAACCCTTGTATATCTGAGTGATATTCAACTGAGTGCTGTGAGGAGTAGATATCCATCTTTGTGAGTGATATCACTTCGGAGAATAGGTCTTCTATGTGATTTCCTATTGTGAGCTTATAGCCTTTTCATTAGTTGTCTAGGTATTAGTGGAGAAATATTGTAATCTGTGTGATTATAGTATAACCCAGAATCTAAGTGATCTGGAAGAGTGGACTAAAGGATTTTTATCCATATAACCACTATAAAAATTCTTTGTGTTATCTTGCATTCAAGTTTTCTTGCATATTTAAAGATTGCATATTTAAACACTTTGAATTATTAAAAGATTTTATAAGGAGTTTCAAAACTGGGGATAAAATCTTTTTAGAACTTAGTTTACTTGTGAAAAACACTTTTAAACAATCCGCTGCAAGTATACTATTTGAAAAACTGTTTTGCTGAAAAACAGCTAAGTATTTGTAAGAAGAGTGGTTAGTCTGCTGTTCAAGATTTGTTCACGATCAGCTAAGTCTGCTTACTGTTCTTCATCAGCTTAGTCTGCTGACAGAAGACTGAAAAGTTTTTAAGTTCAAAAATTTTCAGAAGTCTATTCACCCCCCCCCCCTCTAGACCTCATCTGACCACTTGGGACCAACAGTCTTTACATCCATCTGCCATATCTCGTAGTTATACCACGCAGCTATGGCCAGCAAGATTCGAATGGATTTAGGCATTGCGACGGACGAGAAGGTCTCCTCAAAGTCAATTCAAGGTCTTTGAGTATATACTTTTGCCACTAATCGCGCCTTGTAGGTTATTACCTCTTCGTTCACTCCAAGCTTTCGCTTATAGATCCACTTGCAACCCACGGGAGCCACTCCCACTGGTGGATCTACCAAGGCCCAGACCTTGTTTGAGTGCATGGAGTCCAATTCGGATTCCATGGCTTCGCGCCACTTTCCCGAGTCTATGTCTAGCATAGCCTCTTCGTAAGTCCTTGGGTCAGTTAGAGACTGTCCAGTCTCATGCAGCAGACCGTAGTACCTCTCGGGTTCTCTACGTTGTCTTTCTGACCTACGAAGAATCAGTGTACTTTCTGGTGCACTTTCGTGCTCATGTTCTCCCACTGCCTGTGGCGACGGGTCAGCTTGATCGACCTCTTCGGCCTTTTCAGCTTCAGTGACCTCATCCAGTTCTACGTTATTTTCTTTCTTGTCAACCAAGAAATCCTTCTCCAAGAAGTGAGCGTTCCTCGAGACAAACGTAGTTTGTCTTGTAGGATCGTAGAACTCGTATCCTATCGAGTTTTCTGGATACCCCACGAATTTGCACAAAGTGGATTTAGTTTCCAATTTATCTCCCACTACCTTTTTAACGTGAGCGGAAGATCCCCATATGCGCATGAATGCGTATGAGGGTGCCTTGCCAAACCATAATTCGTATGGTGTCTTTTCTACGGATTTAGAAGGTACTATGTTTAGTATCTTCGTTGGCGTGAGGAGGGCATGTCCCCAAAATGAAAGAGGAAGGTCAGTGGCACTCATCATGGATCGAACCATGTCGATCAAGGTTCGATTCCTTCTCTCTGCTACTCCATTTAATTGGGGTGTTGCAGGAGGAGTCCACTGCGATAATATTCCATGCTCTACAAGATAATTCAGAAATTCGTTACTAAGAAATTCTCCACCTCGGTCAGAACGAAGAGCCTTTATCGTATGACCAAGTTGATTCTCTACTTCCATCTTGAATTCTTTGAATCGCTCAAAGGCTTCAGACTTGTGTTTCAACAAGAACACATATCCATAACGACTAAAGTCGTCAGTGAAAGTGATGAAGTAGTCATAGCCACCTCGGGCGCTTTTTCTTAGTGGTCCACATACGTCAGTATGTATTAAGTCCAATGTTTGCTTGGCTCGCTCAGGGTTTCCCTTAAATGGCAACTTAGCCATTTTACCCTTTAGACACGGTTCACATGTTGGCATTTCATCAATGCGATTGATTTCAATCGCGCCAGATGATGCTAACTTTTGAATCCTTGACTTAGATATATGTCCAAGTCGAGCGTGCCATAATTGGGCAGATATTTCATTATCTTGATTCCTTTTGTTTTGTTGTACGTGCATCACTAACTTAGGTGGTTCAACGGTATATAGTCCATCTTTTAATGTACCAGTGAAAAACATATTATCATTCATGAATAACGAAAAGGAACCTCTATTAATAGTAAAATTAAAACCTTCATTATCCAAAACAGGAATTGAAATAATGTTTTTCACCAAACCAGGTACATAAAGAACGTTCCTAAGGACTAATTTATTACCACCTAAATCTAACTCCACTTCGCCTATGGCCTCGGTAGCAGCTCTAGCTCCATTGCCAAATCTTAGGATCCAATCCCCTGGCCTAAGTGGCCTTGTTGCTCCCATCACCTGTTAATCATTACAAAGATGAGAACCACAAGCAGTGTCTAGCACCCATGATGCACAATTAATTGATAAATTAACTTCAACAAGGAATATACCTTTCGAGCTCTCCAAGAACTCTTTGCAGTTCCTCTTCCAGTGTCCAGGTTTCCTACAGTAGAAACATTTCTGTTCACCAGACGAAGCTTTACGCTTCTTTCCCTTCCCTATGGGCCCAGATGGTGCTTTGCCTTTGCTTGAAGAAGCATTTCCTTTCCCCTTCCCTTTCTTTGTCCTTTTGGACTTGGATTGTGTCGAGGTAGCAACCATCACTGGCTTCTCTCTTTTCATGGAAGCCTCGGCAGTGGCGAGCATATTAGCCAACTCGTGAAGTTCAACATCCATCTTGTGCATGTTGTAGTTCACTACGAATTGCTCGAATGATCTTGGCAACGACTGGAGGATTATATCCTGGCAGTAGGTCTTGTCCATCTTTACGTCAAGATGACCAAGCTTTTCAATAAGCCCAATCATCTTGATGCAGTGAGATCGAACATCAGCACCTTCAGCCATCCTCGTTTGTTGCAAAGTCTTAGCAGTTTCATACCGCTCATATCTAATTTGCACCCCAAATAGACCATTCAGGTGCGTGTAGATTTCAAAAGAAGACTTCATATGCTCGTGCTGCTTTTGAAGCTCATTCGACATGGATGCCAACATGAGACAATGTGACTGCAAGTCATCGTCCAGCCATAAATCCACGGCTTCTTTCTCAGCATCATCGGCACCCTTAGCAAGTTCGGGAGGGGGCCCATCAAGGACAAAACCTCGCTTTTCAGAAGCGAGAATGATCATGTTAAGGTTCCTGACCCAGTCATGGAAGTTGGGTCCAGTTAATTTGTTTTGTTCAAGTATGATGGAAATTGGATTCTTAGACATTATATCTACAAAATGATGAGAGAAGAAATAAAGACGCAAAAGATTAGTTTAAAATGCACAATTTACAAACATGGTTTTTATTTGTAAATTACTCCCACTATTTTAATCAAAATCTTATGCCCCCACATAAGTTTCGGGAATTTAAAATATCCTAGCGGGCTTAAGGCCCAAATGCAATCTCCTAGTACCCACGACTCGGTGGCCATACTATTTGATTCACTTGGTGGTCGATTACGTCGACGGTTAACCATCGCAGCTAACCCTTAAGTTCATTTGGCCTCGTTTTTCGATATGGACCCACGACTCGTGAGAGATCCATACTTACTAGCGTTAAATCATGTCCAATACTCGTGGAGAGAAATAGTTCAATCTTAGACACCCCACGACTCGTGAGACAGCGCCTAAAACCTTGCTATCCCCTCCCTTGGCACTATCTCGTGCATCGAGGCAATAGACATATCATCTTCCTATAGCTCGACCCACGACTCGTGAGACATCGAGATATATTCGTACAATATGCCTAAGACCTAGTAATTGGATAGGCTCGGACCATAGAGACTATTCATATGCGCCCTCAGGTTCGATTTAATATTCTAATTGAATTTTAAGTTCAACTGGAGGTTTTAAGTTTTCTTGTGCGAGGTCTCATCAGATTATGCTTTATCTTGTTTACGTGATCTATTCTAAGCATGCATGACATACATAAAAGAATATAAGTAAACATACAACACCTAACAGGATATGATTGATCGATTGCCCATCCTATGCGATTCATCACTCAAGTGATGAATCAATTGGTCAGTCTAGGGTGGAAATTAAATGTCCTAACTATTACAATTTTCAAACCCATACATCATGGGCTTTCTTGTAATATCCTAGCTTGATTGGGCCTCCATGTAATGAATTGGGCCTCCATGCGGATCTCCAAGTCTTCATGAGGTCTTCTCGGCTCCAAGCCTAATCTAAGCCTAGCTTACATAATTTAAATGGTCCTATTCTATTACATTTGTTTGCGCAAGCAAGGGCACCAATCAGGCCCATTTAATTACAACCCAAAAAATAAATAAACCAAAAACTACACAGGGCTTAAGGGCAAAATTGATCAATCCACACATTCACTCAAGAACATGCATAAATTCACATAAGAGCATAAATGTAAATTTATCGGCTCCATTAATTTTAATTCGCAAAAATTCATCCAAGTTAATTAATTTTGAATTAACAATTAATCTCTAAGATTAATTAGCTCTTACTTGAGCTCTAAGTAATCTACAAACTTATCTTGATTAAATTGGTTAATTAAGGTAATCTAAATCTCTAAGATTCTTACCTTATCCAAACCTCTAAGTTTCCCAAAGTTCCCAAATCTCCAAGATTTTCAAGATAATCATATTTTGTCTAGATTAGTTTAATTAAGGTAGTGTTCACATCTAACAAGATAACTACCTTATCCAAAAACTCCAAGTTTCCTAATCTCCCAAAATTCAATATTTTCAGAATTTTTCAAAATAGGAAGAATTAGAGTCCAACCCAAACATGACTAGTCGAGACCAATCATGGGCTGCCACGTGGACAACCCACGCGCGACCACCAGGTGCGCGTGAGCTGCATGCGGCAGCAGGCTGCCGCGCACAGCTGCACGCAGACAGCAGCCCGTGGGCTGCTGCTGTGCGCAGCGTGCGCGGACAGCGTGCTGTTCGCACGCTGCCGCAGGTCGCGGCTCGCGGTGGCCGCCTAGCCGTGGTGCGCCGCGTGCCACCGCGGGTTGGATCCAATAAAAAAAAAATTTTGTTTCTTCGATTACTTATGATTTAATTAAACAAATCCAGTCAATTAAATCCCAATCCAAAATAACATCAACATGATAAAATTTTTCGAATCTAAAATTATCCATTAACTCCAAGTTAAATAACAAACGTCCAAAAACATGCAAAGTTAAAGAACTAGCCACACATAAATCAAACATATGATTTATAACACATAATTTGAAAATTTATATATATACAAAGCCTAGAGTTGGCTCTGATACCACTGTTGGGATTCGGTAAGATAAACAGCCCTAGGCACAGCGGATTATAAAAATTTTAGGACCTCTTACGGAATCTTGCCAGGATACTACTCTAGGTGTATATATATAAATATTAATTAAAATGATAGTATAAGTTTACACGTTATACCTATCTCCTTGCAAATCCTCGGCTAGCAAAACGAACTCTGATTTCTTCTCCAGCAAATCGACCCAGGCTTTTCAAGGAGCGCCCCACGTGTTGCGCCTCTACGAGTTGATACACCACAATATCACGAAAATAATATATCTTGATCTACTAGAACACAAGATATATTAAGATCTAGGAATTAGGAACGTTTTAGGAACAAGATCGAAAACGAAAAATTCTTCCACAGGGAAGAATAGGTTCGGTCGACTATTGCTTGGGAGAGGGAGAGAAAATTTTGCTCTTGCTCAATTTTGCATATATATGGAGTTTTGTGAAAAATAACTACAAGATAGCTACTTATAGTTATCTCCCTAACCTAGTCCTATTAGGACTAGGGCTCTTCTCTCCTACATGGGTCATGGCCCTCTTTAATTAGAAGACCAAGTCTTCTAATTAATTCATGGCCCAGTTAATTAATTTGACCAGGCTTTATTTAATCTCCCAATTAAATAGCCCAATTAATTAACTTAATCTCCCATTTAATTAAATCAGACTCTAAGTCCATTTAATTAAAATCCCTTCTAATTAATTAAATCCAACTTAATTAATTAATCCACAAATTAAATTCCAATTTAATTTATGATCCTGATCCAATTCCAATTGGATCCCAATTTGTTCCAATTGGGTCGACCCACCCATAATAATCGACCCACTCGATTATTCACCCAGTCGACCCAGTCGACTCAGTCGTTCTTATTTCCTCGTTTTCGCTTCATGTGTATTGTGTATGCCCCCGTAGGTTCACCACATAATTGGCCGTGTGTTATAATTAAATATTATTTAATTATTCGAGTAAGACTTACTCTAAATCAATCGAACACTCTGTCGATCGACCATTCCACAATTAGCACCCCTGCCAATTTGGGAATTCTCCCACACTCCACGGTCGATGTCCAGCCACAAGCCCATGGAGCCCAATCACTGGTGAATTAATTCAGTGAACCTTTTATCATTTATAATTTCCATATACGATATAATCTCTCCATCGATCAATCTCCCAGTCGAGACTTAAGGGTATGGTCTTTCATCGGATTCCCCTTTTCTTTTGTCTTGACCTTATGTGCTCTGATCTCGAAATAAATTCTCTTTGACTTAATCTTTATGAGCTACTTACATAAAGTCGTCAGATACCTTGACCAATGATTTAGTTAATTTTGTTTTGAATCTAAACAGAAGAATCAAGGTGGAAAGATCGGGATCACGAATGACTCTGATTTTTTCGAGCCTCTCAATGATACTGACGAAGATAGGGAGGCTTGCATTAGAGCTCTCGATTGGATGTTAGGATGGTAAAAATTAGGATTTAATTCTCAATGATTTCGAATAAGTAAATTCTTCCAAATTTGGTTTGAAAATTTGTATTTTCGATCACATTAGAAGTACAAATCCCATTGGGATAAAATCCATATAAACTAACATCATTTTTTGTTAATTCTAATGTTGCATAGTATTGCACATTTTTCTTGTGATTAGGTTTGTGGCTCCAGTAACAACGGGTGATTATCCTCCGAATATGAGAAAAGCGGTCAAAGAACGACTTCCAATATTTTCTCCCGAAGAAACCAATTTGATTTAGGGTTCTTATGATTTTCTCGGATTAAATTACTATACAACAAACTATGCAACCAATGCACCCAGGCAACCTGGTGAAAAACCCTCTTATCTCTCAGATCAGGAGCTTACAACACAAAGTAAGTTCTTAAACATTCAATTTATGTTATGATTTCTTCACTTTCGTGGTTTTTACTTACAATATTTTTTCTTCAAATCCAATGGTTATAGCTGAAAGAAATGGTGTTCCAATTGGTGACCCGGTAAAACTTCTTGTTATCCTTATGACATTTTCTATTAAGTAGCTTAAAAATGCCAAATAATTCCAAATAACAATTGCATTTTATTTCTCTTATTGTTTAGATCGGTTCAACTTGGATATTTATCATTCCCAGAGGAATTTACAATCTATTGGTCTATGTAAAGGAAACCTACAACGTCAATCTCATTTACATTACCGAAAATGGTAATTAATTGCCAGATTGAACATTAACTTCGTTGGTATTAAATTTTTTTTTTTTATCTACCTCTTAGATAGTAACAAATATTTTCATTAATACAAATAGGTGTGTCTGAAGTCAATAATCCAAGTCTTACAATTTCAAATGCTCGAATGGACCCACTGCGAGTAAGATACTTCAATGAACATCTTTGGTACCTAAGGAAAGCAATTGCATTATGTAAGTCATAAACTGGTGTTTTTGGTTCACTGAAATAATTAACCATGTCTTCATTCTTCAAAATGATCGAATAAAACTCTCCATAACATTAATATGACTAAATTATCTATGTCTTGTTATAGGGAGGCTAGGGTCAACGTGTAGGCTTATTTCTTATGGGCATTTGCGGATAATTTTGAATGGTCTCAAGGATACACAAGTTAATTTAGTATCTTTTATACAGATTTTAAGGATGGACGTTATACAAGAATTCCTAAAACCTCGGCTATATGGTGGAAGAATTTCTTCACCAAATTTCCTCCCAGAAGTTCTTTGAAGAGAGAAGCTAAAGAAATTGGATATGAGTATGAATTGGAGAAGAAACCTAAAGTTAGGAATTGATAGAAATGTTATTATCGTTTAATTTAGCTCATAATTGTGTGATCTTTGCATTTTTTGTTAATTTAAGCTAATAAAACTAAGTGTGTTGCTTGTATTCATTGAGTTTGTTTTTCGTTTTCTCTTCATTTGAGCTCAGAAAAATGTGATATTCTTTGTACATTCTTTTGATATAAACCAATAAAACTATATTTGTGTTTGTATTTATTTCTTGTCTTGATCATTGAGTTTGATTTTGCTTGTATTTATTGATCCATTTGGAGGTATCAATGAAGCTATAAATTTAATTTATTTTGGCCGTATGATCATTTATTTATTTAAATAATAATAACATTTATGCTTATTATTAATTGTATTTTGTTCCTCACTCTAGTTAATATTTAATATTCTATATTACTTAATTGATATTACTCATTTAATTTAAAAATAATTGAGTTCCTTCCAATGGAAAGAAGCAATCAAATATTTGTGTCGTACTACATTTATATATACTCCAAAATTCATAACAACGTACGATCATGTTGATGTATATTGAGACTAATTGTCCCACATTGGTTGAAAATAATAGTTAAGTCCACCTTATAAGGTCTTGGGCAATCCTCACCTTACAAGCTAGCTTTTGAGGTTGAATTAGGCCCAAGCCAAGTAAGTGGACTTAGCCCAATCCATGTGGTGAATTCTAATATGATACCATATTAGAATTCACCACATGGATTAGGCTAAGTTCATATTAGAATTCACCACATGGATTGGGCTAAGTCCACTTACTTGGCTTGGGCCTAACTCAACCTCAAAAGCTAGCTTGTAAGGTGAGGATTGCCCAAGACCTTATAAGGTGGACTTAACTATTGTTTTCAACCAATGTGGGACAATTAGTCTCAATACTCCCCCTTCACGTGTAGGCGGGCTGAATGTGTGGGTGAAACAAGCCCAACACGTGACATATTAAAGCCCAACCTTGCGGATTGCGACATGTGGGCCCCAACACACGAATAATGACCGTCCAGGACTTTGTTAACTGGATGACGAATGACAACCCAGGCCTTTGTTATCTGGGGGAAATGTGTGGGTTAAGAATAAATCCCATCATGCGCGCAAGAAAGAGCCCATCACGAAAGAAGGTGGCCCACTTCAACCTGGGGCTCTGATACCATGATAAATACATAGGATCATTAATAATATAGATAATAAAGAAGATGAAAGTAGCCTGCTTTTTCATTATTATTAAATCTGAATACAGCTCTAGTACTTATAAGAAAATAAAGAATTTGTTTTGTTATAAAACTCTGCCTACTCTATGGTAGATATCTATTATACGTATATCTCTATTTCTTGGTTTGCTGAGAATAGTGCACAGGTTGAGTAGGATTCATGGAGGAATTATCTGATGTGGATGATCCTTCAATAATGTATGAGGCAAGGGTGTAGCCAATAAAAAAAAATGTATGAGGCAAGGTGTTCTTATAAATTCTAAAAGATTAATTGTTCTGATGAAACTGAAGTGGTAAGATTAACTTAAATTTTTAATAAATTGAATTCCTTACCATTCGAAGAATCAATCAAATATAGTGCAAGTTGTGTTTATAAATTCAGATAACAAAAAACAAATGTTTGGAGAGAGGGAGCTGAGACATGAATGTACATGTCTTGTAAAATTACATTAGATGGATAAATCAATTAAAAAAATCGTAGGGGTACGATCGAGGGAGCTGACACATGAATGTTATGTAGTCTAACATTAGATGTATGGTTGTAAATAGATCGGACTCAGGTTAGATCAGACTCATCATAGATTCGTCTTTATTTATGTCGAATCAAATTCGGATCGGATTTAGATATTGCTCGAATCTAAATTTTTTGGCTCAAATGGATCTTAGTGGAATATTAGATATTTTTCGGCTTCAATAAGATATTTAGAGTTTTTTGCACTTTGCATTTCAAAAATATGAAAAATAGGCACTTTTGTACGCCTAAAATACAGATTTAGCACGTTAAACCCCCGAAATAGGAACAATCCAGCACTTTGCACCCTCTCTTATTTTACGACAAAGTTGACCACGAGAGTAAAAAAATCTAGGGGTAAAATAGGTAATTCATTTTAAGATCTTTGGCACTTTGCACCATCAAAACATGAGAATTGAGCACTTTGCACCCCCAAAACACAAAATTAACACCTAGCACCTCAAATTAAGAAAAATTCAGTAACTAGCACCCCTCTTTTTTTTTTTTTTTTTTTTTTTTTTTTTTTTTTTTTTTTTTTTTTTTTTTTTTTTTTTTGTGCAGAATTGACCACCGGATTATTCAATTTTACAACAAATAGGTAATCATTTTTGGATCTTTGACAATTTTTCCTTTAATTATCAATTTTTCAAATGTCCTAAAAAAATTCAAAATAATTCGAAAAATTTATAGAAAGTTTTTAATACATAAATTTACTGAATTGTTTTCACAAAAATAAAATTTTAATCCAGGTTTACAATATGAATATGTATATTGAATGGAAGAAAGATGGAGAGAGAGAAATGCGTATTTTAATATTCATAATCATATTTTGTAAATTTTAAAATGAATTACATATTCTCCCACTAAATTTTTTACCCGATGGTGAACTTTGACTAATTAAATGCACAATCAATTAATATTTTGGTTCATTTTGCTACACAAAGATCGAAACAACTTAGACACGTACGCTACTGCATAATATATTCCCATTGTACAAATGTCTTCATAAATTTTTATATCCTTGTTATGATCCACTAAATTTATCTAATTACATTTTGATATTTACTTTTCTTTCCGTAGAATTTCAAAATATGGTTTCATTTTATTAAGTAAAATTAATTTTATCAAATAAATAATTTTATATTAAATAATAATTTAACATCACTAATTATCAACTACTATCTTTAAAGACATAAATATATAGCTATCACAATATTTAACTGTTTAATTTAATTTACCTAAAACTTCGCCCCAAAGAGAAGAAAACAAAAAATAAGGGACGAATGAGTTATAATAAATAATCTCCTTAACTTATTATAATAATTTATCGAATAGCATTATTTTTTTTTTTAGTTTCCCAAGAGTTTAATCCCTTTCGAGGCGCGTCGGACACATAATGTGGGAACCTCTTCCAACAGGGATTCGAACCTGAGTCCGCTACTTTGTAGTGACTAGATTCCTTCCACTAGACCAATCACATGTTGGTTATCAAATAGCATTACAAATATATGAAGTTTAATTTTTCATAAGTCTAAAATAAACCAACTTATTGTTATTTTTAAAATTAATTTGATTGACTTTGTACTTCAAGGGCTTCTCCTACTGGCGGGCAAAGAGAGGAGGGTGCCCGTGACTTTGGTTGGAGACAGGAATTGGGGGAGGGAGGAGTGGAAGAGGTCATGGCTTGACTGCCCACTTACCGGTGGGTATTAGCCACATGGACGAGCGGGTGCAATGCACGTGTCCATCCAGGCAATGGGTGGCTGCCACTTGACGGCCACCTATTGATTCCTTTTCTTTTTTCCTCTTTATTTAGTTTATATATTTATTTGTGTAGAAACTGTGTAAAAATTTATAAAATTTGTGTATTAAAAAACTTAACCGCATAAATGCTCAACTTTATTTTTAAATATTTTGAATTATTAATAATACTGTATTCTAAATTTAAGATTTTTTCTTAAGATATTTTAATAAATTAGTTTATGGAATATATAATTATAAATTAAAATTTAATCGGGTTTTTTGCACTTTGCACCCCCGAAATATGGAAAATAGGCACTTTGCACCCCCGAAACTTAGATTTAGCACTTTGCACCCTCAAAATACGAAAAATACAGCACTTTGCACCCTCTTTTATTTTCAGGCAAAAAATCAAGGGCAAAATAGGTAATTTAATTATAAATCATTGGCACTTTGCACCCCCAAAACTTGAAAAATTGGCACTTTGCACCCCCAAAATAAAATTAGCACTTATCACCATCGAATTACGAATAAATTAGCAACTTGCACCTCTACAACACAATAAAAAGGACACTTTGCACCACAAAAAACACATAATTAACACTTAAGACCCTCAAATTAAAAAAAATTGAAAAAAAATCTAAGGCAAAATAGGTAAGTTTTTTATCCGATTGAACAACCTACATTTATATACGTATATACAAATTAAATACCATGAATTTGGAATGATTACATCATATAACAATTAACAACCATGAATTATAGCTTATACAAATTAAACATGCTAATAATTGAAAGAGTAAAAATTGGTAAGTTCAACTTTGCCTTAGATCTTTTTCATCCCGATGGTCGACTTTGCAGGAGAAAATGAGGGGTTTAAGTTTTTTTTTTTTTTTTTTTTTTTTTTTTTTTAATTTGAGGGTGTTAAGTGTCAATTTTGTGTTTCGTGGTATAAAGTGTCAATTTATTGTGTTACGGGGGTGCAAGTTACTGATTTGTTCTTAATTCGTGGGTGATAGGCGCTAATTTTATTTTTGGGGTGCAAATTGCCAATTTCTCAAGTTTTGGGGGTGCAAAGTGCCAATTTCTCAAGTTTTGGGGGTGCAAAGTGCCAAAGATTTATAATTGATTACCTATTTTGACCTTGAGTTTTTGCTTGAAAATTAAAGAGGGTGCAAAGTGTTGTATTTTTCGTATTTTGAGGGTGCAAAGTGGAAAATTTATGTTTTGAGGGTGCAAAGTGCCTATTTTCTATGTTTCGAGGGTGCAAAGTGCAAAAAACCCAATTTAATCACATGATTTTTAAATATTGTTAGTTTTAATTTTAAATTTTAAATTTAACAAATGCAAAATACCTTAGAAATAAATAAAATATATGGCTTAGTTAGAATTATCATTATTACAACTTAATTAAAAATTAAACTTCGTTAAGACACAATTTAGACGAATAATACAACTTTTTTATGCATACGAAGAAACACCGAAGTAAATTAGCATGTGTGTTGCCCACACGTGTTCGACTAAAATTTTTCGTTGTTGGTCATTGGCTTTTGTTGGTCCCAAATGGTCAGATGAGGTCTAGAGGGGGGGGGGGGGGGAGGTGAATAGACCTCTGAAAATTTTATCAAATTTTAACTTTAAAACTTTTATTTAACTGTTGGCAGACTAAGCTGTTGTAGAACAGTAAGCTGACAAAGCTGATCGCGAACAAATCTTTGGACAGCAAGGTAGACCACTAATCTGATAATCACTTAGCTGGTTTAGTCAAAATCAGTTTTAATACCAGAATACTTGCAGCGGATATTATAAGTGTTTCTCACAAATAAACTTGGTAGATTGAAAGATTTTATCCCCAGTTTTATCAAACTCCTTGAAAATCTTTTCAAACAGTTTTATCAAAGTGTTTTTACGCAAACAGAAAATATGCAAGTAAAAATGCAAAGTAAAACCACAAGGATTTTTATAGTGGTTATATGGATGTAAATCCGTTAGTCCACTCTTCCAAGTCACACAGATCTTGGGTCATACTATAATCACAAAGTTTACAGTATACTCTGCTTGTGTCGGACAACAAATGAAACGACCACAAGTGCGCAATAGAAAATCAGAAAGAAAACATATTCTACAGAGACTTATCACTCACAAAGACGGATAAGAACTCCTCACAACATTCCCTTTTCACAGATTCACTCAGAAAATGTATTCGTTTTACTTCAACAAGCTTCTGTCAACAAATGACTTCAGCATGCAAGTGAGCTGTTCTTGAGCTTCTTGAGACTTAGAAAAGATTCTGCTTCGTAAATAATCTCTCAGATGTTGTGTTCGCTCAGTTTCTTTTCGTCTCTTCAGCTATTTATACTCACAGATTGAAAGTGACCGTTGAAGAGAGACACAATTCAAATTTCTCGGTTACTGGTCATTAATTTCCGCGAACGGCTCTCTGCACAGTGACAGTACTGCAGACTGTACATTCTGTCAGGCAGCATTTAATGCACCAAGCTGATACGAGGTATTTCTTCAATCATTTGCCATTAATATCCTCGGTCTTTAGCATTTATTACTCTAAGGGCATTTATTACCGTTGGGGAGACTTCCTGATCCTTTCCACTAGGCTGATGAGAACACAAGTCTGATGGTGAGCAGAGCTGATCCCAACCTTGAACAAATCTGATCTGAGTCAGCTGATCTTCACCAGTCTGATTTCTTTTCTTCAGCAGATCAGTAGTCTTCTGGACCTTGAATATTTGACCCTTCTGATTTGTCTTCTCATTTGATCAAAATTCTTCTAAGGGTTTTAACTAAATTTTCCATACTTAGCTGATCTTGATGTTTTGAAAATCATCAAAACCTCCCTTAACTTCTTTATTTCTTATGCACTCTATCTTCATCTTCATCCAACAATTTCCCCCTTTTTGATGATGACAAAACTTTAGCTAAGTACCTGTTACCTATACTAAAGTTTTAGTCCTCAAAATTTCTGAGATAGAAATGTATGTTGGAGTAAAAACTTGAACTTTTATATATGATTTGAAAAGATTACAAGTTACAAGTTTTTCATCAGATGAGATCTAACTGAAGAAAATAAAGTAAATTGATACAATATAAAATAGTCAATACTAATCATCAGCTTCTTCACTTCCTTCTTCTTCAACTTCCTCATACTCATATTCTGATTCATCATCATCTTCATCTTCATCACTTACGTCATCAGTTAGAAGATTTTGTTGAGCAGCTTCCATCTTTTGCTTAATTTCTTTTTCACGCTTGAGTTCCTGTACTGCTTCAGCAACTCTTCTCCTTAGACGATCAATGTTTTTGTACTTGGTGTATGGATCCAGTTGATCTTCAGGAGTGTCTTTAGTTGCAGCCAATTCTTTATAAGACTTGACTGGTCCATCAGGTTCTTCTTCAGCAGCTTGTTCATCAGTTTCCTTGTTATCGGCTTCTCCATCTCCTTCAGCTTTTTCTTCAAGTATTTGTTCATCTGGCTCTTTTGGTTTCTCTTGAGCAGCAGCAGAGTCTACTTGAGTAACTTGAACAGTTGGCTCTTCCCTTTCCTCTTCCCCCTTTTTGTCATCATCAGCAGGGTTAACAGTAGGGTTGAGTTCAACAGCTTGGATTTGGACAGCAACACATAAATTCCTGATGTTCTAATCCATTACACCCTGTCGTATATTCAGATGATTCAGAGTAGATATGATAGTTCCAGGTTGATCATTAACGCAATCAACATTAAGTTGTAAGGTAGAGACTTCTTGATGGACTTTGTTTGCAGAGTTTTGAACTTCTGCAATCAGCCACATATTCTTTTTAGTCTTTTCATTACTCACTTTGATGAATGTGTCAGTCAAATGAGCAATAGTATCTTCACTTCTTTTAAAAACAGTATGAAGATGACCAACATCAGCTTTGACATCTTCAATACTTCTGTTCATATCTAGAATGCTCTTGATCAGCATAAGGGAATTATCTTGTGGAAGTGGGAAGTTGTCAATGCCATCCTTAACCATTCTTGCATTTTCCTCATGCATTTGCTTCATCAGCATCTTGTTCCTCTCTTCCATCTCCTTGAGTGAACTTTCAAGCATCAGCTGGAAGGATTCCATCAGTGATGAGTGCATATCAGCTGTTGGAATAGAGAGTGATGCAGTCTGATCTTCTTCCTGTTGAACATGAGTGTCTTTGAGAACAACTTCTTTTTCAGTCTTTTTCTTAGCATTCCACTCAATGGCAAAGGGCTTATCAGCAGCCTGTTCCTTGACATCTTCAAAGATCTTGTTTACCACAGTTCCATCATCAGTGAAAACAGTAGTCTGACGGATTATCTTTATAACAGGGAGACTACTTGCAGCAGATGTCTTCACTTTAGGCAACTCTTGGTAATATTTTATTTCTTTGCCAAATGTGAGCTGCTGTACGCCAGGCAGAGCAGGCAGATTACTTGGAGAACCTGGTTCATATATTGATTTTTCTGTTTGGATATTCTAGTATAGGGCTCGATTGTCAATACAACAAAGTGCGGAATTTAAAATTTTTCGACGTTCCTAATTGTCCCATAAGTAGATCTCCATAGTTATTTATACGAAAAGCTTGAATCAAACAATAACATAATTATCAAAGGGGGTTTTCGCAATTTACCTCACCACAGCTTGGTGGTGGTTACCTCCGGGCTTCTTTGTTCGATTCACAACGGAGTGATCCAAGTGTCTCACCTCCAGAATGTATCCACACCAATTGGATTGTAGCAACGTCTCCAAGTCACAGGCTAAGAACTAGATCTTGGAGATTGTCAAGAAAGGAATGAGCAGATCTATATCAGGATATCGATTTGGATCTGGATTAGGAGAATTGCAGGAAGACAACCACGACCACAAGACTTATGCGGATAGGTTGGATCGACCAAGGGCGGCGCGGCTAGGCTTCGGATCCACCTAGGGCGGCGGCTAGGGTTTGGATCCAACTAGGGCGGCGGCTAGGGTTTGGCCGAGAACTAGGGGCTAGGGGCGGTTTTTGGAGTTGGCAATTTCTTTTCTTCTTGTGGTGTGTAAAACTATTTTCTCAACCTTGTGTCACTTTGGAAGATGTATGATGACTGATATTTATAAGAGAAGAGTTCTTCTCTTATTAGATATCTCATCAAGATATGGAAAATCTTTTCCTTATCATAATAGGAAACAAGATTTGAGCAAGTAACAAACTCTTCCCTTCTTTTCCTCTCCAAAAAATCGGCCCTTGCCTTTAATTAGCCAATCCGAAAATTGCTAATCATTTATTCTTCCTTCTTTACCAATTAACAACTTTAATTATTTATAATCAATTAGATAATCTTAATTAATTAATTAAACATCAATCAATTAGATATCCAATTAATATTCTCCCATTGAATTAATACCTTAATTCAATATCTTTGATTTAACAACTTTAAATCACTTATTTCCCTTTATGACTGTCACTGTCCAATTGTATTGTGTGTGACCCTCTGAGTTCACCATCAACTGGCAGCAGGCCCACGACTTTCGTGATTTAATTAACGAGCAATTAAATGCTCTGATCAATTAAACAACTTTTAATTGACCACTCATATAATTAATTTCCCTATTAATTTAGGAGTACCCACACTTCATGGTCGATGTCTAGCCACAAGCCCATGAAGCCCAATCAAAGGTGAATTGATTATTGTGAACCTCACCTCTTATAATTGCCATGTACATATGGTCCTTCTACGACTGATTTCCCGGTCGAGACCTAGGGTGTGTGAATTGATCGGCACCTCTAATTATCTCGATAACTATACTTTCTAATTTTCCGACAATGATTCCAGTGTGACTGCCAAATTTGGAAACTCCTTCCAAATGCATCACCGACTATGGCCATAGGTTCCTCGGAATCAATTATCTAAGAAACGTATAGGAAATTCTCTCATCTTATCAGGATGAGGCGTTAGATCCTTTCTTAGTACTAACTACTCGCGTACACTTTTGTACGCACCCAACTTAGGCACTTTGTGGCCAGGCTACGTGACCAGTACCTAAATCTAAGTACGCACATCCATGTACCGAATTCGCCCTAGTACCTCAAGTCTAAGGACTAAATCGTACACTATTATAAGCCTTGAGAAACATCCCATCACCGATATGCGTCATGCGCTTCCACAATGGGTTTCTCTGTTCGGGTCGTTCGATGCGTTCAATCCTCCATTGAACCACCTACTCATATGCACTGGCCTCAAATGCCTTGCTCATGAAACGCTACAAATTCACTCCATGTGAATCATGCGTACTTGTACAAGTCTTGGCGATTCCCACGATACCCCGTCTCGTTTGGAATCTATGACTTGGAACGGTTTTAAGATCACGACCTTTGAGACTATTTCATGATTGCACTCAGTACTGAAGTGAATCGTCCCATAGTCTATTGTGACCTTAGGATTTCATCCAATCGCTTAGATAGGTTCGCGAGAGATGAAGTTGGCCATTGTTCAATTTCACATACTATGAATGAACGACGTATTAATTATAAACCATAAGAAAATAGTACTTCAACAAGCTAATTAATATTGGCTTGCTGGGCACTATTCCATCAATCTCCCACTTGCCCTAAAGCCAATCACAACATTTCTAAGACCCATCTATACCAAGATGTCCCTCGAACCATTTGTGAGAGAGCTTAATTAGTGGATCTGCTAAGTTTGTCCTTGTCGAGATGAAGTAATACTTCTACTCGTCTCAACTACCTTTGACTGGTTCAGTCATTCGGTGTTGTGTTCAGATTATAGGTGAGATCTCGATTTCCTTTCATTGAGCAATCACCTCATCTAAATCGGTTAAGATTATGATAGGCTTTTGTCATGCTAGGTATTTCATCCAATCGATGAAAGTTTCTCATCTAAATACCTTCTTTTGTGCAGCATCATAATGGTGCCCTTTATTCTTGTTTGAATCGGCAATGGTATATTATTGGAATTTCTTCCAATTTACCTTGCTCTATCTAGACAGAATAAATAATCCACTTCAGACTGGAAATCTCGGATTTCAAAATTCCTTCGAGTATTCAATTTTCCACTACTACCACAGACCAGGATTATATCCTTTAATTATCTTCGAGGATTTGCTTTTATGGTAGACCAGTGTCCTTTACTGGTGTTTGACTATCAGTAGCTCGTTCAGAGCATTTTGACGAGTCAGGTCTAGTACAAGACTTTGCATGCTACATGCAATCCAAATGCCAAGCATAAGGCTTCTTGAGACAGTTACTTCTTCACTCATTTAAATTTAGGGCTCATTAAATAAGTGAGAGAGATTTTGTCTCTTTTGGAACCAATCCTCTCTTGGATTCTTCCATATTGAATTTAATCAATATAGTCTTTGTACTTTGATTTGGTAAATCACTACATCTTCTTCCTTCTATCTACCATAGATACGTATTGCCAGTACGTGAGATGTAATTCCAAATCTTGTCATGGAAAATTGCGTGAAGAACACGCTTTCGTCTGTGCTTCTCTGATATGCTTATATCTTGTTTGATGTACTGAACATCATCTTGTTGCGCTTCGAACTCAACTACGCTCCCACTGATTCTTTTGCACATTTGGAATCTATATGCCTTTTGACAACTTCAACATTCTTGATCAACTATCAAGTTGCATGTTCCAAATTTGGGAAAAAGTCATAGATTGACTTTTGGATTAGAATAGAGATCTTCTCATCAATTTTCAATTGTGAGATGCAGGATTCATATCCAATAGTCATGTCTTGGTAGTCAAAACCACCTTTCTATGGCTAATGGTTTCGAAATGAATTTTGACGTAGCTAATGGATATAAGGTATTTTCATCAATCCTAAAAGGACTTTTGAATAATGACCTATTGCCATTAAGTGAGTCAGAGTTTTCAACTTCGAATCTTATGGCTATGTGCCATATCCCTTTGATTATGTTTAACATAATCTCTTTGTAATCTTGGATTAGAATCCAATTTCTCAATTTCGTAAAATGGAATTTTGAGTTCCTTACGAATTTGATTAGATCACGATTTTTTTGTGCATGGATAGATTCAGCAGTTTTTCAGCGTTTACTCCCACTGTTCATGGGGACGGGTCCAATCCTTGGACTTCATCAAGTTCTACGACATTCCTTATTTCCTTTGACAAGGTCTTGTCAACAGAGGAACAAGCTACTTACGAGATGCTTTTCGTTTCTCATTGTCGTGGAACAGGTATTCAATGGATTTTGTTGAATACCCCATAAACATTATATGAACTAGATCTACCATCTAATTTCTCATATAAGGATGTTCTGCTATGTCTTAAAAGACATGGCCGTGTAAGGACTTACTTCGAAATATACTATACCAAGTATCTTTGAAGAGTTAAGGGAAGGTATCCCCTAATTTGAATAAAGGAAACTGAGCAAGATCAGAATCGTGAATCAAACGAAGTTCGATTCCTTCTTTGATTTGCTTCATGAGAATTCTATTCTCGTCTTAGACAATCGAGGTGTTAAGTTGCTTATGTTTCAGCAGGTTTGATTAAATCAAATTGCTTTTGACATAATGCATCTAGTTACTTCATTTCCAAAACTTCTATTGAATTACTTCAATAGTTTCAGAATTGTACTTCAGCCAAGTACACATATATTTTTAACGATTAAAATCGTAAGTATATGTGAAGTAGCATCCTTTTGAACTAGTGCTTTTAGTTCATGTCGATTGAAATGTTTTTGAATGCCTTAGCAATCCTTCACTTCGGTTATCAATCCTTCAAGATTTGAAAGTTCCGAATTTACCCAAGTTCATTATTTCAGGAATCAGTAAATAAAAACTTTCCTTTCGCATCTCTCTTTAGGAAAAATGTCCAGAGTGAACACTTCAAGCGTAAACGATTATCTCGTTTGTCTTACTCGTTTTCGATTTAGCATATAGTCTTCAAAGTTTCGATTCGTTTATCATTGTTTATTTCTATGTTTCAAAACATCAACATTTGTACAAAGTTAAATTGCTCTAATTAAATAAATTCCATTTCTCAATGGTAAAGCAATAAGGTCTCGTACAAAATGTGAAATAATACTCAAAGTAAACTAAAACTTAAAACTCATGCTAATACGAAAAACTAAAAAAAACTTATTTGCTAAAAAGGAATGTCTAGGTACAATTCTTCCTTGACCCAGTCCCGGAATTCGAGTTCCCTCATCTCTCTCTGCACTAATTGCATCTCCCTTTCAAGGAATTTCCTCCTTTTAGGTTGAGAGGGAAGACTATCATCGCCTGTAAATGCTTTTACATAAATGAAAGTTTTAATCAGATGTCTTACATCAAAAAGATTCAACAAGTGTATAACTTAAAATGTCATACCGTAGTCAAGTCTTTCCAGGAAATCCTTTTCAACAAGCTTCCTTATTTTCTCTTCGTACTTACACAGAGGGCAATTCCAATCATATAGACCAAAACCACGTTGATGAGCTTCTTCATACTTGTCTAACAACTCATGCAATTGCTTTGTTTGTATTCCATCAGGCAGAATAATGCAATGTTGCATAAAATGAGTGAAGGTCTCAGATAATCCTTGAAGGGTTATCGTTATCTCATCTTCGAGAGTCAATTGGGCTCCAAGCCCTTTGATCAGCTCGAATGTCTTGCTTAAGTAAGAACAATATTCCCTAACATTGTCAAACTTAGCCATGTCGGTTTCGTAGAGGAAATTGCACATCACCTTTTTCAAAGTTGGTTCGGTTCTTAAACGCATCGACTATCGGACAGTGGATGGTAAATGGCTAACATTTAAAAACAGACAACTATAAGCAGATAGGTTTAATATTAATACTTATAATTAACGAAATTTGGACTTTTTATCGAAAAAGTTCTCCCACTATTTTTATCGAAACAGTAACCCCTTCTAGTTTCGGGAAATTCCATTTCCTAGTAGGTCTTGACATCCCAGCGGCAATTAGTTGCACCCACGACTCGTGGCCATATAATTAATTCCCTAGGTAGGTATACATATTACCAATTGTGTCTACTACACAACCTTCAAGTTATTTTGCCTCGTTTTTCGCATTTATCTAGCACTGCTACATCATAAATGTTACTACGCGTTAAGTCTAACCCATTAATCATGATAAGCAACGGGCCCGGTCATGAATTCTCCATAACTAGTTATCGGTCGATTTTCACGTCCCGACCAGTCCCTACCCTTGTCAAGTTTTATTAAAACTAGAATCAAGGAATTTCGTGCATTGCCCCTTTCTTCGACTCGGGTGCCAGACTCTGGATCACCTCTATCGATAAGTAAACAACATGCACTAGTCCCTATTAATGGAAGGCTTGGATTTTATAAAACCTCATTTTATATTTAACCCAATATGACTTAATATTTATTCGAGAGGGGAATTTTCGGTTTTGAAAGTTTAAGGAAACTCTCCTCGAGATCTCACCGCTTCAATTATGCTTTATCTTTTGTTTACGATCTAGATTCTAGCGCGCAAACACACAAGGAATCATAAATCGACTAATAAATAAAAGCCATACAAGCCTAGCATGCATACTACCACAATATGTTTTCGATCGGGAGCCTCCTATGCGGGCCATCATCGAGCCAATGATGTTGGCCCAATTGGTCAATCTAAAGGGTTCTCAAAGAACTTATGCTATTACACAATGTACCACGCATACATGGCCTTCAATTCTTCTTGGGCTCCCACCTTGCTTGTAAATGGGCCTCCATCCTAAACTAGGAATGCAGTAAAGCCCTATTCTATTACAAAAGCTCAAAGTGGCCCAAAAATAATAACAGGCTCGCAGGCCCAATAAAAACCATGCATTAAATTAAACCAATCACATCTAACCTAAGGTCAAGGCTCGGCGCGATCGAAAACCACGTAAACAGTTCACGTAGAGCAAAGAAACATGTAAACAACTTTTACTTTCTTCTATCTTAATTTTAAAACACCTTTTAAAACTAACTTCCTATGATTCTTGCTTTTTAGTCACTACTAATTATGACAAAATAAATTCTCGGATAAACAAAACAACTTTTCTGCCTTAATTTCAGATTCTGATTTTTCAACTTTTGAAAATTGCAGTTCGGCCCCTATACTTTCGGAAATTGCACTTTTGACCCCAAAACTTTTGAAAAGTTATAAAATACCCCCAAAATAGTTTTCGGACAGAATGAGCAGAAAATTAAAATTTTGAAATCCAGAAAATTTTCGAATTTCCAAACAGACCCCAGAAGTTTCGAAAATTACAAAACAGTCCTCGAATTTTCAAAAATTGCAAAATGGTCCAAAATTGCGTGCGATCAGATTTTCAGAAATAACCCAGATTTTTCAAAAATTTCCAGAAATAGAAAATTCAATTTTCAGCCCTAATTTTCATGTTTTGCGATTTTTGCATAAAAGCCCTGATTTTTCGAAAAACTATAAATTCGCCACAGATCTAAAAAAGCAGTTTTACCCAATCATAGATCCAGTCATAACAAGCAAGAATCAATCACTAGAACATAATTAACATGCGTTCTCATACATACATTCAAGCATATACAGTGAAAACACATTATGTTCAGGCCTTTTCGTATAAAAACGTATGGAGTTGGCTCTGATACCACTGTTGGGATATTCTAGTATAGGGCTCGATTGTCAATACAACAAAGTGCGGAATTTAAAATTTTTTGAGGTTTCTAATTGTCCCATAAATAGATCTCCATAGTTATTTATACGAAAAGCTTGAATCAAACAATAACATAATTATCAAAGGGGGTTTTCGCAATTTACCTCACCACAGCTTGGTGGTGGTTACCTCCGGGCTTCTTTGTTCGATTCACAACGGAGTGATCCAAGTGTCTCACCTCCAGAATGTATCCACACCAATTGGATTGTAGCAACGTCTCCAAGTCACAGGCTAAGAACTAGATCTTGGAGATTGTCAAGAAAGGAATGAGCAGATCTATATCAGGATATCGATTTGGATCTGGATTAGGAGAATTGCAGGAAGACAACCACGACCACAGGACTTATGTGGCTAGGTTGGATCGACCAAGGGCGGCGCGGCTAGGCTTCGGATCCACCTAGGGCGGCGGCTAGGGTTTGGATCCAACTAGGGCGGCGGCTAGGGTTTGGCCGAGAACTAGGGGCTAGGGGCGATTTTTGGAGTTGGCAATTTCTTTTCTTCTTGTGGTGTGTAAAACTATTTTCTCAACCTTGTGTCACTTTGGAAGATGTATGATGACTGATATTTATAAGAGAAGAGTTCTTCTCTTATTAGATATCTCATCAAGATATGGCAAATCTTTTCCTTATCATAATAGGAAACAAGATTTGAGCAAGTAACAAACTCTTCCCTTCTTTTCCTCTCCAAAAAATCGCCCCTTGCCTTTAATTAGCCAGTCCGAAAATTGCTAATCATTTATTCTTCCTTCTTTACCAATTAACAACTTTAATTATTTATAATCAATTAGATAATCTTAATTAATTAATTAAACATCAATCAATTAGATATCCAATTAATATTCTCCCATTGAATTAATACCTTAATTCAATATCTTTGATTTAACAACTTTAAATCACTTATTTCCCTTTATGACTGTCACTGTCCAATTGTATTGTGTGTGACCATCTGGGTTCACCATCAACTGGCAGCAGGCCCACGACTTTCGTGATTTAATTAATGAGCAATTAAATGCTCCGATCAATTAAACAACTTTTAATTGACCACTCCTATAATTAATTTCCCTATTAATTTAGGAGTACCCACATTTCATGGTCGATGTCTAGCCACAAGCCCATGAAGCTCAATCAAAGGTGAATTGATTATTGTGAACCTCACCTCTTATAATTGCCATGTACATACGGTCCTTCTACGACTGATTTCCCGATCGAGACCTAGGGTGTGTGAATTGATCGGCACCTCTAATTATCTCGATAACTATACTTTCTAATTTTCCGACAATGATTCCAGTGTGACTGACAAATTTGGAAACTCTTTCCAAATGCATCACCGACTATGGCCATAGGTTCCTCGGAATCAATTATCTAAGAAACGTATAGGAAATTCTCTCATCTTATCAGGATGAGGCGTTAGATCCTTTCTTAGTACTAACCACTCGCGTACACTTTTGTACGCACCCAACTTAGGCACTTTGTGGCCAGGCTACGTGACTAGTACCTAAATCTAAGTACGCACATCCATGTACCGAATTCGCCCTAGTACCTCAAGTCTAAGGACTAAATCGTACACTATTATAAGCTTTGAGAAACATCCCATCACCGATATGCGTCATGCGCTTCCACAATGGGTTTCTCTGTTCGGGTCGTTCGATGCGTTCAATCCTCCGTTGAACCACCTACTCATATGCACTGGCCTCAAATGCCTTGCTCATGAAACGCTACAAATTCACTCCATGTGAATCATGCATACTTGTACAAGTCTTGGCGATTCCCACGATACCCCGTCTCGTTTGGAATCTATGACTTGGAACGGTTTTAAGATCACGACCTTTGAGACTGTTTCATGATTGCACTCAGTACTGAAGTGAATCGTCCCATAGTCTATTGTGACCTTAGGATTTCATCCAATCGCTTAGATAGGTTCGCGAGAGATGAAGTTGGCCTTTGTTCAATTTCACATACTATGAATGAACGACGTATTAATTATAAACCATAAGAAAATAGTACTTCAACAAGATAATTAATATTGGCTTGCTGGGTACTATTCCATCATTTTCAGCCCATTTCTCCAAGGCAGTATGAACAACAATTTGCACAGCTCTCTTGATAGGATCATCTTTCTTTCTTCTCTTGGCTGGCAATGCATCAGAGATGGTCTTGGCTTCAGCAACAGCAAATTCTTGTGCATATTTGTGCATCACATCTCTGACATAATCATCATCCAGGGCTTTGGTGACTGAAATAGTTTGCAACCAGCTGAGGACCCACTTTTCCTCACTTGCAAACTCCTGCAACAGACTTGTTCATCCTAAACTCTCTCCATCTGATGTATCTTTCTTTTTCTTGGGTGAACAATGTTTTATGCTGCAGCTTCTCATCAATATGAGCCAAGGCAGCTTCAAATCTGTTGAAAACAGCAGGGTCAGTATTAACAATCTCAAAGGCTTTTCTCACTTCAAACCTTTTCTTTTCAGGTATCTCGCTAGCAGGCATTTTCTTCTTGGCATTCATTGATTCTCCAATCTTAATGCCACCAGCTATGTTTGGGCCATGTGAGTCTTTCTTGCTGAGCCCAAGCACAAGTGCTAATTCAGCATCTTCAGCAGCCTTGCGTTCAGCCTCAGACATTTTTCTTCTTTGTTCTTCTTTTTCAGCTTCAATCTTACTAAGTTCAATGACCCTTTGCTCTTCCTGTTCGTCTTTTTTCCTTTGCTCTGCTTCTTCTCTCTTCTTCTTATCAGCAGTATACACCTTCTTTCTTCTGATAACTATCTTTCTTTTTCCTTTCTTTTTATCAGTTGTTTGTGCTTCTTTAGTAGTAGCAGGTTCAGGAGCAGCAGATGCAAGTGGTGCAACTGCAACAGGTTCGATGATCTGCACGTCAGGATAATCTTGAGGTTGAATAACCTCAGCTGTTGGTGCGGTTGTCTGATTTATGACCTCATCAACAACACTCTTTTCTGTAGGCTCATCTGCTCTGGCTTCAACAGCTGGCTCGCCTGTTTGAACAGATGCCTTTTTCTTTTTTACTGGGAGCCATCTCTTTTGGCTCAGCAGTAGCTCAGCCTCTTCTTGTTCATCCTCATTCTTTCTCTTCTTGGTTCCGGCCTTCACAGTCTGATAGGTAGCCATGGCCTTGGCGTTGTGGATTTCTTACCCTCCAGTCATTCCACAACCCATATTGTAGAACAGGTAACTTAAAGTTATCCTATGATTGGTTTGCTTCTTCTGGTGGAAGTTAGCCAGAATGTACCAAATCAGAACTGACCAGTTCACTTCATAGCCATAATGAACAACCATCATTATACAGTATCTCTTCATAGTGACACTGTCCAAAGAGAAAATGCAGTTCTCTATCAGTTTGGACACATATCAGCCATGCGCTGATATTCATCCTTCAGTTGTCTCTTCTTCAGATTACCCGACATAATCTCCCCTTCCTTGGCACAGATTGCCCAGAACTCCTGAATCTTGTCTTCAGCCATTGAAGTAACGTCAGTCCTTCCTTGATTAGAAAGCCCAAACTTCTCGTGCAACAGAGCAGGAGTGATGACTATTTCTTGTCCTCCGACAGTAGCTTTGATGTCCAATTTTTCAAAGTTAACAACATCCTTGGCCTTGTAGAATTCCATCACTTGGTCTTTCCAGACCATTTCTTCATGGGCTTCCATGAATTTCACAAGGGTAGCAGCCTTGAATTTTTCCAAGATCTCTTTCATAACTGGGGTGCCAGAATGGTGATATGTATCGTAAACTAGATACATACCCTCAGCCTTAGCTTCTTGTTGAGGATTCATTGTTGATTCTGTAGAAGATTAGAGAAAACAGGAGAATTTTGCAGAATTGAAAGCAAGAATTTCTCACAAATGCATTTGAATATTTTTGGGTGCGTAAAGAGTTACTGAGCTGATCAGATCTGGTTTTATAGAGGTTAGGGCATTTCGGTTTCCGTGATACACGCTAACCGTTAGATACATTTTGTGTCAGTTCTGATTGTGGGGCGTCAGTTACGCTATTCAAAATTCAAAAAATATTAAGTGTCAGGCGGGAATACGAACCGCCTCAGTTTACTTGTAAAAGCGGGTTTTAGATAAAACGTTTTTAAACAACAGAGCTTTTACGTAAACAATCAGACGAGTAAAATAAATACTTATTTGATGGGACTAGTGTACTGATGACAGATTATTACTAGTGAAAGCCAATAACTAGTAATCTTCCTCGGCTGTTTGTCAATCCAGCTAGATAATTAATCTCCAGTCTTCAAGAATTGAGGTCTTCTCTTGAGAACATAACTTCAACTAACTTTCCATACCAATTTGATTTTGTATTTTGCTTGGTTAATGAATATTCCATCAGACAACTGTCTTACTTGCAAACTAAGAAAATAATTAAGTTCTCCCATCATGCTCATTTCAAACTTGTTCTGCATCAACTTTGAGAACTTATCACACATCTGTTGATTTGTTGAACCAAAAATAATATCGTCCACATATATTTGCACAAGCAATATATGGTCTTCCCATTCAATAGTGAATAAGGTCTTATCTACCTTACCTTTACGAAATCCTTTAATTAAAAGAAAATCAAATAGGGTATCATATCATGCTCTAGGAGCCTGTTTCAGTCTATAGAGAGCTTTCTTCAGACGATACACCTTGTCTTCTTCTTTATATGCTTCAAATCCAGGTGGTTGTTCAACATAAACTTCTTCTTGCAATTCTCAATTGAGAAAAGCTGATTTCTCATCCATTTGATAGACTGTGAAATTTTTATGAGCAGCATAGGCGATAAATAATCTGATTGCCTCTAATCTTGCTACTGGTGCAAAAGTTTCATCAAAGTCAATGCCTTCCTCTTAACAGTAACACTTGGCAATTAATCTTGCTTTATTTCTGGTGATCATACCATCTTCATTCATTTTATTCCTTAATACCCATTTAGTGCCAATTACTCTTTGATGACTTGGTCTAGGAACTAAGTACCAGACTTCATTCCTTTCAAATTGATTCAACTCTTCTTGCATAGCTTCAATCCAATTTGAATTACTAAGAGCTTCTTCAATCTGTTTGGGCTCTATTTGATATAGGAAGCTGACAAATATGGCATCATTTGCAGCAGCTCTCCTTGTCTTTACTCTATCTAAAGGATCACCAATCACCAGCTCTGGTGGGTGATTCTTGAGCCATCTCAGATCCGGTTGCAAATCTGAATGTTGTCCTCTGTTTTGATCTTGCAACACTACTGTTGGAGATCCAGTAGTAGTCTGTTGAACGGCAGTTGTCTGTTGAACAGTCTCTGGTCTGTCAGCTATTTGTAACTCTTCTGTTAGACAATCAGCAGAGTGATTTTGAACAGCACTTGAGTTAGCAGCTGAGTTGAGATCGGGTAGTATGATGGGTATATACTCTTCATTTCTTTCAACACTCAATTTCTGAAAATCAGTAGACAGATTCTGATCAGTACTTCGATTCTTTTCTGAAGATTGATTTGGTTCATCAATACTACATGAATAGATTCTTCTACTAGTAAAGTTCTTTTGTTAAAAACTCTATAAGCTTTACTGACTGTAGAATATCCTACAAAAATAGCTTCATCAGCCTTCTCTGCAAAAGCAGTAAGGTGATTTTTTCCATTATTTAAAACAAAGCATTTACAACCAAAAATTCTAAAGTAATGAATGTTTGGTTTCCTGTTGTTCCAAACTTCATATGGAGTCTTGTTTTCGTGTTTGTTGATCATGCATCTGTTTTGGGTAAAGCATGTTGTATTTGTTGCTCTTGCTCAAAATCTTTGAGACAGCTTTGCTTCAGCTATCATAGTTCTGGTAGCTTCTTTTAGAGTTCTGTTTCTCCTTTCAGCAACTCCATTCTGTTGAGGGGTTCTGGCAGCAGAGTACTCATGACTGATTCCTTAGGCATTACAATACTCTTCAACAGTAGAGTTTGTAAATTCAGTCCCTCTATCTGATATGATCTTTAATATCTTCATGCTCTTTTCATTCTGGATCAGTTCCATCAGATTTGTAAGATGCTCCTTGGTTTCACTTTTCTTTTTCATGAAAATCACTCAAGTGTAACTTGGATAATCATCCACAACAGCTAGGCAGTACTTCTTTCCATCGTTGCTGATTAGATCAATGGGTCCAAATAAGTCCATATGTAGCAGCTCCAAGATCCTTCCAGATGATTGGGGCTTCTTGCTCTTGAAAGATGACTTGATTTGTTTACCCTTCTGACAGGCGTCACAAAGCTTATATTTGCTCATGACTTTTTTTGGAATTCCTTTTACCAGATCATTCTTGATAAGTCTGTTGATGGTCTTGAAATTCACATGGTTCATTATTTTGTGCCACAGCCAACTGACTTCACTTGGTGTTGATGCCACCAAACAAATACTTGAACTCTTGTCAACAGAATTCCAGTCCACTGTGTAGACATTTCCCTGTCGTCTTTAAGATAAAATTACCTTCTTTGTACCAATCTGTTCAACGTAGCACTTATCTGATAAGAAGATGACTGAAAATCCCTTGTCACAAAATTGACTTATACTCAGCAAATTGTATTTGAGGCCTTTAACATAAGAGACGTCAGATATCTCAATGTTGCCTTTTGATTAATCTTCCACTTGCTACAATCTTGCCTTCCTTGTTGTCTCCAAAAGTAACTTTAGGACCATCCATAGCAACAGCATCAGTCAGCTCATGCATGTTTCCACACATGTGTCTTGAACAGCCACTGTCCAAGTACCATATTTTCTCTAATTTACTCCTACTCCTAATCCTAACCTACAAAACAAAATAAAAATTGTTTTAGGTACCTTATTGAGAGGGTCCTGAAGGATTAGTTCCACCTTTGACAACCCAAGATGTTGAAGTCTTAGGCTTCTTAGCCTTCTGAGTTTTAACAGGAGCATGAACAGTTTTATCTTCATCACGTTCATCAGATTTGCTATGTTGTTGATAATCAGCATGATAAGGATAATGTTCACAAGCAGAATAAGATGCATGATAAGCAGGATATGGATGCATTGGATGAGCAGGGTATGGTGCACAGTAAGTTGGAAATTGGGGTGCATGATACATAGGAGGATATGCAGCAGGTTGCACATAATAAGACTCATTTCCATACCAAGCATTCTGATTTTTCTTGTTCTTATGCTTCTTTGGTTTACTAGATGCTTGCTCATTAACAGACGACTTAGTTTTACCACTAGTCTGATTGGTTTTAACCTTATCAGCAGATTTCTTAGGACTCTGCTGTCTAGTCTTACCAGTCTGTTTTCCTACACTAGGCTCTTTGCTCTTTTTAGCCTTAGGAGTTTTCTTCTCCTTTAATTCTTTCTCAGGTGAAGCGGGTTTAGTAGTCTGAACATACAAGATGACCTTACTATTGTCAGCTGAAACAAATTTTTCAGTATGGTTCAGATCTAACTTATCATATTCTAAAGGTATCTTCTGTTTACTAGAGATATAAGTGGATGCAACAGATGATTTTTCATGAGACTCAATTATCTTTTCAAGTTCCATGATTTTACCCTTATGTACTTCACATTCAGCTTTCAGAGATTCATTCTCTTGCTCAAGCAGTTTATATTCAGCTGATTCTTTTGGCTTTTCAGCCTTAAGTTTCAGTGAACTGTTTTGCTCTCTTAGCAATATCATCTCTTCCTTAAGCTTAGTAAATGCTTCAGCCATACCAGTATTGTTAAGCATTATTTGTTCAAATGAATTGAACAATTCATTGTCAAGAGGAGTTACCTCATCATCCTCAGAGTCATCAGATTCCTTGGCCATCAGGCAGATAAGAGCAGGACTCTCTTCTTCAGAAGACTCTTCATCAGAAGTGTCTGAATCTGAATCTGATGAGTAAATAGCAGCCAACTTTTCAGCTTCTGCTAACAGCACCTTGCCTTTCTGATGCTTTCTTTCTTTTCTGATTCTCTTTTCCTCTTCTGTATACTTCTCAGCTTTAAGATATGGGCAGTCTCTGATGAAGTAACCCAATTTCCTGCAATTATAACACATCATTTTGGATTTATATGAATCCTTATCTTGAGAAGAAGAGATAGGGTTAGAAGTAGAAGCATTGTTGTATTTGTTCTTCATTTTTCTTTTGTAGAACTTCTCGAAGTTGTTCATCAGCAATGCAACGTCTCCAGATGTGTACTCCTTTTTGTTGAGTATTGTGGCTTCATCAGATGAGTCCGCATCTTTGCTTTTGTATGCTGGTCTTCTTGGATTTTCAGCAGCAACCAGGGCAGCTGTGGGACTTGAGGTTTCTTCAACACCCATTCTTGGTAGTTTATACTCATACGCCTTGCGTACTGAGAACAGCTCGGTGAGTGAGATCTTTCCCAAATCTCTTGACTCTTCCATGGCTGTCACCTTCATGTTGAACTTTGGAGGTAGAGCCTTCAGCACCCTGACGGTTATCTCCTTTTCTTTGAAGGTTTTTCGAAGCTTGAGAACATCATTTAACGTCCTTGTAAACCGTGTATCCATCTGATCAATGGTTTCCGCAGACTTCATCATGAAGTTATCCAGCTTTTCCAGAGCAACACTCAGCTGATGCTCTTCGATGGCGTCGTTTCCTTCGCTCATGTCACGAACTTTATCCCACATTTCTTTGGCAGTCTTGCAATGCTTGACTTTATCAAATATGTCATTGTTCAGGGCCTTGGTAATGATGAAACGGCCAACTTTTTCCAGATTGAACAGCTTGATTTCTTCAACTGTCATTTCGTTCAGACCTTTTTCCACCACTATGTCGACTTCATAAACCTTTATAGTCTTGGTGAATTTGAATGGACCTTTGATGATACATGTGTACATGTTATCATTGTAGGCAGCTAAGAAGATCTCCATTCTGATCTTCCAGTCCTCAAAACTCATACCAGCAATGTGGGGAACATGGCTGATACAATCCATTTTCAAAAAGTTTTGATTTTTCAAGAATATGCTCTTTAGAAAAAGTTTGAAAACCTTTGAAAAACACTAGGATCAAGCTCGTTGATCAGGCAGCTGATTCTAATGAACCACCTGCTCTGATACCACTTGTTGGTCCCAAGTGGTCAGATGAGGTCTAGAAGGGGGGGGGGGAATAGACCTCTGAAAATTTTATCAAATTTTAACTTTAAAACTTTTACTTAATTATTAGCAGACAAAGCTGTTATAGAACAGTAAGCTGACAAAGCTGATCGCGAACAAATCTTTGAACAGCAAGGTAGACCACTAATCTGATAATCACTTAGCTGATTTAGTCAAAATCAGTTTTAATACCGGAGTACTTGCAGCGGATATTATAAGTGTTTTTCACAAGCAAACTTGGTAGATTGAAAGATTTTATCCTCAGTTTTATCAAACTCCTTGAAAATCTTTTCAAACAGTTTTATCAAAGTGTTTTTACGCAAACTGAAAATATGCAAGTAAAAATGCAAAGTAAAACCACAAGGATTTTTATAGTAGTTATATGGATGTAAATCCGTTAGTCCACTCTTCCAAGTCACATAGATCTTGGGTTATACTATAATCACGAAGTTTACAGTATACTCTGCTTGTGTCGGACAACAAATGAAACGACCACAAGTGCGCAATAGTAAATCACAAAGAAAACGTATTCTACAGAGACTTATCACTCACAAAGACGGATAAGAACTTCTCACAACACTCTCTTTTCACAGATTCACTCTCTTGAGCTTCTTGAGACTTAGAAAAGATTCTGCTTCGTAAATAATCTCTCAGATGTTGTGTTCGCTCAGTTTCTCTTCGTCTCTTCAGCTATTTATACTCACAGATTGAAAGTGACCGTTGAAGAGAGACACAATTCAAATTTCTTGGTGGTCATTAATTTCCGCGAACGGCTCTCTGCACAGTGGCAGTACTGCAGACTGTACATTCTGTCAGGCAGCATTTAATGCACCAAGCTGATACGAGGTATTTCTTCAATCATTTGCCATTAATATCCTCGGTCTTTAGCATTTATTACTCTAAGGGCATTTATTACCATTGGGGAGACTTCCTGATCCTTTTCACTAGGCTGATGAGAACACAAGTCTGATGGTGAGCAGAGTTGTTCCCAACCTTGAACAAATCTGATCTGAGTCAGCTGATCTTCACCAGTCTGATTTCTTTTCTTCAGCAGATCAGTAGTCTTCTGGACCTTGAATATTTGACCCTTCTTATTTGTCTTCTCATTTGGTCAAAATTCTTCTAAGGGTTTTAACTAAGTTTTCCATACTTAGCTGATCTTGATGTTTTGGAAATCATCAAAACCTCCCTTAACTTCTTTATTTCTTATGCACTCTATCTTCATCTTCATCCAACAGCTTCATTATTTTCAATACTGGCACGACGCCTCATATATACTTCCAAGTTGAAATTGTCTGATCTTGTTGTATTCAAATCAATATATTTGTAGAGGGTTTTTTTTTTCCCTCCTATTATGGGTAAAATTCTAGCACGAGCCCTACGAGATTTACCAAGATCGGTCTCATCATCACCTGAGCCCTCTTCAGCGTATATGTATTGTTAGTCCTCCACAAACATATTGTGAAGAACGATTCAACTCAAAACTATGTGGCTCAAGTCCTCTATATTCCATCCCCTATCAGACTGCTTAATAATTGCGAAAGAAGCTTCCAGAATTCTGAAGGCTCTTTCAACGTCTTTCTGATATGACTCTTGCATTTGAGTAAACAATTTTTGTTTAAAATCAATCGAATTTCCAATTGTTTGCACCAACGTCGCCCATTTTGGGATATATATCATCTGCAATATAGTACCCTATGAAGTAATTCCTGTGATTTACTTGATATTTGACATTTTGACAATTTCCAGTTGGGGTTATCAAACATGGGGCTTCGACCAAGGATAGTTATGTCATTTTGGGATTCATGTACACCAAAGAAGACATGACATATCCAAGTATCGACATCAGTCACTGCTTCAAGAATAATCGTATGCTTTTTTTCTACCTGAAAAGGCCCCTTGCCATCCAATTTGATAATTCTTCCATTCCCAATGTATACAGTCCAGTGATATGATCATTCTTAGGAACTCACGTCGTACCTTTTTGTCAAGAAGCCACTTGAGATCAACAACATTCGGTTGAAGAATTATGGTGAGTCGTTTTGTGTAGCCGCAAAATCGTATTGCAAAACAAGCGTGACGTTTCACATGCGGTCGACTCTCCAATATGATAAGGTTCATCCAGAGAATCAGGAGGGTTTATGTAAGCTAACATACGCAAATTGATCGTCACCTCCGTTAGGGGTGCAACCCTAGAGGTCCAGCCCTGACACATTTTTTTGTTAAAAATAGGGATTTTCATGCTCGCAAGCAACAACAAAATGGTAGTTAATTTTTCTTTGCATTTTAATTTTAATAGTAATTGAAATTGATTTGCGACTAAGGTCTTCACAACATTTACAATCACCATGAAGTGGTCTTTAAGAGATATGCATTTATCCATCAAATTTCGAATATCTCTCTATATCTTTCTGAAAGAAATAATAAATACATAAGTTTTAATATTTGGTTTAACGTATTTATTTTATTTATTGGAATTCTGATTTCTTTAGTTGTCCTTAAAGTCATATCATGATTTTGATCATAGATCAAAATTTTCATCTTTTTCGTCGAAAACATAAATTTTTTTTTCTGTTTTTAATTAATCAAAACGAAAATAAGATGTATTTTTTAAACTCTATATTTGTCTTGAAACTTTTTTTTTCTTAAATTAGTAGCTTTTTTCACAATTTTTCGTAGTTTTTTCGAAACTTTTCAAAAAAAATCTTATATTCAGCTGACCGAAACATATATAAAAAATAAAACTTTGACCTATGATTTTGAAAAACTCATGGCGCAATAATGTATGTTCAATTATTTATATTATTTATAGACATTGAAATAACTTTACTTTTTGTAGATTTAGAATAATTTTGTAGATTTTATAAAAAGGAAAATATAGTTTCTATCTTGGGTTTTTTTCTACAAATTGGGGCTACTTAAAATAATAATCTTCCCAACACATAGGAATATTCGTTGCGGAAGTATGTCAACAAACACGTTATCTAAAATGATTAGTTAGTAAAGTTATTTCAATACCAACAGGTGATTGGTCTAGTGGAAGGGACTAGTCACTACAAAGTAGCGGACTCAGGTTCGAATCCCTGTTGGGAGAGGTTCCCACATTATGTGCTCGACGCGCCTCGAAAGGGATTAAACCATTGGGAAACCAAAAAAAAAAGGGAAATTTACATAGATACCCCCTGACTTTTACCCTAATTACAAGAAATTACCCTACTGTTTGAAATATTACAAAAACACCCCCTCGAGGGGTGTATTTGTAATGATTTTAGGGACCAAATTGGTAATATTTTTTGTGTAACAAGGGGGTGTCCTTGTAATACAATTTTTGGTTGAGGGGGTGTTTTTATAATATTTCGAACAGTAGGGTAATTTCTTGTAATTAGGGTAAAAGTCAGGGGGTGTCTATGTAAATTTCCCTTTTTTTTTTTTGGTTTCCCAATGGTTTAATCCCTTTCGAGGCGCGTCGAGCACATAATGTGGGAACCTCTCCCAACAGGGATTCGAACCTGAGTCCGCTACTTTGTAGTGACTAGTTCCTTCCACTAGACCAATCACCTGTTGGTATTGAAATAACTTTACTAACTAATCATTTTAGATAACGTGTTTGTTGACATACTTCCGCAACGAATATTCCTATGTGTTGGGAAGATTATTATTTTAAGTAGCCCCAATTTGTAGAAAAAAACCCAAGATAGAAACTATATTTTCCTTTTTATAAAATCTACAAAATTATTCTAAATCTTTAAATCGTTTTCATCGAAAACATCGAAAAATTTCTGTTTTTAAATCAATTGAAACGAAAATAAGATGTATTTTCGAAACTCAATATTTGTCATGAAACTTTCTTTTTTTCTTAATTTAGGAACTTTTTCATAATTTTTCCTAATTTTTTCGAAACATTTCCGGAACTTTCCAAAAAATTGTAATATATACATAAGAATGAAGCTAATAATTAGTAATTACCAGCAAGCGGAACGGCGTTGGTGAGTGTGTCAACTCCCCTGTACTTGCAGGATTTGCAAAACACCATACCCCTAATAGCCACCAATTTCCTAATGGGAGGATAGGTTGGCGGCTTCACGCTTGGAGTAGGTGGCTTAACAGGTGGGCTTGAAGTGGGTGGCTTAACAGGTGGCTTAGCCGGAGGCTTGACGGGTGGATGAGCCGGTGGTTTAACAGGGGGGTGGGAGGGAGCAGGAGCAGGGGCAGGGGTAGGGGCATGGTGGTGGTGGTGGCCGGGGTGGTGACCCTTTGGAGGATAGGCAGGTGAGAGTTTGTCTGCATAAACTGTGATGGAAGCGCAGAGAAGAAGCAGAGAAAGGAACAGAGCATTTGTTGAATCAACAAAAGCCATTGAATTGTATTGTATTGTATTGTTTCATTGTAAATGTGTGCTAATGCAGGGTTTATTGGAGTGGGCTTTATAGGGGTTTGGAAGCGGTATTTTCTAGAATTTATTTTTTAATTAATAAATTGTGACTATAGAGTAAGTTTTTAAATTTAAAAAATGGGTAAATACCACTTTTGGTCCCTCTTATCATTAACTTTTTACAGAGTGATCCCTCTTATATTTTTTTTCCCACTTTAATCCCTACTATGACTTATTTGTTACACTTTAGTCCCTACTATGAATTATGTGTTTCACTTTAGTTCTTATCAGATGGTTCCGATAATACATGACATGCATATGAATATTTTTTAGGGCATTTTCGTCCGTTCACTATTGAAACTATTTGAGATATTGTTTAATTGGTGAGCAGTTTTGGTGTTTGAAAAAGATTTTAGGAAAAACTTTAGTTTAGAACGAAATGTACGATTAAGTTGGATTGGAGTGAAAGCCTAGTTCGAAAGACATTATATAATTAGTTTTTTTTAAATAATTAGAAAGACGAAAATATCCCTGTTAGTTTACTTGAAATGATAAAATTTCCCTCATAAGCATATCACATGTTATCGGAATCGCCTTGGACCACTTGAAAAGGACTAAAGTGAAACAAATAATTCATAGTAGGGACTAAAGTGTGAAAAAAAATATAAGAGGGACCACTCTGTAAAAAGTTAATGATAAGAGGGACCAAAAGTGGTGTTTACCCTTAAAAAATAGAGGGTTGCTTTAGCTTAGCTGGAGTCATAATCATGGAGCCTGCTGCATGCTTGTGACACTCCGGGTCAGGGGGTTATGATATAGTATCATACATAGATCCCAAGTGATCAGATGAGGTTTAGAGGGGGGGGGGGGGGGGGTGAATAAACCTCTTTAAAAATTTTCTTCCAATTTTAACTTTAAAACTTTTTCTTTAACAGTGAGCACGCTAAGCTGATCAGAGTAGTAAGTTAAAAGTATGTTCGCGAACAAATCTTTGAACAGATTTGATGACCACTCGTCTGATAATTACTTAGCTGATTTTGTCAAAATCAGTCTTAATACTTAGAGTACTTGCAGCGGATTTTTCAAAGTGTTTTTGACAAGTAATCTCAGCAGTTTGAAAAGTGTTTCCCCAGTTTTATAAACTCCTTTTAATATCTTTTCAAACAGTTAAGTAAAGTGTTTTTATGCAATCAGAAAATATGCAAGTTTAAAAGCAATGTAAAAACACAAGTAATTTTTATAGTGGTTATATGGATGTAAATATCCTTTAATCCACTCGTCCAAGTCAAAAAGATCTTGGGTTATACTAGAAACACAAAGTAACCAGTACACTCTGCTTACGCCGATCAACAAATGAACAGGCCGTAAGTGCGCAGTAAGAAATCACAAAGAAATCCTACTCTCTGAAGTAATATCACTCACTTAGATGGATATCTACTTCTCACAACACTCTTGTTTACAAAATCACTCAGAAGATGTATATAGCTTTGTTCTTCAACTTCGCTTTTTGTCAACAGATGACTAAGCTGATGCGTGAGCTGTTCTTGAGACTTAAAGAGTTCTGCTTCGAAAATTCTCTCAGAAATTGTGTTGGTTGTATTCTCTTCGTCTCTTTCAGCTATTTATACTTGAGGTTTGAAAAATGTCCATTGAAGAGAGACAAGAATCAAATTCCTCGAGTAGTGGTCCTTAAAATCCACGAACGGCTCTTTTGCAGTCTGTCCGTACTGTCAACAGTACTATTCTGCAGGCAGCATTAAATGCACCCAGCTGATGTGAAGCATTTCTTCAATCATTTGTCTTAAATATCCTTGTACTTCAGCATTTATTACTTCCAGGGGCATTTATTACCGTTGGGAAGACTTTATGATACTTTCCACTTGGCTGTCGCAAGTGCAAGTCTGATGGCGAACTAAGCTGATCTCAAACTTGAACAAATCTGATTTGAGTCGGCTGATCTTCATCAGTCTGATAACTTCCCTTCAGCAGATCAGAAGTCTTGGACCTTGAAATTTTGACTCTTCTGATGTCTTCTTGTACTTAGTCAAAATTCCTTTCAAAGGGATCATCAGCTAAGTTACTCCATACTTCGCAGATTTTGAAGTTTTGGAATGCATCAAAACCTCCCTTCTAAATTTGTCTTCAGTGCCTTCATCTTCATCCTTATTCCACAATTTCCCCCTTTTTGATGATGACAAAACTTCAGCTAAGTACCTGTTAAAACTTAGGCTAAATATTGTAATCCTCAAAATTTTCTGAGATAGAAAAAGTTTATTGGATTGAACTTGTCTTTTTATTGATGTTGAAAGAGAATTACAATTACAAGGTCATCAGATGAGATGTCTGAAGAATGGATAAAGTGAACTGATTACAAGATTTTACAAGTTCTAACTATCAGCTTCTTCATCAGATTCTTCAAGCACTTCTTCATATTCATAAGATGACTCATCATCATCTTCTTCTTCATCTTCATCAGCTTCTTCACCTTGAAGGATGACTTCTTTAGCAGCTTCCATTTTCTCTTTAAGTTGCTGCTCTCTTAGAAGTTCCATCGCCTTCTTAGTTGATTCTGTATTTTTGTACTTGGTCAAAGGCTCTGATTGATCAGCAGCAGAGTCTTTGGATTCAGCCATTACTTCATCAGTTTTGGCTTTTTCCTTGGTCTCTTCTTCAGACTTGTCTTTGCCTTGTTCCTTTCCAAGTTCTTCTTCAGCCGTCTTGATCAGTTCAGTAGTTTCATCAGGTTTCTTGTCTTCAGCAGCAGAGGTTTCCTTGGTTGATTCTTCCCCTTTATCTTCCCCCTTTTTGTCATCATCAGACTTGATGACTTCTTCAGGTTTAGCAGCAGGGTTGAGTGCAACTATTGGAACCTTCATGGCAGCACCTATAGTCTTTAAATTCTGATTAACTACGTCATGACTTGCTGTGAGGTGATGAAGAGTTGTGCTGATGTTGTCAGTCTGATCATTGAAGTAGTCAATGTTAAGGTTTATAGTTGCAATCTCATTTTGGATTTCCTGTGCAGCATTTGATACTTCTTGCAACATCCCTAAGTTGACTTCCTTCTCCTCTTCACTGACTTTGATGAAGGTTGCAGTCAGATCAGCTATCTTGTGCTCAGCTCTTTGTAAGGCAGCATGAAGGTTATTTACATTAGCCTTCACATCTTCCACGTTTCTGTTCATGTCATTAAGGCTGCGCACTAACTGCAAAGAGTTGTCTTGAGGAACAGGGAAACTTGTGATTTCAGTCTTGATAATATTTTCAGTAGACTGTTGCACAGTTTCCAGCTGAAGTTTGTTGGACTCTGCCAACTCTGCTTTGAGCTCATTCTTCAGCTCCTCTTTGACCTTCATCAGCTGCTGGTGATGCTTCTCTTCCAGTTCCTTTACTGAATCTTCCATCAGCATCTGGAAAGCTTCCATCAGTGATGAGTGCTCATCACCTGATGAAGCAGAAGCAGCAGCTTCATCCTTTTCTTCAGTCTCCTGGTGGACAGGGACATCTTCCATCTTTGTCTCCTGATGATCTTCAGAAGCCTTAGCATTCCACTCAATGGCTAAGGGCTTGTCAGCAGACTTGTCAGCAGTCTGGTCAGCAGACTTGTCAGCAGTCTGGTCAGCAGTCTGGTCAGCAGACTTGTCAGCAGGCTTGTCCGCAGCTTTGTGTTCATCAGTGACGTCATCATAGAACAGGTTAGTGATTGTGCCATCATCATTGAAGCAAGTTGTCAATTTTCTTGGCCTCCTCCAGTGCAAACTCCTTTGCATACTGATGCATAATGTCTCTGACATAACTGGGATCCAGGGCCTTCTGAATGGAGTTTGTTCTTAGCCAATTAAGAACCCATTGCTCTTCATCAGCTAACTCCTTTGAGTTTTGAAGTTCAAGTATGGATTTGTTCAACCTGTTGTCTCTCCAATTGATGTATCTTGGCTTCTCTTGATTAAACAAAGTCTTTAGCATCAGCTTCTGATCATAGTAAGCTAAGGACTTCTCGAATTTCTTGAAGAGTCCCTTATCAGCATACACTATGTTGAAAGCTCTTCTAACTTCAAACTTCTCTTTGAGTTTTGGCTCAGCAGCAGGCATCTTTGGCTTCTTAGGCTTGTCTTCATTATCAGCAGCCTCATTTATTTTGATGCTTCCTCCATGGACAGGTCCATAGGCATTAGTTTTGCTGAGTTCAATGACAATAGCCAAATCAGCAGCCTCTGCAGCTTCCCTTTCAGCCTTAGACATCTGTCTTCTGGCTTCATCCTTAGCAGCTTGAGCCTTTCTTAGCTCAAGGACCTTCTTCTCCTCCAATTCATCCTGCTTTCTTTGTTCAGCAGCTTCCCTTGCCTTTTTATCAGCCGTAGAGATCTTATTTCTCTTAATTACAATTTTCTTATTTCCTTTATCAGCTGGAGCAGGGGCTGGACCAGCAGAAGAAATGGGAGCAACAGCTATAGGATTGATGATCATGATGTCTGGATCATCTTGAGGTTGAGCAGCCTCAACTGTTGGTGCAGTTTCAGTCAACTGTTGCTCATCAGCTTTGTCAGCAACAGAAGCTCCAACAGCTTCAAGGGTTCTTTCAGCAGATTCAGGACTTGATCTCACCAAGTCTACCAACTCAGTGTCCTTCTCTAAAAATGTCATCTGCTTCCTTGCTGACTTCTTAGACAGACCTTGAATAGGTCTTGAAGCAGCAGTATCCCTTAGTTGGCTCCTTGTCCTGTGAGAGACATTCTCAGCAGGTTTTCAGCAGACGGAATCCTTGAAGGTGATGCAGGAGACATTCCCCTTACATCAGCAGTGGTCTGACTTATAATTTGATTAACAGCAGTGTCAGCCACGGTCTTCACTTTCTTTGAAGCCTTCTCCTTAGGTTGATCAGCAACCTTCTTCTTCTTAGTCTCAACAGCTAAGTCAGCTGTTTTGACTAATCTCCTTTGCCATTTGGCAGGAACCTCCTTTGGTTCCTCATCTTCATCCTCTTCAGGCTCACCAGCCTTTCTCTTCATAACAGGCAAGTATTTGGACATTGCCTTGGACTTATGGATCTCCTTTCCATTCAACATAACACAACCAAGTTTCGACAGCAGATAACTGAGAGTGATTATGTGGTTGGTGTAGGGGCCTTTTCCTTTCTACACTTCGAGGAAATCTGCGAAGATGTACCATATTATGATGGACCAGTTGACCTCCAGCCCATAATAGATAGCAGCCATGATGCTGAACCTCTTCATGGTAACAGCATCTAGAGAAAAGGTACAGTTCTCTATCAGCTTAGAGACCATATCAGCCATCCTCTGATATTCGTCCTTCAGCTGTTTCTTCCTAATGTTGCCAGTCAACATTTCTCCTTCCTTGGCGCAGATCGCCCAGAATTGTTGGTGCCTTTCTTCAGTCAGCACAGTAACATCGTGTCTTCCTCTGTTTGGGAGACCAAAAGTCTCATGAAGAACAGCAGGTGTGATGACCACAGATTTGTCACCGACTTTCGCCTTGATTTCCATAGAGTTGTAATCAGCAGATGCCGTATTGTAATACTCCATAACCTGGTCAGTCCAGATTATGCCTTCGTTGTACTCCATGAAATTAACAAACTGTGCAGATTTGAACTTTTCCAACAACTCCTTCATCAAATTCGTACCAGATTGTTAGTAGGATTCATAAACTAGGAACATACCTTCAGCAGCCATCTTAATCTGTTGAAAGTTAGAGAATTAGGAAGAATTTTGCAGAGAATTTGCAAGTAAATTTTCTCTCAAGTATGCTTTGAATGTTTAGGGTGCGTAAAGAACTACACGACTGATCAGATTGGGATTTATAGAGTTAGGGTATCTTGGATTCCGTGATACCAGCCAACCGTTAGATCCGTTTCTTGTCAGTGCTAATCGTGCGGCGTCAGTTACGACCTTTTAAATTCAGATCGCATTAAATGAGGAGCGGGAATTTGTATCGCTCTTCTGTCACTTATAAAAGCGTGTTTTAGAAAATGAAACGTTTTAAACAGTCAGCTTTTACATAAGCGATCAGATGAGTAAATTAAATACTTATCTGACGGACTAATGTCCTGATGACACAGTTGTTATCAGAGAAAGCCAATAGCTGATAACCTTCCTCAGCTGTTTGTCAATCCAGCTAGATAATAAATCTTCATTCTTCAAGACTTTAATCTTCTGTTGAAAACATAACTTCAACTAACTGACATTAACAGATTTCATCTTTTAATCAGAAGTACCGCTAGTCTTACACGTTCCCCCTGACTTTAAGAATTCATAAGTTAACTAGTCTGTTGAAAGTTAATCCTTGAAGATAAATAAGATGAGTAAGTTGTTGAACCTTAGTCTTCTGATAAGTTCCCCCTCAGCTTATGCATCTAATTTCAATAAACCTAGCTCAGCTCTTAGAGTTGAAAACCTTGTCTCACTTAAAGGTTTTGTGAAGATGTCAGCAATTTGATTTTCAGTAAATACATACTCTATTATGACATTTCCTTTCTCCACATGATCTATAATGAAGTGATGCTTGATCTCAATATGCTTAGTCCTTGAATGACTTGTAGTATTCTGAGTAAGGCTGATTGCACTAGTATTGTCACAGTAGATTGGTATTCCACTGATCTTAATGTTGTAGTCTTCCAGTTGATGCTTCAACCACAAGATTTGTGCACAGCAAGCTCCAGCAGCTATGTATTCAGCTTCAGCAGTAGATATGGATACTGAAGTCTGTTTCTTACTCATCCATGAGATCAGACGACTACCTAAGAATTGACAGGCACCTGTTGTGCTTTTTCTATCAATCTTGCAGCCAGCAAGGTCAGAATCTGAATATCCAATAAGTTCAAATCCATACTCTCTAGGATACCACAATCTCAAATCTTGAGTGCCCTTAATATACTTCAGTATTCTCTTGGCAGCTAAGAGATGAGATTCCTTGGGATTTGATTGGAATCTTGCACAGACCCCAACTGAGTACATGATATCAGGTCTGCTTGCTGTTAGATACAACAATGACCCAATAATGCCTCTATATTTGGTTATGTCCACTGATTTGCCATCTTCATCTTTATCCAAGCGAAGACTTGTAGACATTGGAATAGTAGCAGTAGAGCTAGTCTCCATACCAAATTTCTTGAACAGATCATTTGTGTATTTTGCTTGGCTGATGAAAATTCCATCAGGCAACTGTCTAACTTGCAAACCAAGAAAATAATTAAGTTATCCCATCATGCTCATTTCAAACTTGTTTTGCATCAGCTTTGAGAACTTGTCACACATCTGTTGATTAGTTGAACCAAAAATAAAATCGTCCACATAAATTTGCACAAGCAAAATATGTTCTTCCCATTCAATAGTGAACAAGGTCTTGTCAACTTTACCTTTGCGAAATCCTTTAACTAAAAGAAAATCAGATAAAGTATCATACCATGCTCTTGGAGCCTGTTTCAGTCCATAGAGGGCTTTCTTCAGACGATACACCTTGTCTTCTTCTTGATAGACTTCAAAACCAGGTGGTTGTTCAACGTAAACTTCTTCTTGCAATTCTCCATTGAGAAAAGCTGATTTCACATCCATCTGATAGACGGTGAAATTCTTGTGAGCAGCATAGGCAAGAAAGAGTCTGATTGCCTCTAATCTTGCTACTGGTGCAAACGTTTCATCAAAGTCAATGCCTTCTTCCTGGCAGTAACCCTTGACCACTAATCTTGCTTTGTTTCTGGTGACTTCACCATCTTCATTCATCTTATTTCTGAATACCCATTTAGTGCCAATGACTCTTTGATGACTTGGTCTAGGAACTAAGTACCAGACTTCATTCCTTTCAAATTGATTTAGCTATTCTTGCATAGCTTCAATCCAGTTGGAATCACTAAGAGCTTCTTGAATCTGTTTGGGCTCAATTTGAGATAGAAAACTAGCAAACATAGCATCTTGTGCAGCAGCTCTTCTTGTTTTCACTCTGTCTAAAGGATCACCAATCACTAACTCTGGTGGGTGATTTATGAGCCATCTAAGATCATGTTGCAAATCATAATGTTGTCCTTTGTTTTGATCTTGCAACACTACTGTTGGAGATCCAGTAGTAGTCTGTTGAACATTTGTTGTCTGTTGAACAGTCTCTAGTCTATCAGCTGTTTGCAACTCGTCTGTTAGACAATCAGCACTGTGATTTTGAACAACACTTGAGTTATCAGCTGGGTTGAGATCAGGTAGTATGATGGGAACATATTCTTCATTCTTTCCAACATTCAACTTCTGTAAATCAGTAGACAGATCTTGATTGATATCATACTGATCATCAACATGACTTATCTGATAATTATGATGAAAATAGAACTGTTCATGCTCCTGTCAAAACTCAGAAACCTAAGAAGCCTAAGACTTCAACATCTTGGGTTGTCAAAGGTGGAACTAATCCTTCAGGACCCTCTCAATAAGGGTACCTAAAACAATTTTATTTTTGTTTTGTAGGTTAGGATTAGGAGTAGGAGTAAAGTAGAGAAGATTTGGTACTTGGACATTGGATGTTCAAGACACATGTGTGGAAACATACATGAGCTGACTGATGCAGTTGATGTGGATGGTCCAAAGGTTACTTTTGGGGACAGCAAAGAAGGCAAGATTAAAGCTAAAGGAAGATTAATCAGAGGAAACATAGAGATATCTGACGTCTCATATGTCAAAGGCCTCAAATATAATCTGCTGAGCATAAGTCAATTTTGTGACAAAGGATATTCAGTCATCTTCTCAACAGATAAGTGCTTTGTTGAACAGATTGGTACAAAGAAGGTAATTTTATCTGGAAGACGACAAGGGAATGTCTACATAGTCGACTGGGATTCTGCTGACAAGAATTCAAGTATTTGTTTGGTGGCATCTGCACCAAGTGAAGTTAGTTGGCTGTGGCACAAAAGGATGAATCACTTAAACTTCAAGACCATAAACAGATTAATCAAGAATGATTTGGTAGAAGGGATTCCAAAAACAGTCATGAGCAAAGACAAGCTCTGTGATGCCTGTCAGAAGGGTAAACAAATCAAGTCATCGTTCAAAAGCAAGAAGCACCAATCTTCTGAGAGAATCTTGGAGCTGCTACATATGGACTTATTTGGACCCATTGATCCAGTCAGCAATGGTGGAAAGAAATACTGCATAGCTGTTGTGGATGATTATTCAAGATATACTTGGGTGATTTTCATGAAGAAGAAAAGTGAAACCAAGGAACATCTTACTAATCTGATGGAACTGATCCAGAATGAGAAGAGTATCAAAATATTGAAGATCAGATCAGATAGAGGGATAGAGTTTACAAACTCTACTGTTGAAGAGTACTGTAATATCAAAGGAATACATCATGAGTACTGTGCTGCCAGAACCCCTCAACAAAATGGTGTTGCTGAAAGGAGAAACAGAACACTAAAAGAAGCTGTCAGAACCATGATAGCTGAAGCTAAACTGCCTCAAAGATTTTGGGCAGAAGCAACAAATACAGCATGCTTTACCCAGAACAGATGTATGATCAACAAAAATCAGAACAAGACTCCATATGAAGTTTGGAACAACAGGAAACCAAACATTCATTACTTTAAGATTTTTGGTTGTAAATGTTTTGTATTGAATAATGGGAAAAATCACCTTACTGCATTTGCAGAAAAGGCTGATGAAGCTGTTTTTGTAGGATACTCATCTGTTAGTAAAGCCTATAGAGTTTTTAATAAAAGAACATTACTAATAGAGGAATCTATCCATGTAGTATTTGATGAGCCAAGTCAATCTTCTGAAAAGAATCAAAGTGTTAATCAAGATCTGTCTACTGATCTACAGAAGTTAGACATTGGAAGAAAAGAAGAATATGTTCCCATCATACTACCTAATCTAAATTCAGCTGATAACTCAAGTGCTGTTCAAAATCACAGTGCTGATTGTCTAACAGACGAGTTGCAAACAGCTGACAGACCAGAGACTGTTCAACAGACTGCAAATGTTCAACAGACTACTACTGCAACTCCAACAGTAGTGTTGCAAGATCAAAACAGAGGACAACATTCAGACCTGCAACCTGATCTCAGATGGCTCAGAAATCATCCACCAGAGTTGGTGATTGGTGATCCATTAGATAGAGTGAAAACAAGAAGAGCTGCTGCACAAGATGCTATGTTTGTCACTTTTCTATCTCAAATAGAGCCTAAGCAAATTGAAGAAGCTCTAAATGATTCCTTCTGGATAGAAGCCATGCAAGAAGAGTTGAATCAATTTGAAAGGAATGAAGTCTGGTACTTAGTTCCTAGACCAAGTCATCAAAGGGTAATTGGCACTAAGTGGGTTTTCAAAAATAAGATGAATGAAGATGGTATTGTTACCATAAACAAAGCAAGACTAGTAGCCAAGGGTTATTGTCAAGAAGAAGGAATTGACTTTGATGAAACTTTTGCACCAGTAGCAAGACTTGAAGCAATCAGACTGTTTCTAGCCTATGCTGCTTACAAAAACTTCGCTGTCTATCAGATGGATGTGAAGTCTGCTTTTCTCAATGGAGAACTGCAAGAAGAGGTATATGTTGAACAACCTCCTGGATTTGAAGTCTATCAAGAAGAGGACAAAGTATATCGTATGAAGAAAGCCCTCTATGGACTGAAACAGGCTCCAAGAGCATGGTATGATACTTTATCTGACTTTCTTTTAATTAAAGGATTTCGCAAAGGTAAAGTTGACAAGACCTTGTTCACTATTGAATGGGAAGAACATATTTTGCTTGTGCAAATTTATGTGGACGATATTATTTTTGGTTCAACTAACCAACAGATGTGTGATAAGTTCTCCAAGCTGATGCAGAATAAATTTGAAATGAGCATGATTACAAGTCAAACAGCTGCCTGATGGAATCTTTATAAATCAAGCAAAATACACAAGAGATCTGTTCAAGAAGTTTGGTATGGAAACTAGCTCTACTGCTACTATTCCTATGTCTACAAATCTTCGTTTGGATAAAGATGAAGATGGCAAATCAGTGGACATAACCAAATATAGAGGCATTATAGGGTCACTGTTATATCTAACAGCAAGCAGACCTGACATAATGTACTCAGTTGGAGTCTGTGCAAGATTTCAATCAAACCCCAAGGAATCTCATCTCTTAGCTGCCAAGAGGATACTGAAATATGTTAAAGGCACTCAAGAATTGGGATTGTGGTATCCTAGAGAATCTGGATTTGAGCTTATTGGTTATTCAGATTCAGACCTTGCTGGCTGCAAGATTGACAGAAAAAGCACAACAGGTGCTTGTCAGTTCTTAGGTAGTCGTCTGATCTCATGGATGAGTAAGAAACAAACTTCAGTTTCTATATCTACTGCTGAAGCTGAATATATAGCTGCTGGAGCTTGCTGTGCACAGATACTTTGGTTGAAGCATCAACTAGAAGACTACAACATCAAGATCAGTGGAATTCCAATCTACTGTGACAATACAAGTGCAATTTCACTTACTCAGAATACTACAAGTCATTCAAGGACTAAACATATAGAGATCAAGCATCACTTCATTAGAGATCATGTGGAAAAAGGCAATGTTATGATAGAGTATGTTCATACTGACAATCAGATTGCTGATATTTTCACTAAACCTTTAAGTGAAGTAAGGTTCTCAACTCTAAGAGCTGAGCTAGGACTACTCAATTTGGATGCATAAGCTGAGGGGGAACTCATCAGAAGACTAGAGTTCAACAGCTTAGTTATCCGTTATTCTATTCAAGGATTAACTTTCAACAGACTAGTTAGCTTATGGATTCTTAAAGACAGGGGGAACGTGTAAGACTAGCGGTACTTCTGTTCTAAAGATGAAATCTGTTAATGTCAGTTAGTGGAAGTTATATTATCTGAAGATCTGTTCTTAATTCTTGAAGACTGAAGATTATCTTGCTGGATTGACAAACAGCAGAGGAAGATTACTAGCTATTGGCATTCTCTAGTAATATCAGATAACAGATCACTCGTCTGTCAGATAAGTTAAACTCTACTCATCTGATATCTTATATAAGCATGGTCATAAATCGTATCATAAGAAACGCGCTTTTATAAGTAACATATTAGTGTCGATAGAGTTTCCCGCCCATCTGACATTAAAATAATAAAATTGAAATCCGCAACTCCCATCCACACGATTAATAAACTGTCAGATTAGATCAACGTTTCAGATTAATCACGATAACCCAAAATATAGAAACGTATAAAGTCCGATCTAAAACAGTGTAGTCATCTTACGCACTCAAATACTCTCAAACTCTCCAACTCTCAAACTCTCCTGCTTCGAAAGTATATTGTTTTTGCAGATTCCTGCTCACTAAACTCAGAGATGGATAAAATTATTGATGGAAGATACCTAAGTTACAGCAAATTTCACTTTTCGGGTACTAATCTCATGCGCTCACTCCTGGAGAAAATCAAAGAGGCATCACTTGTTCCAGTCCTGGAAGCACATGAAGAAAGGGTTTACGTAGAAGACGTCTATCACTTCTACACAACCAGGGAATTCAACGATGATGAAACTGTGATGACTGCTGTCATCGGTGGTAAGAAAATTGCTATCTCTGCTGCTGTTCTTAGTGAAATTTACAAACTATCAGATAAGGGAGGAGATGTGACCAGTTTAGGGTCAGAAAAGGAGGATGAATTTTGGGCTATTTGTGCAAAAGAGGGAGAAGAGATGACTGGAACCCTAATGAAAACTCAGTTAAAGAGTGAGTATCAAAGGTTCGCAGACATCATTGCGAAGGTGTTAGATTGTAGCACAAGCTCACTAGATGGGTTACCCAGAAGGAGGTACTACACCATGGTTTGTATTTACTATGGCCTGAAAGTTAACTGGGCTGCTCACGTCTATGAGCTGCTGAGTGATAAAAGGCTCTCTCATGCCATCTTACTCAGTAATCTGTTTGCATCACTGCAATGCCCTATGGGTGGTGGAAAGCCTACTCATGCCACAAAGGTATTCAAGCTATATGAACCAGTGAAACAATTGGTGGCAAGACCAAAAAGAAAGGCCACTGGAAAATCCAAGAAGACCCCTTCTAAGAAAAGCAAGAAGGAAGGTCTGACTAGTCAACCTGCTGAGCCAACAGCACAGTCTGCTGTTGAGGCTGTTTCAGCACTTCCTGAGGATGAAGTTTCAGAAAAAGAGATTGAAGATTTTACAAAGGAGATTGAACAGATGGAGACAGGTTCTTCTCCTGAAAGGACTGAATCAGAGGAAGAAATGCCTCTTCAATGATTGAAAAGGTTAAGAACTAGAAGTGAAGCAAGGGGACCTCCCACTGCCAAACCCCCTGCCAAAAAGATTGCCAAATCAAAGGTTAAGAGAAAGGTTAATTTCTCTGAGGAACCAGTGGAAACTGTTAGAGAAACAACAGCAGAAGCAGAAAGACCATTAATCATTGAAGAACCTGCTGTCAAAGCTGCTGAAGCTGAAGTTGTTTCTAAAGTTGGAGTGTCAACAGAAGACTCATCAGCTGCACTATCTGCTGAAATTAAAGAAACACAGCAGACAAGTTCAAATGTTGAAGGAAGTGCACTCCTGTTGCACCCTACTCCCGTTGCTGCAACCCCTCTTCAAGCAGTTGAAAGTCCTGAATCAAGGAGAAAAAGGACTGGGAAAATTGCAACTTACCTGACTGCTGCAGAAAAGAAAAGACAAGATGATGCTGAAAAGCAAAGGATAGCTGCAGAAAAGGCAGAAGAAGATAGGCTGAAAAGCCTAGAGTTAAAAAGGCTGGAAGAAGAGGCCAGCAAGATGACTCAAGAGCAGAGAGATGCTGTTGAGGCAGCAGAATTGGCTGCTGTTATTGAAGCAAGCATCAAGGATGCTCATGGAAATCAGCATACTGGTGGGCTAAGTATTGGTGAACAGAGGGATCCAAACAAACCAATACCAGCTATGCCTGCACCAAAGATAAAGCCAAAGAGAAGAGAGGAAATCAGATTAGCTTTACAGATTGTCAGGGATGACCCTGCTATCTTTGAAGAATTTCTCAAAAGGCTAGATGCTGAAAATGAAAGGATCAATCGTCTGACACTCTTCCATGCTGAAAAGATCAAATACAACAGATGGAGGGAATTCAGACTGACAAAGAGTCCTGATGAAATGGCCAAATGGAAAGGCTTCAATGCTGCAGAAGCCTGGGTACTGAAGTGGCTAGAAACTGGATCTTTAATTCAAGCACTTGATTCAGAATTCTTTCTGGACAGGTTGAGGCTAAGGATAAGTCACATAGTCAAGGCTGAAGCAAAGAAGATCCTTGAATCTGTTCCTGAGGACTATGATGAATCAGAAGACCTCAAGGAAAGATCTATTAAGTTGGCTATTGCTCAAGCAATGGAGCTTTGGGCAAAGAAATCAAGGAAGTTAAGGGGACAACCAAGCTCATTGGTCCCTCTTCCAAACATCAAACACATTGTCTACGGACCAAATCTCAAACCATATGAAGAGCTGCCTGAGGAACCTTCATCCACTTTTATTCCTCTTGACAATTTTACTTGGATTTCTAACAGGTCAGCTGTGGACAATGAAGGATTGATGAAGACAGTTGAGACTGTCAAGAAGATTATATCCCCTGCTGATAAAGAAAAAGCAAAGTCTTCGGATCAACCAGAACAAAAGGAGGGTACATCAGACCCATCTGATCAGAATAAAGCACAGGGTGATAAGTCTGATGCTGCTGATGACTCAAAGAAAGAAGAAGATATTCCAGCAGATCAGATCAAGGACAAAGAAGTTGCTGCTGAAGGAGATGATCAAGCCAAGGAGAAGGAAAGCACTCCAAGCCATGCTGGTAGTCCAGCAGATCAGTCCCTTGCATTAATAACTCAACCAACAGAGCAACTTATCAAAGAAACACTTCCTGCTACAACAAATATGCCTTCAACTTCTCAAGATGCTCAGTCAAATCTGTTGGACTCCATCCAACAACTGATCATCAAATCTTTGAAGGATATGAAGGAAGAGTTAGCTGCAGAAGTGTTAGCTGCTGTCAAACAACCAAATCAGAAAGCTGCTGCTGTCCCAACCGATCTGATAGAAGACACTGCTCAAAATGTTAAATCCATCTGTCAAGACATGGATATACTTAGAAGACGGACTCAGAGCACTACTGAAGGTTGGAGACAGATTGAACAAACAGTTGAAACGGCCCTCCGAGCAGAAGATGAAGTCATGGGAAATATGATGAAAGACTTCACTGCTTCATCAAATTGGATTGTGGGAACTCAAATTCAATTGGGTGATCAAGGAGAAGACTTGCTCAAGGAAGTCAAAACTGTTAAGGCCAATCAACTCAATCAACAAGCTCAAATAACTGCCATGGAAGAAAACATCAAGCTTCTCTGTGATTCACTTCCGATTACTCCAATCTTACCAAACTATCAAATCGACCCTGCTGATGATGACAAAAAGGGGGAAGAGAGGATATTTGGACAGAAAAGAGTTGGAACTTCTTTTGTATTGGAAGCTGAAGATGATGCTGAAGGAACAGAAGTGTTAGAAGAGTCTGCTGATAATGATGATAAGAATGATGCAGCAAATGAAGGCACAAGCAGATCAACAGTTGAAAAGATCACAGAAGAAGAAGATGAAGCTGCTGAAGAAACTGAAGCTGAAGCAAAGGCTAAATCTGATAAGGAGATAGATGCTGCTATGGACTCAGCTGAAGAACAGCTTGATCCTGATACTAAAAAGAAGAAGTTAGAGCTGTTGAAGCAGAAATTGGAAGCTGGAACTTCCAAACCTGCTGAAGAAGATAAAGAAGACAAGCTGGGAGATTAGTCATGTTTATTTACCTATGAATCTCCTTGTAATTTTTCTTTACAACTCATCTGAACAAACTTGTAATATGTAATCAGTTCAATATCTATAAAATTGCAAGTTTTAATCCAACAGACTATTTCTATCTCAGAAATTTTTGAGGATCAAAACTTTAGTTTAGGTACAGGTACTTAGCTGAAGTTTTGTCATCATCAAAAATGGGGAAATTGTTGGATGAAGATGAAGATAAAAGAAGTCAGATATTAAGGGAAGGTTTTGATGATTTCCAAAACATCATAATCAGCTAAGTATGGAAAGCTTAGTTCCCTTAGAAGGATCTTTGAACAAGTAAAGAAGATATCAGAAGAGTTCAAAGACCAGAAGACTAGTGATCTCTTGCTGAAACAGCTAACAGAAGGGTAGGTCATTAGCCGAGTCAAATCAAATTAGTTCAGTATTTGATCAGCAGAGTACCTATCAGAAGGGTTGCTTCGATCAGCAGAGTGGAAGAGATCATAAGATCAGTTCAACGGTAATAAATGCACTTGGTGTAATAAATGCTGGAAGAGAAGGGTAGTAATGGCAAATGATTGAAGATATCCTCGTATCAGCAGAGTGCATTTAATGCAGCATTAAATGTGATGGACAGAAAAGTACTGTACACTGTACGGATTGCTGCAGGGAGCCGTTTCAAAAAGAGCTGAAGGATGGATTTGAAGACTTGATTTGCTTCAACGGTCATAAATTCAAATCCGAGTATAAATAGAGCAAAGTTCGAAGAGAGAGACACACAACAACAATCAGAGATTTCGATTTTGAAGCAGAAATTTTCTAAGTCTCAAAAGCTCGAACAGCTCACTCGTCTGCTGGAAGTCATCTGTTGATAGAAACCAAGTTGAAGAAAACAGAAAAACATTATCTGAGTGATTTTGTAATAGCTGAGTGTTGTGCGAAGTGAGAATCCATCTTTGTGAGTGATTCTACTTCAGAGGATAGGTTTTCTTTGTGAACTCCTATTGTGAGCTTATAGCCTTTACATTTGTTGTCTAGGTGTAAGTGGAGAAATATTGTAATCTTTGTGATTATAGTATAACCCAGAATCTGAGTGATCTGGAAGAGTGGACTAAAGGATTTTTATCCATATAACCACTATAAAAATTCTTTGTGTTATCTTGCATTCAAGTTTTCTTGCATATTTAAAGTTTGCATATTTAAACACTTTGAATTATCTAAAAGATTTTAAAAGGAGTTTGTAAAACTGGGGATAAAATCTTTTAAGAACTTAGTCTACTTGTGAAAAACACTTTAAAACAATCCGCTGCAAGTATACTCTTGAAAAACTATTTTGCTGAAAAACAGCTAAGTTCGTAAGAAGAGTGGTCAGTCTACTGATCAAGATTTGTTCACGATCAGCTGAGTCTGCTTACTGTTCTTCATCAGCTTAGTCTGCTGACAGAAGACTGAAAAGTTTTTAAGTTCAAAAAATTTTCAGAGGTCTATTCACCCCCCCCCCCCCTCTAGACCTCATCTGACCACTTGGGACCAACAATTTGTTTACCCTTCTGACAAGCGTCACAAAGCTTATCTTTGCTCATGACTGTCTTTGGAATTCCTTCTACCAGATTATTCTTGATAAGTCTGTTGATGGTCTTGAAATTCACATGATTCATTCTTTTGTGCCACAGCCAACTAACTTGACTTGGTGTTGATGCCACCAAAAAATTGTTTGAATTCTTGTCAGCAGAATTCCAGTCGACTATGTATACATTGCCTTGTCGTCTTCTAGATAAAATTACCTTCTTTGTACCAATCTGTTCAACATAGCACTTATTTGTTGAGAAGATGACTGAATATCCTTTGTCACATAATTGACTTATGCTCAGCAGGTTGTACTTTAGGCCTTTAACATATGAGACGTCAGATATCTCTATGTTTCCCTTGATTAAGCTTCCTTTTGCTACAATCTTGCCTTCTTTACTGTCTCCAAAAGTAACTTTTGGACCATCCACAGCAACAGCATCAGTTAGTTCATGTATGCTTCCACACATGTGCCTTGAACAGCCACTGTCCAAGTACCAAATCTTCTCTACTTTACTCCTACTCCTAATCCTAACCTACAAAACAAAATAAAATTGTTTTAGGTACCCTTATTGAGAGGGTCCTGAAGGATTAGTTCCACCTTTGACAACCCAAGATGATGAAGTCTTAGGCTTCTTAGGTTTCTGAGTTTCAACAGGAGTATGAACAGCTTTGCCTTTACCACGTTCATCAGATTTGTCATATTGTTGATGATCAGCATGATAAGGATAATGTTCAAATGCAGAGTAAGATGCATGATAAGGAGGATATGCATGCATTGGATGAGCAGGATATGGTGCATAGTAAGTTAGAAATTGAGGTGCATGATACATAGGATGATATGCAGCAGGTTGCACGTAATAAGACTCATTCCCGTACCAAGCATTTTGATTTTTCTTATTCTTATGCTTCTTTGGTTTACTACTTGCTTGCTCATTAACAGACGACTTAGTTTTATCACTAGTCTGATTAGTTTTAGCCTTATCAGAGGACTTCCTAGGACTCTTCTGTTTAGGCTTACTAGTCTGTTTTCCTACACTAGGCTCTTTGCTCTTTTTAGCCTTAGGAGTTTTCGTCTCCTTTAATACTTTCTCAGGTGAAGCAGGTCTAGCAGTTTGAACATACAGGATGACCTTACTATTGTCAGCAGATATAAATTTCTCAGTATGATTCAATTCTTGCTTATCCTGTTCTAAAGGTGTTATCTGTTTACTAGACATATGAGTGGATGCAACAGATGACTTCTCATGAGACTCAATGACTTTCTCAAGCTCCATGATTTTTCCTTTATAAACTTCACATTCAGCTTTCAGAGACTCATGTTCTTGCTCAAGCTGTTTATATTCAGCTGATTCTCTTGGCCTTTCAGCTGAGAGTTTCAGTGAACTGTTTTGCTCTTTTAGCAATATAATCTCTTCCTTAAACTTTTTATATGCTTCAGCAATAGTAGTATTGCTAAGCATCATTTGTTCAAATGAACTAAATAGTTCATTCTCAAGAGGAGTTACCTCACTATCCTCAGAGTCATCAGATTCCTTAGCCATCAGGCAGAGAAGGGCAGGGCTCTCTTCATCAGAAGACTCTTCATCAGAAGTGTCAGAATCTGAATCAGATGAGTAAACGGCAGCTGGCTTTTCTGCTTCTGCTACCATCGCCTCAGCTTTCTGATGCTTTCTTTCTTTTCTGATTCTCTTTTCTTCTTCAGTATACTTCTCAGCTTTAGGATATGGGCAATCTCTAATGAAATGACCCAGTTTCCTGCAATTATAGCACATCATCTTAGATTTATAAGAATCCTTATCCTGAGAAGAAGAAGTAGGGTTAGAAGTAGAAGCATTGTTATATTTGTTCTTCATTTTTCGTCTGTAGAACTTTTTGAAGTTGTTCATCAGCAATGCAACGTCTCCAGCAGTGTACTCCTTTTTGTTGAGTATTGTCCACATCTTTGCTTTTGTGAGCTGGCCTTCTGGGATTTTCAGCAGCAACAAGTGCAGCTGTGGGACTTGAAGTTGAGGTTTCTTCAACACCCATTCTTGGCAATTTATACTCGTACGCCTTGAGTACTGAGAACAGCTCGGTGAGAGAAATCTTGCCCAGATCTCTTGACTCTTCCATTGCTGTCACCTTCATGTTGAACTTTGGAGGTAGAGCCTTCAGAACTCTGACGGTTATCTCCTTGTCCGTAAAGGTTTTTCCAAGCTTTAACACTTCATTCAACGTCCTCGTAAACCTTGTATCCATCTGATCAATGGTTTCCGCAGACTTCGTCTTGAAGTTGTCCAGCTTTTCCAGAGCAACACTCAGCTGATGCTCTTTGATGGCGTCGTTTCCTTCACTCATGTCACGAACCTTGTCCCACATTTCCTTTGCAGTTTTGCAATGTTTGACTTTGTCAAACCGATCATTGTCCAGGGCTTTGGTCATGATGAAACGGCCAACTTTATCCAGATTGAACAGCTTTATTTCTTCGGCTGTCATTTCTGTCAGATCTTTTTCCACCACCAGTTCAGCTTCGTCAACTATAATGGTCTTGGTGAATTTGAATGGACCTTTTATGATACATGTGTACATGTTATCATTATAGGCAGCTAAGAAGATCTCCATTCTGATCTTCCAGTCTTCAAAAGACATACCAGCAATGTGGGGAACATGGCTGATACAGTCCATTTTTCAAAAAGTTTTGATTTTTCAAAAAGATGCTCTTTTGAAAAGTTTTAAAACCTTTGAAAAACACTTGGATCAAGCTCGTTGATCAGGCAGCTGATTCAAATGAACCACCTGCTCTGATACCACTTGTTGGTCCCAAGTGGTCAGATGAGGTTTAGAGGGGGGGGGGGGGGGTGAATAAACCTCTTTAAAAAATTTCTTCCAATATTAACTTTAAAACTTTTTCTTTAACAGTGAGCAGACTAAGCTGATCAGAGTAGTAAGTTAAAAGTCTGTTCGCGAACAAATCTTTGAACAGATTTGATGACCACTCGTCTGATAATTACTTAGCTGATTTTGTCAAAATCAGTCTTAATACTTAGAGTACTTGCAGCGGATTTTTCAAAGTATTTTTCAAAAGTAATCTCAGCAGTTTGAAAAGTGTTTCCCCAGTTTTATAAACTCCTTTTAATATCTTTTCAAACAGTTAAGTGAAGTGTTTTTATGCAATCAGAAAATATGCAAGTTTAAAAGCAATGTAAAAACACAAGTAGTTTTTATAGTGGTTATATGGATGTAAATATCCTTTAATCCACTCGTCCAAGTCACAAAGATCTTGGGTTATACTAGAAACACAAAGTAACCAGTACACTCTGCTTACGCCGATCAACAAATGAACAGGCCGTAAGTGCGCAGTAAGAAATCACAAAGAAATCCTACTCTCTGAAGTACTATCACTCACTTAGATGGATATCTACTTCTCACAACACTCTTGTTTACAAAATCACTCAGAAGATGTATATAGCTTTGTTCTTCAACTTCGCTTTTCATCAACAGATGACTAAGCTGATGAGTGAGCTGTTCTTGAGACTTAAAGAGTTCTGCTTCGAAAATTCTCTCAGAAATTGTGTTGCTTGTATTCTCTTCGTCTCTTTCAGCTATTTATACTTGAGGTTTGAAAAATGTCCGTTGAAGAGAGACAAGAATCAAATTCCTCGAGTACTGGTCCTTAAAATCCGCGAACGGCTCTTTTGCAGTCTGTCCGTACTGTCAACAGTACTATTCTGCAGGCAGCATTAAATGCACCCAGCTGATGTGAAGCATTTCTTCAATCATTTGTCTTAAATATCCTTGTACTTCAGCATTTATTACTTCCAGGGGCATTTATTACCGTTGGGAAGACTTTATGATACTTTCCACTTGGCTGTCGCAAGTGCAAGTCTGATGGCGAACTAAGCTGATCTCAAACTTGAACAAATCTGATTTGAGTCGGCTGATCTTCATCAGTCTGATAACTTCCCTTCAGCAGATCAGAAGTCTTGGACCTTGAAATTTTAACTCTTCTGATGTCTTCTTGTACTTAGTCAAAATTCCTTTCAAAGGGATCATCAGCTAAGTTACTCCATACTTAGCAGATTTTAAAGTTTTGGAATGCATCAAAACCTCCCTTCTAAATTTGTCTGCAGTGCCTTCATCTTCATCCTTATCCAACAATATGGGAAAAATAGGTATTACATTTTTGGTTATTTGGTACTTTGCACCCTCGAAATAGAATTAGCCCTTAACACCATCGAATTAAGAACTACTTAACAACTTGGAACCCCCGAAACACGTACGATAATGTACTTTGCACTCTCGAAACACAAAATTAACTCTTAGCACCCTCAAATTAAGAAAAACTCAATAACTAGACCCCTCGTTCTTTTCGGCAGAGTTGACTATCGGGGTAAAAATCTAGGGGTAAAATTGGTAATTTATTTATTTTTCTTAAAATTTGTAAAATACAATTATAAATACTAGAATACTTATTTCTCTCTCCATCTTTCTCCTGATCAATATACATATCCATATTATCAACTTGGACTAAAATTTATTTTTATGATATGAATTGGTAAATTTATGTATTAAAACTTTATAGAAACTTATCAAATTCTTTTGAAATTTTTTGAGGATATTTGAAAAATTGATAGTTAAAGAAAATTTGTCAAAGATTCAAAAATAAATTACCTAATTTACCCCTAGATTTTTTTGACCCCGATGGTCAATTCTGTCAGAAAATGAGGGGTGCTAATTACTGATTTTTTTTTTAAAAATTTGAGGGTCCTAAGTGTTAATTTTTTGTTTTAGGGGTGCAAAGTTCCCATTTATCGTATTTCTGGGGTGCTAGTTGTTCGAAGGTGTTGATCGCTAATTCAGTTTTGAGGGTGCTAAGTGTCCATTTCTCGTGCTTCAATGGTGCAAACTTCCAAAGATCTTGAATTATCTATTTTGCCCCTAGGTTTTTTCTACTTTGGTGGTCAACTTTGCTGGAAAATAAAAGAGGATGCAGAGTGTTGAATCGTTACTAATTCAGGGGTGCAAAGTGCTAAATTTATGTTTTAAGGGTACTAAATACCTATTTCTGATGTTTTGGGTGTGCGAAGTGCAAAACCCCATCTAAGTTATGTAAATCATGAATTTGTAAGAGGATCTCCAACAATGCCATCTATAAATGGTCATCTATATGAAATTATATACATGGTGAATGTTTTAACTACTCAGTTTTAGTTATTCGCTCCGAAAGCCATTATCTAAATTTTCAAAATTATTATATTTTATTCCTCTTTCAATATTAAATTATAAATGACATTATAAATAATATTTTATTACATTTTCTCATAAAATATTATTAATAAATGCATGTTTTAGTATTTTTTATTTATATATAATAAATTAATAAATGGCTTTAAATAACGATTTAATACACTATTTAATTTAAATCGATTATTTTAATTTTTTTTATTAACAGTTATATGCATTTAATTCAAATAAACATAAATTTGCTTATGTGGATATCCTGTATATTTATACATGGACATCCATATCATGGATCAAAGTTTCGTTTCGTAGGTGAGTTTCGGGTATCCAAAAATTTGAAACGTTTCGGAAACGTTGCGGAAACGCTAGGAAAAATTACAAAAACCTGGAAACACATAAATAGTCATAAAAAAATACATAAAAATCATGTTCTTATTTCTAAAGCATAATTTAACTTGAAATATAAGTGCAAAATGAAAGCAAACAATTATTAATAATGCCCTTTTCAAATCTTGCAAACCAGTATCACCAAACAAGAATGAGTGCTTGTTAATAATTAAAAAAAGAATTGCATCACAACAAAACAATGAAAAGACAGTGGAATATCTTAGATGAAATCTATAAACTATAATCAAAATAACCGTACCTCAAAAACTAACAAAAGTTAATATAAAATTAAAACATAGCTTAATTAAAGTTCATGATATTAAAGTACTAATAGTTCAAAAATAAAATTAAATTAAAAGATCCAATTGTTTGTACGTAACATAAGCAAATTGATTTCCACTTTCACTTCCCCTTCCGGATAGACTAAAATTTTGATCGGCGGCTACCATGATCTTCATCTTGAGTAGCATTATCAAAGTATTGAAGGCAACGGCTATTTTCGGAAATTGAAGGAAACTTTGCAAGTTTTCATTGTTTCGGTGGAAAACTCGGAAACATTGTAGATTTCGAAGGAAACCTTGTAGTTTCGAAAATACATTGAGGAATCGTTTCGGTTCCTTGAAAAAACCGAAAAGTTTCGAATTTTTCCTAGGAAAAATCTGAAATTTTGATCCATGATCCATATATGCAAGTTCAATCTTCCATTATGAATAGGCTTGTATAAATACAAGCCAATGCTGGAACAAAAATTTTTAGTTTGGTTATGCATAATCTCAATTTTAGCTCTTGGAAGAGCTAAAAAACATATTATTGAGGATGCTCTAACACTAATGATTAAACTTTGACTGACAGTTATTCTCTCAAATACGAAAGGTAACAGTCACCCTTCTGACTCTTGAGTTATTTGTCAACAGTTAAAAATATAACATAGTTACTTTTTTAGGTAATAAAATGCAAAAGTGTCCTTAATAATATATTAAATGATTTCATTTTAGCAGCATATAGGATTATAAATGAGTCGAGTAGTTTCGAATAACATATTGTTCAAGTTTTGTTTGAATTATATATCGTGTCTGAAATTGTGTTTGCACTTGGTTATCGAATGAAGATCATATGAAGCTTCAAAAGTTACCAAACAAGAAATATTGTTCAAGTTTGTTTAATTTGTCTGATAAATCGAGTTCAAACGAATTCAAGTTTAATATCAAATAGCTTGGCTTGATTTTCAGCTCTACCTGTATATACCACATATTTGACCATTTAGCCATATCTATTTTATTAGGGTAAATACTTCTACTAGCTAATATACAATATACATATATAATTTGTAACAAACATATTTATTGGGATTCAGTGGCGTAGCTACACATTGTTGAGTGGAGTGCAATGACTCCACTCAACTTTTGTACTTTCTGTGGAAATTATATATATAATACTTATAAAAGTAAGTATATTTTATAATTACTTTAAATGGAGTCCGCTCAATAAAACTAAAATTTATATGTCACTGGGGCCATATTTTATAAAAATATATGTTAATCTTCCACAAATAAATTTTTATGAATTAATATGTTAGTAATAAAATACAAATCTCAATTTATGGGATTGTGAGATACTTTTTCCATATAAAAAATCATACAAACTTGGGTCTTTCTAAAATAAGATTTTATAGAACATAAGTGTATATGAGATACTTCATCTTAGCCATTAAAAAAAGTCAACAACAAATATGAACCACAATTTTTTGTCAAAATGTCCAATGATGATGTGGCATCGGACATTTAGAAAAAATAAACATATTTTAAATTACATATTAACCCTTTAATAAATATGTTTAAAAAAATCTCTCTAATCTCTAATTAATTTCAGATCTCTTTCAAAATAAAAACAAAAATCGAAAAAATTGCACTTTTCACACTAAATTTCTGCCTACTTTATACATTTCATACCAAACTTTTCAAAAAGACACATTTCGTACAAAAGTTGGATAAAATTTTTTTATATTTCATTCGGCCGTTAGTTTTTGGATGAAAAATGTCACGTACCAAATATATGTCCGTTAAGTCACCATTTTTATCTCTTAAGGAAATATTTACAATTAACCACAAACTACCTAAAAATCTTGAAGGGGTTAATTGCAATTATTGCAACCCAACCCAATTCCTCTTCATTCACCTCCGAGACCACAACACCGCCCAACCCCAATTCCTCGTACCCACACAACCCGACTTTCATTTTATGATTAGGATTTTCTTTTTTGACAATCTTAATTAGTTCTAATTTTTTAACACAAATCAAATCATTTTAATATCTTTTGTATTATAATACATATTTTGAATTTTACCACCCAAAGTATAAAATAAGTACATATGAAATCCGTTGCATTTTCCCCCCTCAAAAGATTTTATGCCAATTTCGATCGCCGAAAAACTCATATATGCGCCTCACATGTATTTTAAGGGTAAACTAGTCAAAATACGACGTGCATTTTTTACTTTTCTTTACAAATAAAATATATTTCTACTTCACTTCGGATTTTCGGTTCTTGTACATAAGCGAAGTATTTGGACTTGTAAGAAGTGTTGTGACTAACTTTGAAATTTCATTTGAGGGGCACATTTATATTTCCGCTGAACAAAAATTAAATAAAATTATTTTAGGCGGTAATTAAGTGATTATTTTGTACATATGGGTAGTAAAGTGCAACAATATATAACTTTGGGGGGATAAGATTTTTGTCAAATTTTTAAAGTGGACTTCATAAATCATATGAATGATTTTATCAATTTTTATTTTTTTAAAATAACAGGGGTTTATTGCAAAAATTTAATGTTGTCAGGGGTTATTGATAATATTTTAATTTAAGGAGATGTTTTTTTCATCATTTTATGGGATAAAATTGTCAATTCGACTTGAGAGGGATATTTTTTGCAAATAATAAAAAACAAAAATATAGGGTTTTTTTCTAATAAAAATAACACATGTTTTTTTAATTAGAAAAACACAAGGGGTGTTGTTGAAATTTACTCATAAAAAGGGTAAATTTGTCATTGAGAAAATAAATTATTTTAACTTAAATTTTAAGGGGACATGTGTCACAAAGATAAATGCTATCTTGTGTACTCCTCATCCCTCGAAATCTTATTTTAGACGGACCCTACAAACTTTACAACAAGTATTTCATCTTTATTTCTAATATTTTATCCCCACAAATAAACTCACTCAAAAAGAAAGGAGCAATCAAATAATGTTTAGTGTCTAGGTTTTTCATATTAAAAGAACAAAAATTTATTGTTGAAGGAAGATACAAGGTATGAATAATTTTTATAGATAAAGGTGAATAATCAAATATTTGTTAGTGATGATGTACTTATTTTAATGAAAGCTTTTCTTCGAGATGTTTAATTAATGTCAAACTACTAACATAAATAACTTTTTTATTTTTTTTTTCTTAAATTGTTTCTTAGTAATCTTTATTGGACTTAGATTTTAATATTATATTATATTATATATTCATTCTATTATAATATAATAACCCCAGCATGAATCAAAATTTTGATATATTTTCATCAAAAACATCAAAACCATTTCTCCTCTTGAGTCAACCGAATCGAAAATATATTTAATTTCTACTTTAATTAATGTAATATTTTATTTATAATTTTTTCAAAAGTTTCTCGAAAATTTCCAAAAACATTCAAAAACTTTCTGAAATTTTTTTAATATTTGATTGACCTAAATATACCACGAAAATGAATCTTAATACATGGACCCTAGTGAAATTTTATCATGACTAGGCCACTGTTGGGATTTGATGGGTAATCCATTTTCTAGTTAATAGGAAAGGTTAAATTGTGTATTTAATCACATGTCATTAAGATTATTTGATCTCACTGAAAAATATTTTATAATCAATTTCTGGTTAAATGGATTTAATAAATTATTTTAGTATACAATCTTAGGCTACCAAAAAATTCAACTAATTTTATGCTACCAAAAAATTTTCTTATAATCAATCAAATAATTACCTTAAGGGAAAATGCCAAAAAAATATTAATTTCTTGAATATTTTTTACATAAGTTTTTTGAGAGAATTTCACTTTTGATACCATAATTCTACCTACTTTAGGGGTTTGATACAACAACTTTTTATACCGACACATTTGATACCATAACTCAAATCAGTTTTGCACATTTAATACTTCCATCAAATTAATGACGGAATTGCCACGAGAATGTCACGTGGCGGTTAAAACTTTACACATTTGATACCATAACTTATGTTGACTGATAATTTACCCCATAACATTTCAGGTTACCAAAAGAGCCCCATATCTCCAAATTTAGTGACGATTTTAGTCCACATTGTTGCCAAATTTCCAAATTGACTCGAATAAGACCACACGCTGACCAATTTAGAAAATTTTATTTAAATAACTAATTTAATTTATAAACAATATTAATAAATTAAATAATACATTAACATAAATATCACCAAAATTAAGAAAACGTATTATTTTTAAATATAAAATTTATATAATAGAATTAATATATTTAATATTTATTAAAATAATAAATTAAATAATTTAAAACTATTTAATATTTATTAAAATATTAAATAATAAATAATTTTAATTTAAAAAAAAAAATCCCACCCCACCCACCACCTTCCCACCCCTCCCCCGTACCCCCGATTCCGGCGGCCTGGGTCTTCTGTCACAGGCCACCGCCAGTGGCCTGGGGCTACAGAACCCAGGCCGTCGACCTAGGTTTTTCTATCCAAGCCACCGCAGCCAAGGATCGAAGATCCCAGGCCGACGGTGGCTTGGGTCTTCGCAGGCCGCCGGCCTGATAATCGGGGTAGGGAGGGGGTGGGGTGGGGAATTTTTTTAATTATAGTTATTTATTATTTATCATTTTAATAAATATTAAATAGTTTTAAATTATATAATTTATTATTTTAATAAATATTAAATATTATTCTATTATATTAATTTTATATTTAAAAAGAATATGTTTTCTTAATTTTGGTGATATTTATGTTAATGTATTATTTAATTTATTAATATTGTTTATAAATTAAATTAGTTATCTAAATAAAATAAGTAAAATTTTCCAAAATTGGTCAGCACGTGGTCTTATTCGAGTCAATTTAAAATTTTGGCAACAATGTTGACTAAAATCGTCACTAAATTTGGAGATGTGGGCTTTTTTGGTAACCTGAAATGTTATGGAGTAAAATTATCAGTCAACCAAAATTGCAATTCTCCCCCCAAATTCAGATTTAAAATTTTCTAAATTGGTCAGCACGTGGTCTTATTCGAGTCAATTTGGAAATTTGGCAACAATGTGGACTAAAATCGTCACTAAATTTGGAGATGTGGAGCTTTTTTGTTAACCTGAAATATTATGGGGTAAAATTATCAGTAAACATAAGTTATGGTAGCAAATGTGTAAAGTTTTAAAGGCCAGGTGACATTCTCGTGACAATTCCGTCATTAATTTGACGGAAGTATCAAATGTGCAAAGTTGATTTGGGTTATGGTATCAAATGTATCGGTATAAAAAGTTGTGGTATCAAATCCCTAAAGTAGGTAGAATTATGGTATCAAAAGTGAAATTCTCTCTAAGTTTTTTTTGTTATTAATTACTACAAGTAGAAGAACATAATTTTCCTCCATTATGAGGGTATTATAACTTTCAAGAATAATAGCAAAATGTGTGGCACATGCAGGTAAAATGGAATATTATTAAATATTTATGGGATTCATTTGTATTTACTCCAAAAAGTTAATTGTATTAAAAAAAAAAAATTAACTATTGACTGATGGCTTATGTGAGTGACTGAGATATTTGATATTTTACTATTTGGTTAATTGTTACATTTTAAACATGAGATTGTATGTAATACAAACCCTATAATTTAGGGGTAAACAATTTAGCTCACTAAGTATCTTTTGTGAAATGATCAACACTAGTAGCTAGGACTCAAACCTCATTTAATAATTATAATTGTCAAATTTGGTCTTGAAATGTAAACAAAATTAAGTCAAGCGCCATCAGATCAAAGAAAGTGAACCATAATATTTGGCGTATCCATTTTATAATAATTTTGCATCTATGTTATAAAATTAAAATTATTTATTAGGACTAACAACGAAGACAAATCTTCATATTATTATATTATTACTAAAAATAATCAAATTAAAGCTATTAATTACTAACTGTGGGGGAATAACCCCAGACGAAAAAGGAAAAAGGAAAAAGGAAAACGGAAAAAGGAAAAAGGCCCAAAAGTTACCTGAAAAACAAAAAGGCAAACCTACTTTAAAACAAACAAACCACAAAACCTTGAGACGGACCTCAAGGCAAACCTACTCTAAAACAAAGTTAGAAGAAAAGCCAAAACAAGTGACAAAACATGAAAATACTATAAAAAGCTCAAAGACACCCTTATCTCGAGATCTTCTCCTAGTATTGTACTTCGAATGATCAACCTGAAACCAATGCTATTAAAATTGGATTGGACCGGCTGGACCGATTGGTACGATCGCGAACCAAAGGTCTATCCGGTTCGATTAACCCCTAATATGGGTGAGCTTAAAAACTAGTTTGAACCGGTTCAAAACCGGTGAACCTTTTTTAAATTTGTTTCAATTTTTTAATTTTTTTTAATATTAAAAAAATGGAAACTTTTGAAGAAGGGGAGATTTGAACACTTGACCTCTTGAATAAAAAATAACATTCTTATCATTTGAGCTACTTCAATTTTGTTGAAGATTAAGTATAAAATATTATAAATTTAATACAAATCGATATATTATGAAAATTTGATTTTTAATATTAGACTTGTATACATAATCATATTTAAAAATTTATAATTCTTAGTTTTTATTCTATTTTCAACTTACAATTTTATATTTTTAGTTAAATAAATATAATCATATTATCAGTTGTAGGATAATGTTTAAATTTTATACATATTGTATATACTTTAAAATTAAATATATTTATTATATCATTATGATGTCATATTTATTTTCTTTTAATTAAAGGATTTCGTAAAGGTAAGGTAGACAAGACCTTGTTCACTATTGAATGGGAAAATCATATATTGCTTGTGCAAATATATGTGGACGATATTATTTTCGGTTCAACTAATCAACAGATGTGTGATAAGTTCTCAAAGCTGATGCAGAACAAGTTTGAAATGAGCATGATGGGAGAACTTAATTATTTTCTTGGTTTGCAAGTAAGACTGTTGCCTGATGGAATATTCATCAACCAAGCAAAATACACAAAGGATCTGTTGAAGAAATTTGGTATGGAAACTAGCTCTACTGCTAATGTTCCAATGTCTACTAGTCTTCATTTGGATAAAGATGAAGATGACAAATCAGTGGACATGACCTAGTACAGAGGAATCATTGGGTCACTGTTGTACTTAACAGCTAGCAGACCTGATATCATGTACTCTGTTGGGGTTTGTGCGAGATATCAATCAAATCCCAAGGAATCTCATCTCTTGGCTGCCAAAAGAATACTCAAATATCTTAAAGGCACTGAAGAATTGGGATTGTGGTACCCTAGGGAATCTGGATTTGAGCTTATTGGATATTCAGATTCTGACCTTGCTGGCTGCAAAATTGATAGGAAAAGCACCACAGGTGCCTGTCAATTCTTAGGTAGTCGCCTGATATCTTGGATGAGTAAGAAACAGACTTCAGTATCCATATCTACTGCTGAAGCTGAATACATAGCTGTTGGAGCTTGTTATGCACAGATATTATGGTTGAAACATCAACTAGAAGACTACAACATTAAAATCAGTGGGATACCTATCTACTGTGACAATACAAGTGCAATCTCACTTACTCAAAACACTACAAGTCATTCAAGGACTAAACATATTGAGATCAAACATCATTTCATTAGAGATCATGTGGAGAAAGGAAATGTCATGATAGAATACGTTTTTACTGAAAATCAGATCGCTGACATCTTCACAAAACCTCTAAGTGAGACAAGGTTTTCAACTCTAAGAGCTGAACTATGTCTACTAAAGTTGGATGCATAAGCTGAGGGGGAACTCAACAGGAGACTGAAGTTCATCAGCTTACACATCTTATTATCTTCAAAGGTTAACTCTCAACAGACTAGTTAACTTATGGATTCTTAAAGTCAGGGGGAACGTGTAAGACTAGCGGTACTTCTAATTAAAAGATGAAATTTGTTAATGAAAGTTAGTTGAAGTTATGTTTTCATCAGAAGATCATCGTTTGAAGATTAAAAATTATTCACCTAGCTGGATTGACAAACAGCCGAGGAAGGTTATCAGCTATTCGCTTTCTCTGATAACATCCTGTCATCATGACACTAGTCCATCATATAAGTACTTAAATTTACTCGTCTGATCAGCTATGTAAAAGCCTTGCGTCTTAAAAATGTTTTAATTAAAACACGCTTTTACAAGTAAAACTAAGGCGGTTCGCATTCCCGCCTGACATTCAATGCTTTTTGAAATTTGAATCGCGTAACTAACGCCCGCACGATCAGAACTGACAGAAACGGATCTAACGGTTGGCAGGTATCACGGAAACCGAAATACCCTAACTCTATAAATCCAGATCTGATCAGACTAGTGGCTCTTTATGCACCCAAATAGTTTCAAACGCACTTGTGAGAATTTTTCTGCTTTCAATCTCTACAAACTCTCTGTTTTTTTTTCACTAACTCCTCTCAGATTCAAAGATGAATCCTCAACAAGAAGCCAAGGCTGAAGGCATGTACCTTGTGTATGATGCTTATCATCAGTCCGGCACCCCCCATCATGAAAGAATCCTGGAAATATTCAAAGCTGCTACGCTGGTTAAATTCATGGAATCGCATGCTGAGATGGTTTGGAAGGACCAAGTGATGGAGTACTACAACACTGATAAGGCTGTTGATTTTGACAAGAAGGAAATCAAGGCCACCATTAACGGAACTTCAATCGTCATCGCTCCTGCTCTGTTGCACGAGCAGTTTGGGCTTTCAAATCAAGGAAGACAGGATGTTACCACTTTAATAGAAGACAAACTCCATGAGTTCTGGGCTATCTGTGCCAAGAAAAATGAAGTAATGTCTGGAAACTTGAAGAAGAATCAGTTGAAGGATGAGTTTCAGCGCATGGCTGACATGGTGTCAAAGCTGATAGAGAACTACACTTTCTCTCTGGATGCAATCACCATGAAAAGGTAATGTATTATGGTTGTTGTTTACTATGGCATTGAAGTAAACTGATCGGTGGTGATCTGGTACATCTTGGCCAATTTCCATCTGAAAAAGCAATCAAATCACAGGATAACCTTGAGTTACCTGTTTTACAATTTGGGTTGTGGAATGACCAATGGGAAGGAAATCCACAGTTCTAAGGCAATGTCCAGTTACCATGTTGTGAGAGGAGGAAAGAAATGGAAAAATGAAGAAGAGGAAAAAGAAGAAGGGGAGGAACCTAAGGAAAAGGCTCCATCAAAGAAGCAGAAGAAGAGTGCTAAGACAGCCCAGCCTGCTGCTCAGGCAAAGGCTGAGAAAAAGAAGAAGGATGATAAGCCAAAAGAAGTGGCTCCTAAGAAATTGAAGAAGGCATCTACTCAAACAGCTGGGCCAGCTGTTCAAGCCAGAGTAGATGAGACTGCTGCGAAGGAAGTTGCTGACAATATCATCAATCAGACAACTACGGAGATAGAAAACATGTCTCCAGCCTCACCTTCAAGAACATATCTGCTGAACATCCTGATGAGCATGTTGCTCGCAGGACAAGAAGTCAACTTAGGGATACAGGAGCTTCCCACCCTGTTCCAGTAGAAAGGACTAAGAGATCAATAAGGAAAAGGATGACCTTCATCGAATCTCCCACTGAACAGTCAGACTTAGTCAGACAAAGTCCTCAATCAGCAGAGAGGCCTGTTGGAGCTGAAGGAGAGTCTGCTGCTGTCGATCAAACTGCTCAACAGACTGCTTCTCCTGCACCAATAGTTGAGGTTGCTCAACCTCATGATGATCCTGAAGTGCAGATCATCCATCCCATAGCAGCTACACCACTTGCATCTGCTGGACCGGCTCCTGCCAGTACTCAAGAAGACCAGCCAGCTGATAAAAAGAAAGGAAAAAGGAAGATACTCATCAAAAGAAAGAAGGTATCAGCTGCTAACAAGAGAAAAAGGGAAGAGGCAGAACAGAGAAAAAGGGATGACCAGGAAGAACAAAGGATCCTTGAGCTTAGCAAGATAGAAGCTGAAAAAGAGGAGCAGAGAAGAAAAATGTCTGAAGCAGAACGCAAAGCTGTTGAGGATGCTGAGTTAGCTCTTGTTCTTGAGCTCAGTAAGAAGGATGCTCATGGTCCTGTTGTTTCTGAAGGCATAAAGATTGGTGAATCTTTAAATGCCAAGAAGAAAATGCCAGCTGGCATGGTCAAACCGAAGAAAAAGTTTGAAGTAAGAAGAGCTTTTGATATTGTAAATTCTGACTCTTCTGTTTTCAACAGATTTGAATCAGCACTGGCTTACTTTGGCAAGAAGCTGATGCTTAAGTCCCTGTTCACTCACGAAAAGAGAAGATACATGAAATGGAGAGAGTACAGGATGGACAAAACTGTTGAGGATATCCAGAACTGGGAAGAGTTTGCTAATGAAGAGAAGTGGGTTCTTGATTGGCTGAAGACTACTTCCATCACCAGAGCACTGGATCCAGACTTCGTTAGAGATGTAATGCACAAGTACACCCAGGACTTTGCTGCTGAAGAAGCAAAGATTATCTCTAACTCTTTGCCAGCCAAAAGAAGGAAGAAATATGATCCAACAGAAAGAGCTGTGCAAAATGCTGTACTGACAGCCTTGGAGAATTGGGCTGCCAGGTCAAGATATGAACAAGGTTCTCCAAGTGATCTGCCTGCTATGCCAAGTGTCCAGCAGATCACATTTGGCGAAGAAGTGAAAAGTTATCAAGAAGTGCCTAAAGTGAAGAAACCTGCTCCAAATCGTCTACCTTTTGTAAGAAAGATTCGTCAGACAACAGTCTTCACTGATGATGGCAAAATTGTTAACAAGATCTTTGAAGATGTCACAGATCAGTCTGATGCTGCTAAAGAACCCTTAGCCATAGAATGGACTGATAAGGGAAAAGCTAAGGACGAAGCTGATGTGAAAGACACTCCTGTTCAACAGGAAGAAGATCATACTGCATCACCTCAAATTCCAACAGCTGATATGCACTCATCGCTGATGGAAGCCTTCCAAATGATGCTGGAGAACTCATTAAGGGAAATGGAAGGGAGGAACAAACTGCACTTGGAGAAAATGCAGAAAGATTTAGAAGACAAGAACATGATGCAATTGGAACAGATGCAGAAGAACACTGCAATAATGGTGAAGGATGCAATTGACAACTTTCCTCTGCCTGAGGATAATGCTCTAAAGATGACACATAGTGTCTTAGATATGAACAAGAACATTGAAGATGTCAAAGCTGATATGAATCATCTTCATACTACCTTAAAGAGGATTGAAGATCATATTGCTCATCTCACAGATACATTCATCAAAGTAGCTGAGGAGGAGACAGTAAAGAATCATCTGTTGGTAGAAAAAGTTCATGAAGTTGCCACCAGAGTTGATAAAGAAATCTCCACTCTCCAACTCAATATTGACTACATCAATGATCAGACTGATCAAATCACTACCACTCTCAATCATCTCAATGCAAGCCATGACCTGATCAATCAGAACATCAAGTCCATATGCGCTGCTATCAGGATCCAACATGTTGCCCTCAATCCTCCTATCAACCCTGATGATGACAAAAAGGGGGAAGATAAAAGGGAAGAGACAAATATTCAAGCTGCTGCTACTGTAATCAAGCACTTGAAGAAAAGGCTGAGGAAACTGATGCTGCCAAAGACAAGGAGACTGATGATAAGAAAGATGAAGAGGCTGCTGCTGAAGAAGTTGGAAAGGCTGATGGCAAGAAAAAATCTGAAGAACAAGAGAGGCCATTCACCAAGTACAAGGATGAAGAGAGGTTAAAGAGAAGGATGGAGGAGGCAGAAAAAGAGCTGAAAAGAGAACAAGAAATCAAACAGAAAATGGAAGCTGCCAAGTCCAATCTAGTCATAGATGATGCTGCTGAAGAAGATGATGATGATGAAGAATCTTCTTATGAGTATTATGAGGAACTTGAAGGAGAAAGTGAAGAAGCTGATGACTAGATTAGATCAAACCATTGTAATCAGTTTTCTTTATTTTTACTCAGTTTTCTCATCTGATGAAAAACTTGTAACTTGTAATCATTTTTCAATATATATAAAAGTTCAAAATTTTACTCCAACATACATTTCTATCTCAGAAATTTTGAGGATTAAAACTTTAGTTTAGGTAACAGGTACTTAGCTGAAGTTTTGTCATCATCAAAAAGGGAGAAATTGTTGGATAAAGATGAAGATAAGAGTGCCTGAAGTTAGAGAAATGAAGGGAAGTTTTGTTGATTTCCAAAACTCATCAAGATCAGCTAAGTAAGGAAAACTTGGTTTAAATCCCTTAGAAGAATTTTGACCAAGTATGAAAACGAATCAGAAGGGTCAAATATTCAAGGTCCAGAAGACTACTGATCTGCTGAAGAGAAGAAATCAGACTGGTGTAAATCAGCCGACTCAAATCAGATTTGTTCAAGTTTGAGATCAGCTCTGTTCATCATCAGACTTGTACTCTCATCAGCCAAGTGAAAATGATCAAGAAGTCGTTCCAACGGAAATAAATGCCACTGGAGTAATAAATGTTGAAGTCCGAGGCTATTAATAGCAAATGATTGAAGAAATACCTCGTATCAGCTCGGTGCATTTAATGCTGCCTGACACAGAAAGTACAGTCTGCAGTACTGTCACTGTGCAAAGAGCCGTTCGCGGAAATTAAGGACCACAAATCGAGAAGTTTGAATTGTGTCTCTCTTCAACGGACATAATTCAATTGAGTGAGTATAAATAGCTGAAGAGACGAAGAGAAAAGTAGCTACAATACACAACAATTGAGAGATTGAATTCAAAGCAAAATATTTTCTAAGTCTCAAAAGCTCAAGAACAGCTCACTCATCAGCCTTGTCATTTGTTGACTCAAGCTGAAGCTGAAGATCAAAGATAGATACATTTTTCTGAGTGAAATCTATTAGAGTGTTGTGAGGAGTGTTTATCCATCTGTGTGAAGTGATAAAACTCTGTAGAATAGGTCTTCTTTGTGATTTTCTATTGTGAGCTTACGGCCAGATTCATTTGTTGTTTTGGCGTAAGTGGAGTATACTGATTACTGTGTGTTTTTAGTATAATCCAAGATCTTTGTGACTTGGAAGAGTGGATTAAAGGATATTTACATCCATATAACCACTATAAAAATCCTTGTGTTTTACCTTGCATTTTACTTGCATATTTTCAAATTGCATAAAACACTTGATAAAACTGTTTGAAAAAGATTTTAAGGAGTTTATAAAACTGGGGATAAAAATTTTCAAACTACTAAGTATACTTGTGAAAAACACTTTATAAATCCGCTGCAAGTATTCTGGTACTAAAACTGATTTTGACTAAAATCAGCTAAGTGACTATCAGACTAGTGGTCAACAAAGCTGCTCAAAGATTTGTTCGCGATCAGCCTTGCAAGCTTACTGTTCTGTAACAGCTTAGTTCGCTTATAGTTAAGCAAAAGTTTTAAAGTTAAAATTTGATTAAAATTTTAAGAGGTCTATTCACCCCCCCTCTAGACCTCATCTGACCACTTGGGACCAACAATAATTTTATCAATTTTGTTTTTTAAAAGCTTCTTTCGTTGACAATAATAATGCATGTTATAATAGTATATAATTTAATTTTCCAAGATCAATAAATATCTCTAATTTATGAATCAATTTAATATTACTCATAAAATAATGTTTCGAAACAGGCTCATTAATATCAGTCAAACCAGGTAAATAACTTTGCTTAAACTTGAAAATTATACCAAGAAATAATTTTTGTTTGGTTCCATTGTTTTTTCATATCAACTCATATCTAACACATATCTATTGCTTAAATATTTAATAACTTTTAAAACTCAATTCGAATTCGACTTGATAAGCTTAGTAAAAAATTTAAAAATATCAAGCTACCCAATATTGACTAGTGTCACATTCTATTAAAAATTATATATTTAAGTACCGTTCATTGAAATATCAAGTTCGCAAATAATCTCGAGCAAGAGAAAGAGATTTCAATTTGAGCAATATAGCATACTCTACTCGTTTATATTTTTATGTTATATAATATATTAAAAAAATTATTATATAACATATATTTACATAAAATATAAAAGAAATGCTACCGCATTTTTAAAATATTGGGGACCTTCGGCTCAAGGGGTCCTCTGCTGCGACCTGGTTTGTCAACCTATATAAGTCGACCATGCAGGCCGGTCCTCGATATTCGGGGGTCCTAAGTGAATTTCAAATTTAGGGCACTTTGTTATAAAATGATATAATCAACTTATTTTTTAAAGGCAAAAATATATTTTCTCTAACATATTATTTTTTAGATAGATAATTAAATAACAAATTTGTTTAATTTTTAAAAGATTCAACCATGAATTTTTTTTATAACTTTTAATATTAAAAATATTATTTTAGACGAAGCAAATTTTACAATTATATGTACATCATTAACTCTATTTCATTCTTTCACAAATATCATAATTGATTGCTTGAATTTATTTCATTTCGTGACATTCTTAACTCTATTAATTATATATTATCATGTATAGGAAAAGTTATACATCATATATAAAACTATGAAAAACATACACATATATACATATACAAATATTGATGGAAAGAACTTTTTTTAAAGTACTTATTAAGTTAAAAAATTGACAAGAAATCATTAAGAAAAAGGATTAAAAGAATAATTACTACGAAAGGAAAATAAAAAAGATGAACAATTATTACAAAAGTAAAAAAGTTAAATAACATTAAAAAATCAAAATATAAGAAAAAAACTCAATCTTGGAATTTGGACCATAGATCTCCCATTCATTAAGAGAAAGTCATACCAAGTGAGCCAAAATATAATTAGAATATTTAATTTTTTAATTATTCTAAAGACCTATATATAAATTTTCGGGCCCAAGTTACCTATCATGCACTCTGGCCGGCCTGCGACCATGCATACTAGTAGACAAATTACCTCAATTGGGTGGACAAATGCGAATGTGGACATGCAAATTTGCGAATTTCAAAAAATGCTGGGAGAAATTTACAGTAAGTGTGAGGGTGTGAACCGCAAATTGAGTTACCTAGATCAAAACATATATTTTCTAAACATATTGTATAACTTAAATCGATCAAAAGTAGGTGTTTAATATTGAAAAATTATTTTTTATGATTGATTTGAATTTTGTATCAAACTTGAAATCGTGTTTTAAGTTAGTTTGGTTGTTAGACGAACATAGTTTAAATACATATTTACCAAACAAACTCTAGCCATGTATTTAATTAATAACTTGATATTTTTATATGTATTTTGTCAATTTTTATCTTATCGAGTCAAGTCGAGTCTAACTTTGAAAAAATGAAAAATGATTTTTAAATTTGTTTGATTCTTATAACAAACCAAACTCAAACGAGGCTTTATCAAACAAGCTAATCTGTTTTTTAGTCCCACTAGAAAGTTTTGTCGACACTACAGTACATATATAGAATATTTATAGGAACCACAAAAAGAAGAGAAAAAAAAAAAAAGAAAAACAAACTAAGAGAAGCAAACAAAAAAACTCAAGGGCAAAATAGGTAATTCTATTATAAATCTTTGGCACTTTGCACCCTAATTAAGAACAAATCAACAACTTGCTCCCCCAAAAAACAATAAATGGAAACTTTGCACCCGAAACACAAAATTAACACTTAACACCCTCAAATTTAAAAAAAAAAAAAAAAAAAAAAAAAAAAAAAAAAAAACTCAAACCCCTCGTTTTTTCGGGCAAAGTTGACCATTGGGGTGAAAAAAATTTAAGGCAAAATAGGTAATTATTTATGAGTTTTTGATATTTTGAAGTAGACAGTGGGTCTTCGAGAAGTTTACTTGTACTTTATTCAGTTATTTATGGTTATATTGTTGAAAAGAAAGATGGAGAGAGAAATGAGTATTCAAGTATTTATAATTGTATTTTTCAAAATTTAAGGAAAAAAAATGAATTACCTATTTTGTCTTAGATTTTTTTTCACTCCGATAGTCAACTTTGAAGGAATAAACGAGGGGTTTGTGTTTTTTTTAATTTGAGGGTGTTAAGTGTTAATTTTGTGTTTTGGGGTGCAAAGTGCCCATTTATTGTGTTTCGGGGGTGGAAGTTGCTGACTTGTTCTTAATTAGAGGGTGTTAAGTGCTAATTTTATTTTGGGGGTACAAAGTGTGAAATTCTCAAATTTTGAGGGTGCAAAGTGCCAATACTATTGATCTCAGTGTGGTCAGCACTGGGTGTTTCCGAGTCCTCCAGCTTTTTATACTTTTGGAGAACTTCCAGCTATCAAAGAGACTTAAGTTTTTGCATGAAAATAAAAGAGGGTGCAAAGTGCTGTATTTTTCATATTTTGAAGGTATAAAGTGCTAAATCTAAGTTTCGGGGGGTATAAAGTGCCTATTTCTCATTTTTCGAGGGTGCAAAATGCAAAAAACCCCAAATTTAGTTGCCTAGATCAAAACACATATTTTTTAAACATATTGTATAACTTAAATCGATCAAAAGTAGGTGTGTAATATCGAACAATTATTGTTTAAGCTTGATTTGAATTTTGTATCAGGCTCGAAACTATGTTCTAGGTTTGTTTGATTGTTAGACGAACAAAGTTTAAATACATATTTACCAAACGAACTCGAGTCATGTATTGAATAACTTGATATTTTTACATGTATTTTGTCAATTTTTATCTTATCGGTTCAAGTCAGACCTAACTTTGAAAGTTTTTAAATGGAAAATAATGTTTAAGCGTGTTTTGATTCGTATAACAAATCAAAATCAAACGAGTTTTATCAAACAAGTTAAAGTCGAGTGTCTAATAATTTAATCTGGTTTTAGTCATACTAGAAAATTTTGCCTAATCCGATGCTTCATAATTATCCCCAAATGCAAACTTAGCCCCACATATATAGAAGACAAAAAATAAAGAAAAAACACATTTACTAAGAGAAGTAAAGAAACATTCCTTCATCCCTACCCAAAAAAAGAAGCAAAGAAACATCTCTTTCAACCTTACCTCAGCATGTATGAAAGCGAAAGATATGTTCCCAAAAAAGAAAAAAATCCTTAAGATAGTGATTCCCGTGCAAAATATATACTAGAATTCTGGAGTAATTTATAGAAATTTAATTTGCACATGTTCGTATATGTTGTATTACATAAGTAGTTAATTATTTATTTCTTAATTGAATATTGAAATGACAAGTTTTGCAAATCTAGTACTATATTATATTATAATTATTTTCTATAACAGGAATGAGAATCCTGCTTTGCTTGGGAGCTTGAAAAGGAGATCCCAGTTTTGTTAGCCCATGTATGTACTATATTATATTACTGTAACAGGAATGAGAATCCATGCTTTGCTTGGGAGCTTGAAAAGGAGATCCCAATTTATTGTTAGCCCTTGCCCCTCGTATATTTTTTTCGAAAACATTGAAAAGTTTATGTTATTGAATTAACGAAAACAAAAATAAGATGTTATTTTTTAAACTATATTTTTGTCTTAAACTCCATTATTTTTCTTAATTTAGTAACATTATTTTACAACTTTTCCTAGTGTTTCCCAAACGTTTCCAACATTTAACTGGCAGAAACATACAATCGAAATGAAATTTTGATCCATATGTCAACATGCAGATATAAAGGTCATTAATTTCAAACATGAGAAATGTTAGGCGTTAGAAAAATTCTTGTTAATTTGAAAACACTTTTTCAAAAAAATAATTGGTAAATTATTAGAATTCATCAGATAGATTTAACAAAATCCACTTATACGACTTCAACCTAACACACCTCAAAAGTTAGGTTAAGAGATGGTGATTGCCTAAGACCTTAAGTGGACTTAATTATATTATTCAACTCATGTGAGACATTTAATCTCAATACTCCCCCTTCACGTGTGGGTGAAGCAAGTCCAACACGTGATATATTAATGCCCAACCATGATAATTGCTACATATGGGTATAGCCCAACACATGAATAATGGGATTTCAGGCCTTTGTTAATCGGAGGAATAATGACAGTTCAAACCTTATTTAACTGGAGAATAATTACAACCAAGACCTTTGTTAATTGGGTAAGTGTGTGGGTAGATAATGAACCCCATCATGCATACAAGGAGGAGCCCATCATGGAAGGAAGTGACCCACTTCAACTTGAGGCTCTGATACTATATTAATCCACTTATATGGATGTGGCCTAACACACCTCAAAAACTAGTTTAAGAGGTGTTGATTATGTATGACCTTATAAAGTGGAGTTAATTATAATTTTCAACCCATGTGTGACATTTAATCTCAAAAAAAAAAAAAAAATGGAATAATTCTCGATGAGTTTTTAGCATTTATTTGACTTGAGCATACCACGAAAACGAAACTTTAATTTTTTAAAAATGTAACTATGTTCATTTTTTCTCAAATTTTTCTCAAAATACCATCAAGCTTGATGCCACCAAATATTATTCCTTTTTAAATGATTACTCGTAAATTTTACCAAATTATATCATTCTCTAAGTTTCACAACTAATAAAAAATCGAAAATACATATTGTCGCGTCGGCCTAGAGGAAAAGTTGAGGCCCAAAAGAACAACAGATTTTTTATACGATACCCGCTAACTCTAATGTGAGTATTTCTTTTAGTAACTTCACATCATTAATTGAAAAAGTTATGATGTAATAATTGCTATATTATGTATTAATCACTATTACCAGCAAATTAAAAAGAAAAAGTTGTCCACGTGACACACAACAAATTAAAATGTAGTAATCTTCACGTTCACTTCCTACTTTATCTATCCATTTACGTGGACCAACAAGAAGTAGATACTTTTATTTGTTTTAATAATTACACTAAGTTGATACTTTTATTTTATTTGATAATTACACTAAGTAGATTTTTTTTTTTTTGTTTTTTTTTTATAATTACACTAAGTATATACATAATTATACAAAAGAGTGTTGGTTACACTTGCATGCATATCATGGCTATAAATAGCCTAACAATTGATCGTTTTTCCACCACAACTAAGCTAAAAGCATTCAAGCACATATACATTTTGATTAACCAAAAATCAATTAACTTTGTACTTTAAAATTTTGAAAAATGAATCCCGAGTACAGCAGGAAAAACGTAATTGATAAAATGAATTCATTTCGGGTAATGTCTAAAATGTTAGGGCCTCATTCCACTGAAATCATTGGCAACATTCGACGTGATTTTTTCAGCAAGGACTTCGTTTTCGGAAGTGCAACTGCAGCATTTCAGGTGAAATTTTTTGTGTTAATCTTCCACATGTGTTTATTGTTGATTTTGTACTTGATGATTTGACTTATTACTGATAATCTCCGTATGGATTTTCAGTGTATAAGTAATACATGTATCTCTATATATAGCTACAATAAATTTTATCATACATGCGTTACAATACTTATAGGTAGAAGGTGCGGCTGCTGAATGTGGTAAAGGACCCAGTATATGGGATGATTGGACGTGCCATCGACCAGGTCCAAGTTTCCCTTTTTATATATATATATATATTATTGAGAGTAAATGTCTCACATGAATTGTAAATCAAACTAGAGTTCGAAATTGTGTTACAATATTTTTATTATTAAAGTTGAAATGTGTTCTTTCATTGTTTTTTCTTTTCCAATAGTTATAGAATGAATATAATCTTTGTTTTCTCATTTTTATCTACTTTAATAACCAAAAAAAAAGAAAAAAAGAAACAAGTTTACGTGTGTGTATATATATACACATAAATTACGTAGACTAATTAATAATATGATCATTCTATTGGCAGACAAAGTATTGGATGGCAGCAATGGAGATGTTGCCATTAACCACTATTACCAGCATAAGGCACGTATTTATTATATATATATGTGGGCTTTAATTTATTTTGGAAAAATAAAATAATCAGAAATGTTTTAACAATTTATATTTCAGGATGATGTGAAATTAATGAAGAATATAGGCCTGGAAGCTTACAGGTTTTCTATATCATGGCCTAGGATATTACCAGGTGCATATCTTTTACTGGAAATTTGATCACAAATTATACATATATATATATATATATATATATATATATATATATATATATATATATATATATATATATATATATATATATATATATATATATATATATATATATCAATGCCTTAATTTGTACATATTAAATGTATAGTTATGTTCTCACTGGTTTTACTGGTCGAACGGATCAAATTGTTGGTCGGACCGGATGGCATTATAATGATATATTAAATATATTTAATTTTAAAGTATATGTAATGTACATAAAATTTAAACATTATCCTATAATTGATTTCAAATATACAAAATATTAGAGTATATTTAAATTTAATCATATAATAATCATCTAACTTATATCATACCGTAATATAATACTAATTTGTAAGCTCATATAAATCTAATATGATTATATTTCTTTATAAAATTTCAAAAGTGTAAATTAAAAATACAGCAAACTAAGAGATTAATAAATTTTAAAATGCGATTATATATAAAAGTCTAATATTCAAAATCAAATTTGCATAATTTATCGATTTGACTTCCAAAATTTGACACTCTTTATCCTAAAAATAATATCGGAAAGAGCTATCTTATAGAACAAATTTTAATAAAAAATTATTATTTGAGTATTAATTTTCATTGATAATGTGTAAAATGTTGATTTGAATTATTATAATCTAATTTATAAATGAATTTGGCTACATGTTTTCTAAAATTTATAAATTTTTGTACTAGAAGTTCAACAAAAATAATGTAGCTCAAATGTTAAGAAAATTATATTTCATGCAAGAAGTTAGGTGTTCAAATCACACCTTTTACAATAAACTTAACTTATTTTTAACATTAAAAAAATTTTAAAAAAAGAAAAATTTCGAATCGGGTTGAACCGGTCCAAATCAGTTCACCGATTTTGGATCGTCTCAACTTGGTTCAGTCTGGTTTTTGAGTCAAGCGATTTTAGGAGATAAATCGGATCGGGCCAACCTCCGGTTCGCGATTGAATGGGTGGGACCGGTCGGTCCGATCAAGTTTTCATAACATTGGTTCTAATTAATTAGATTAATAATTCGAAATGGTTAAATATATGATGAACTAGGTGGAAGAATTGATGCTGGCATTAACCGAGAAGGAATCAAGTTCTACAGCGACCTTATTGACTTACTTTTGGCTCAAGGTATCGAGCCATATGTGACTCTCTTCCATTGGGATCTTCCACTTGCTCTAGAGCTTGAATATGGTGGATTTTTATCTGATAAAATTGTGTAAGTAATTAATTCATTTACTTAATTCTACCGAAATATTATTTGTCATCCTGAAAAGTTATAGGGTAAAATTGTCAGCTAGTATAATTTATGACATATACCAACTTTGCATTAATCGAAATTGACTTAACGGCCACATCACCAATTTGGCGGTAATTTTTAAATTTAGTATACGGGAGTACCAAATGTGCAACGATTTGTTAAATTATGGTACCATATGAGTTGACCTGCAATTCACCATCAATTTATTAATTTTACGAGACAAAAGTTGATAAATAAAGAAAAAAATATTCGTGCAGGAAAGATTTTACCGAATTTGCGGAGCTGTGCTTTTGGGAATTCGGAGATCGTGTTAAAAATTGGATCACTTTCAACGAAGGATGGACCTACTGTAACTTTGGATATATGGCGGGCACATTTCCACCGGGCCACGGCATGTCTAGTGACGAGCAACGTAATTCGCAATATCGTTGTTGCGATTATAAGGGTGCTTGGATTCCACGGAATTTCCCCGAAATAGATGCAGTCACAGAACCATATCGGGCGGCACATAACATTTTCCATACCCATGCAAACGCAGTGGAAGAGGGGATTCAACGGGTTTGCTCCGAAATCGATGCGATCACAGAACCATTTATGACGAAACATAACTTGTTCCGTGCCCATGCAAATGCAAATGAAAATGACAATTGCTCCAAAGGAGATCCAGGAACAGAACCATATAAGGCGGCACATAACATGCTTCTTGCTCATGCGCATGCAGTGGATATGTATAGGAAACAATTTCAGGTGCTTGCATGTTGAACCTCATTTTGAGATTAATTACTAGAAACTAATTAATAATGTTAATTTAACTTATGTTAATTAATATTCGATGATAGTTTAGGTAACTATGTCTTGAATCTAAACAGATTAATCAAGGCGGAAAGATAGGGATCACGAACAATTGTCATTTTTTTGAGCCCCTCAACGAGACAGACGAAGATAGGGCTGCTTGCATTAGAGCTCTCGATTGGATGTTAGGATGGTAATAATTAAGCTTTAGTTCTCGAAAAAATTATATGTTCGATAACATTAGAAGAACAAATCCCATTGGGATAAAATCTACATAAACCAAATTTATCAATTTTCATTAAGTGTAATGTTGCATGGCATTATACATTTGTCTTTTGATTAGGTTTGTGGCTCCAGTAACAACGGGTGATTATCCTCCGAATATGAGGAAATCGGTCAAAGAACGACTTCCAGTATTTTCTCCTGAAGAAACCAAGCTGATTAAGGGTTCTTATGATTTTCTGGGACTAAATTACTATACAACTTGGTATGCAACCAATGCACCCAGACAACCTGGTGAAAAACCAACTTATCTATCAGATCAGGAGCTTACAACACAAAGTAAGTTCTTAAACATTCTTACTTTTTGTCTTTATTTTTTCACTTTCATGGATTACACTTACAATTTTTTTTCCCTTTCAAATTCAATGTTTATAGCTGAAAAGAATGGTGTTCCAATTGGTGAACCGGTAAAAATTCTTGTTATCCTTATGACCTTTTCTATAAAGTAGCTTAAAAATGCCGAATAATTCCAAATAATAATTGCATTTTATTTCTCTTATTGATTAGACCGGTTCAACTTGGCTATTTATCGTTCCCAGGGGAATTTACAATTTATTGGTCTATGTAAAGGAAACTTACCACCCCCATCTCATTTACATTACCGAAAATGGTAATTAATTGCCAAATTTAACATTAACTTTGTTGGTATTAAACATTATATATCTAAGATTTTTATTTTATGTTGATACATAAAGGTATGGCTGAAGTCAATAATCCAAATATTACAATTTCAAAAGCTCGAATGGACCCGTTGCGAGTAAGATACTACAATCAACATCTTTGGTACCTATGGAAAGCAATAGTGTAAGTAATAAACTGGTGTTTGTGGTTCACTGAAATAATTAACCATTTATTCATTTTTTTAAATGATCGAATAAAACTCTCCATAACATTAATTTGATTAAATTGCCTTTCTCTTGTTATAGGGAGGCTGGTGTCAATGTGAAGGCTTATTTCTTATGGTCATTTGCGGATAATTTTGAATGGGCTGAAGGATACACAAGTCGATTCGGAATCTTTTATATAGATTATAAGGATGGACGTTATACAAGAGTTCCGAAAGCCTCGGCTATATGGTGGAAGAATTTCTTCACCAAAATTTCTCACAGAGGTTCTTTGAAGAGAGAAGCTAAGGAAATTGGACATGGGTGTGATTTGGAGAAGAAACCTAAAGTCATGACTTTGAGCCCATAAATGTGTGTACCTTGCATTTTCTTTTGATTTAAGCTAATAAAACTAAGTGTGCTTTTGCTTGTATTGATTGAGTTTATTTTTCGTTTTCTCTTCATTTGAGCTCAGAAAAAGTGTGGATTTTTTTGTATTTTCTATTGATTTAAACCAATAAAACTATATTTTTGTTTGTATTTATCACTTGTCTGGATCATTGAGTTTGATTTTACTTGTATTCAGCAGTATGATTTTGAGCAATGATGAAACTATAAATTTATTTTGTCCATATGATCATTTATTAATTTAAATAATAATATCATTTAAGCTTCTCAATAATTGTATTTTGTCCATCACTCTAGTTAAATATTTAATATTCTATATTAATTATTAAAAATTACTCATTTGATTTATACTGAGTTCCTTACTATGGAAATGTCACGAATTCATTAAGATCAAAACAGTTATTGGTGGGGGTGTCGTTTTCATTTTCTAATTTCGAAATTATTCTATTTTTTTTTTCAATTTTTTTAATTTGAAAAGTTTATTTTATCTTTTTTTATTTTTAAATTAGTTTATGAAATTATCCTCATATTTTGTAATATGAGTGGCAAATGAAATCAACTCCGGGCCAAAATAATTGAAAGTTATAAGATTAAAACAAATAACTGGTAATAATAATGAAAATGTTAATATTTTCGTTAAAGGACAACTTGTCAAAAAATATGTATTGAACCTTTGAAGCTACTCACTCTATGTTTTATTTTCTAACCATCATGATTAATATATCTACAAAAATTTGGGCACTCTTGGTCATGGTAGGTGCAAGGTCAAGGCTTCGAAGCCTTAGGGTTGTATCTGTCCCGAATACTGTCTGATCATCTTCAATGGCAGGGCTCTGAGCCTTAATTACATATAATTTTATTTCTCCCCTATTCTCATCATCATCATCATCATCATCATCATCATCATAATAATAATAATAATAATAATAATAATAATTATAAAAATAAATTAATAATAAAAATTTTAAATATTAAAATTAAGAAGAGTTGATAATAATAAAATTAAAATTGATTCAAACCATGAGTTACAAAAATGAACGACACACAACAACAAGAAGGAAATTATTAATTTTAAATATTAATTCTAATTCTAATTACTTCTAATTAAATATTTTATATTATCATTCTAATTAATTCTAATTTAAATACATTTACAATTCTAATTCATTTATGAATTTAAATAATTAATTACAAATCTAATCAATTATTAATCATCTAATTTAAATAAATTTTAATATTAATTGTATTAAATAAATTGTTTAATTATTGATGTTAAATTTGATTAAATAACTGATTAATTTTTTAATTAACTATTTGATTGTTAATTGTTTAAAAAATTATTTATTGTTAAAATAATTTAAAAAAAAACAAGAAGAACAAATCCTGTGATGCCAAGTGACGCCATCTGACTTAAAGAGAGGCGCATGCTTCTTCCTTCCCAATGCTAGCCCTGCTGTCACCCCGTTCCCCGCCAATGCCCCACCCTACCACTAAACTTTATTTTTTGGCTCAATCCAGTCCCTGCCATTGGAGAAAATGGCCTTGAAACTTTAAAAACACGCGTGATAAAATGTTATTTACTAAATCTATCATTTCTCCAGCCGCAACCATTGGAGAAAATGGCTTTAAAATTTTAAAAACACATGTGATCAGATATTATTTACTAAATCTGTCGTTTCAATTATAAATATGTTTCAAAGTGAATTATTTAATGGACAAGCCTATTATCATAAAGTGAGGATCCTACATTGAATCCCTATTAAGAAAGTTTTTTATATAATAATATGTTACATGTGTCCTGTAAATAAATTAAACAATGGACAATTCTAGCCATCATTTTGTTTACGTATGAATTGGGTAAATACCACTTTTGGTCCCTCTTATCATTAATTTTTTACAGAGTGGTCCCTTTTATGTTTTTTTTCCAACTCTAGTCCCTACTATGAATTATTTGTTTCACTTTAGTCCCTACTATGAATTATGTGTTTCACTTTTGTCCTTATCAGGTGGTTCCGATAACACATAACATGCATATGATTATTTTTTAGGGCATTTTCGTCCGTTCACTATTGAGACTATTTGAGATATTGTTTACTTGGTGAGCAATTTTGGTGTTTGAAAAAGATTTTAGGAAAAAACTTTAGTTTGGAACGAAATGTACGATTAAGTTTGATTGGAATGAAATCCTAGTTTGGAAATTTAGTTTTTTTTTTAAATAATTAGAAAGACGAAAATATCCATGTTAGTTTACTTGAAATGACAAAATTGCCCTCATGAGCATATCACATGTTATCGGAATCGCCTTTGACCACTTGAAAAGGACTAAAGTGAAACAAATAATTCATAGTAGGGACTAAAGTGGAAAAAAAAACATAAGAGGGACCACTCTGTAAAAAGTTAATGCTAAGAGGGACCAAAAGTGGTGTTTACCCCGTATGAATTTCATTGACAAATCAAAGAAAGAAAACAGTCGTGCTGACCAATAACAAGTCAAAGAAAGAAAATATATATATCAATTTTAGCCTTGTAAGAATTTTGTTGTTCACCGTTGACAAATATATTGATTCTACCCTTGATTCCTACTTTATCCATTTGCGTGGAAAAACTAAGTAGATACGTAATTGCACCAAAGAGTGTTGTGATGCATGCATATCATGGCTATAAATATCTTCATAAGACATTGGTTTTTCCTCCACATTTGAGCTAAAACTCTCGATCATAAATCTGATTTAGCAATAACATTATCCTATTTGAGAAATGAATCCCGAGTCCAGCAGAAACAACGTTATGTCTAAAATGTTAGGCCCTCAATCCACTTAAATCATTGGCAACATTCGACGTGATCATTTTGCCAAAGACTTCGTTTTTGGGAGTGGAACTGCGGCATATCAGGTGAAAAATTTCATGCTAATATTTCATAGTGTATTGTTGACTTTGTACTTGATGATTTGACTTATTAATGTATTAGTATACATGTGTTACTTTATATATAGGTAGAAGGTGCAGCTAATGAAGGGGGTAAAGGACCCAGTATTTGGGATCATTGGACGCACAATCATCCAGGTCCAAACTTCTCTTCTACAGTTACAATTCTTAAATATGTCAGGAACTAAAAATGTTAAGCGTACTGTTTAGTGACATTTTTATATTATTATGATATTTTATAATGTTACCTTTTTTATTATAGTGATATTTAACTTTTATCCACACCGCTACAAAGTGACAGTTTGAAAAATGTCGTTATCTATAAAATGTCACTAGCAAAATGCCACATGTAGCGATGTGACTAAATGTATAAACGTCACAATTGTTGTTAAAAATGACATTATAAAATATTACTCTAGCATAAAAATGTCACTAATCAGTAAAATTAATATTTATAGTTGTGAAATTTTTCAAAAGTATGACTATATTGATACTTTGTGATATTTTCTTCAAAATGCCATCAAGCATGGTGCCACCAAATATCATTTTTGTTGTAGTGGTAATGTTCAATTTATCTTTTCGTGATTTAAAAAAGAGCATTTTGGCCCATATAATTTTATAAAAGTTTCACCAACCTTACCCCCTTGTGTTGTTATAATGTGGCAGTTTACCCCGTGTTATGATAAATTGACAATTTATCATTCTGTATTATAATAAATATGATACTTTACCCCAATCACACTTTTCATATCCATTATCAATTTCGAAAACTGAGTTACACTCTCCGACTAAACGAGGCAAATATTGCCTCTTTAGAATCTTCACATAAGATAAAAATACTATTTTTCAAATCATAAGAAAATAAATTAATCATTATTTATTTCACGATGCGTAAATGTGTATATTTATCTATAAAAAAACAATTATATATAAAATCTATGTACACTTTAAAGTGAATAATATATATCGTCATTCTATTTGCAGACAAAGTATCGGATGGCGGCAATGGAGATGTTGCCATTGACCACTACCACCAGTATAAGGCACGTATTTATTATATAATCAATAATAAAAAAATAAATAAAAAAAGGATTAGACTAATTAATAATCAAAAATATTTTGAACAATTTATATTTCAGGATGATGTGAAGTTAATGAAGAATATAGGTCTGGAAGGTTACAGGTTTTCCTTTTATTAGAAATCTGATCAAACATATATATATATATATATATATATATATATATATATATATATATATATATATATATATAAAAGAAATCTGATCACAAAGTAACATAAATATATATATTCTAATTAATTTGTACAAATTAAATGTATGATCATATTCTAATTAATTCGATTAATAATTCCAATTGGTTAAATATATGATGAACTAGGTGGAAGAATTGATGCTGGCATTAACCGAGAAGGAATCAAGTTCTACAGCGACCTTATCGACTTACTTTTGGCTCAAGGTATCGAGCCTTATGTGACCCTCTTCCACTTCGATCTTCCACTTGCTCTAGAACTTGAATATGGTGGATTCTTATCTGATAAAATTGTGTAAGTAACTAATTCATGTACTTAATTTCACCATCAATTTATGAGACGACAAAAGTTGATAAATAAAGAAAAATATATACAGGAAAGACTTTACCGAATTTGTTGAGCTGTGTTTTTGGGAATTTGGAGATCGTGTTAAAAATTGGATCACGTTCAACGAAGGACGGACCTACTGTTATTATGGATATGTGGCGGGCACATTTCCACCGGGCCACGGCTTGTCTAGTATCGAGCAACGTAATTCGAAATATCGTTATTGTGGCTATAAGGGTGCTTCGATTCAACGGGTTTGCTCCAAAGGAGATGCAGGCACAGAACCATATCAGACGGCACATAACATGCTCCTTGCCCATGCACATGCTGTGGACTTGTATAGAAAACTATTTTAGGTGCATGCATGTTGAGCCTCATTTTGAGATTTTAATACTAACTAATTTATAATGCTAATTTTACTTATGGAATGGTAATTTAGTTAACTTTGTTTTGAATCTAAACAGAAGAATCAAGGTGGAAAGATCGGGATCACGAATGACTCTGATTTTTTCGAGCCTCTCAATGATACTGACGAAGATAGGGAGGCTTGCATTAGAGCTCTCAATTGGATGTTAGGATGGTAAAAATTAGGATTTAATTCTCAATGATTTCGAATAAGTAAATTCTTCCAAATTTGGTTTGAAAATTTGTATTTTCGATCACATTAGAAGTACAAATCCCATTGGGATAATATCCATATAAACTAACATCATTTTTTGTTAATTCTAATGTTGCATAGTATTGCACATTTTTCTTGTGATTAGGTTTGTGGCTCCAGTAACAACGGGTGATTATCCTCCGAATATGAGAAAAGCGGTCAAAGAACGACTTCCAATATTTTCTCCCGAATAAACCAATTTGATTAAGGGTTCTTATGATTTTCTCGGATTAAATTACTATACAACAAACTATGCAACCAATGCACCCAGACAACCTGGTGAAAAACCCTCTTATCTCTCAGATCAGGAGCTTACAACACAAAGTAAGTTCTTAAACATTCAATTTTTTGTTATGATTTCGTCACTTTCGTGGTTTTGACTTACTATTTTTTTTCTTCAAATTCAATCGTTATAGCTGAAAGAAATGGTGTTCCAATTGGTGACCCGGTAAAACTTCTTGTTATCCTTATGGCATTTTCTATTAAGTAGCTTAAAAATGCCAAATAATTCCAAATAACAATTGCATTTTATTTCTCTTATTGTTTAGACCGGTTCAACTTGGATATTTATCGTTCCCAGAGGAATTTACAATCTATTGGTCTATGTAAAGGAAACCTACAACGTCAATCTCATTTACATTACCGAAAATGGTAATTAATTGCCAGATTTAACATTAACTTCGTTGGTATTAAATATTTTTTTTTATCTACTTCTTAGATAGTAACAAATATTTTCATTAATACAAATAGGTGTGTCTGATGTCAATAATCCGAGTCTTACAATTTCAAATGCTCGAATGGACCCACTACGAGTAAGATACTTCAATGAACATCTTTGGTACCTAAGGAAAGCAATTATGTAAGTCATAAACTGGTGTTTTTGGTTCACTGAAATAATTAACCATGTCTTCATTCTTCAAAATGATCGAATAAAACTCTCCATAACATTAATATGACTAAATTATCTATGTCTTGTTATAGGGAGGCTGGGGTCAACGTGTAGGCTTATTTCTTATGGGCATTTGCGGATAATTTTGAATGGTCTCAAGGATACACAAGTCGATTTGGTATCTTTTATATATACAGATTTTAAGGATGGACGTTATACAAGAATTCCTAAAACCTCGGCTATATGGTGGAAGAATTTCTTCACCAAATTTCCTCCCAGAAGTTCTTTGAAGAGAGAAGCTAAAGAAATTGGATATGAGTATGAATTGGAGAAGAAACCTTAAGTTAGGAATTGATAGAAATGTTATTATCGTTTAATTTAGCTCATAATTGTGTGATCTTTGCATTTTTTGTTAATTTAAGCTAATAAAACTAAGTGTGTTACTTGTATTCATTGAGTTTGTTTTTCGTTTCCTCTTCATTTGAGCTCAGAAAAGTGTGATATTCTTTGTACATTCTTTTGATATAAACCAATAAAACTATATTTGTGTTTGTATTTATCTCTTGTCTTGATCATTGAGTTTGATTTTACTTGTATTTATTGATCCATTTGGAGGTATCAATGAAGCTATAAATTTAATTTATTTTGGCCATATGATCATTTATTTATTTAAATAATAATAACATTTATGCTTCTTATTAATTGTATTTTGTTCCTCACTCTAGTTAATATTTAATATTCTATGTTACTTAATTGATATTACTCATTTAATTTAAAAATAATTGAGTTCCTTCCAATGGAAAGAAGCAATCAAATATTTGTGTCGTACTACATTTATATATACTCCAAAATTCATAACAACGTACGATCATGTTGATGTATGAGGCAAGGGTGTAGCCAATAAAAAAAAAATGTATGAGGCAAGGTGTTCTTATAAATTCTAAAAGATTAATTGTTCTGATGAAACTGAAGTGGTAAGATTAACTTAAATTTTTAATAAATTGAATTCCTTACCATTCGAAGAATCAATCAAATATAGTGCAAGTTGTGTTTATAAATTCAGATAACAAAAAACAAATGTTTGGAGAGAGGGAGCTGAGACATGAATGTACATGTCTTGTAACATTACATTAGATGGATAAATCAATTAAAAAAATCGTAGGGGTACGATCGAGGGAGCTGACAAATGAATGTTATGTAGTCTAACATTAGATGTATGGTTGTAATCATCTCCAACAGTTGGGGCAAAACTGCCCCCTCCCCCTCCCCCTCTCCATAATCGTCTTCAACAGTTAGGGATATAGAATAATAATAATAAAATAATAATAACAATAATAAAAATACAAAAAAGTAAAAATAAAAAATAAAGAAATAATTATATAATAATAATAATAATAATAATAATACAAAAATTATCATTATAAAATAATATAATAATAAAAATACAAAAATATTAATAATAATAATAATAATGTGAAATATAAAGATAATAATAATACAAAAATTATTAATATCAAAATTACTAATAATAATAATAATAGTAATAGTAACAATAATGATAAAATAATAATAATAATAATAATAATAATAATAATAATAATAATAATAATAATATAAAAGTACAGGAGATAAAGTGCTATTTTTTAAATCACAAGGGGATAAATTGAGTATTATGCATTTCATAGGGGGGTGAATTATCATTAACTTTAGAGAAAAACTGAGTTTGGTACCAAAGTTGCAATAAAAATATATCATGTGGTACCCAAGTTGCATTTTTGTAACCAATCGTAAACTTCGGGACGACTTAGTTGCAATATGATCGGTAGTAGCCAATCGTAAACTTCGGGACGACTTAATTGCCCATGTGTGGGAAATGCACGGTTGATGATTTTTAGTATGTATTCTTATTTGTTTAAATATTTTAAGTGTTCTACTATGAATTTTAACTTTTTTAATATGTAATTTTGTTAAATTAAATCGTACTTATATAAAAGATTATGTTTTAATATTAATAATAGTAATAATAATATTAGTAATAATAATAATAATAATAATAATAATAATAATAATAATAATTATTATTATTATTATTATTATTATTATTATTATTATTATTATTATTATTATAAAAAAATCGCAATCACTTATATATATCAAGTTATACTCGAGTTTTACTAATATTAAAGTTCATTTATTTGATAAAAAAATAATTTATAATTTGATTCATTTGTACATTTTATCTAAATTAAAATACAAATTTAAAATATCTAATTAAAACTAATTCCTGTAAAGATTTAATTTTTTAAAATATAAAATTTATTAATCCATACATGAAATTTATAAAAATAAAAACCACAAAATGTGCAAAAAACGAAAAAAAAATGTAGCGTGTGAGAGCCGAGGGTAAAGGAGGGGCAAGCTTTTGCCCTTTCTTTCCCACTCTCACTCCCACTCTCCTCCCCCTCCCCACTCCCCCCACCATTGAAGACCATAATTCTAGAAAAACCCAAAAATACCCATCCCCCTCCCCCTTACCAATATTGAAGATGGCCGGAGGGCAAGTTTTTGCCCTTTGTCTCTCATTCCCCCTCCCACTCTCCCTCCCCTCCCCACTCCCCCCCACTATTGATTCGTCTTTATTTATGTCGGACTCGGGTTAGATCAGACTCAGCATAGATTCGTCTTTATTTATGTCGAATCAAATTCGGATCGGATTTAGATATTGCTCGAATCTAAATTTTTTGGCTCAAATGGATCTTAGTGGAATATTAGATATTTTTCGGCTTCAATAAGATATTTAGAGTTTTTTGCACTTTGCATTTCAAAAATATGAAAAATAGGCACTTTTGTACGCCTAAAATACAGATTTAGCACGTTAAACCCCCGAAATAGGAACAATCCAGCATTTTGCAACCTCTCTTATTTTACGACAAAGTTGACCACGAGAGTAAAAAAATCTAGGGGTAAAATAGGTAATTTATTTTAAGATCTTTGGCACTTTGCACCATCAAAACATGAGAATTGAGCACTTTGCACCCCCAAAACACAAAATTAACACCTAGCACCTCAAATTAAGAAAAATTCAGTAACTAGCACCCCTCTTTTTTTTTTTTTTTTTTTTTTTTTTTTTTTTTTTCTGCAGAATTATATTGACAACCGGATTATTCAATTTTACGACAAATAGGTAATCATTTTTGGATCTTTGACAATTTTTCCTTTAATTATCAATTTTTCAAATGTCCTAAAAAAATTAAAAATAATTCGAAAAATTTATAGAAAGTTTTTAATACATAAAATTTACTGAATCGTTTTCACAAAAATAAAATTTTAATCCAGGTTTACAATATGAATATGTATATTGAATGAAAGAAAGATGGAGAGAGAGAAATGCGTATTTTAATATTCATAATCATATTTTGTAAATTTTAAAATGAATTACATATTCTCCCACTAAATTTTTTACCCGATGGTGAACTTTGACTAATTAAATGCACAATCAATTAATATTTTGGATCATTTTGCTACACAAAGATCGAAACAACTTAGACACGTACGCTACTGCATAATATATTCCCATTGTACAAATGTCTTCATAAATTTTTATATCCTTGTTATGATCCACTAAATTTATCTAATTACATTTTTATTTTTACTTTTCTTTCCGTAGAATTTCAAAATATGGTTTCATTTTATTAAGTGAAATTAATTTTATCAAATAAATAATTTCATATTATATAATAATTTAACATCACTAATTATCAACTACTATCTTTAAAGACATAAATATATAGCTATCACAATATTTAACTGTTTAATTTAATTTACCTAAAACTTCGCCCCAAAGAGAAGAAAACAAAAAATAAGGGACGAATTGAATGAGTTATAATAAATAATCTCCTTAAATTATTATAATAATTTATCGAATAGCATTATTTTTTTTTTTTTTGGTTTCCCAAGGGTTTAATCCCTTTCGAGGCGCGTGCACATAATGTGGAAACCTCTCCCAACAGGGATTCGAACCTGAGTCCGCTACTTTGTAGTGACTAGATCTCTTCCACTAGACCAATCACCTGTTGGTTATCGAATAGCATTACAGATATATGAAGTTTAATTTTTCATAAGTCTAAAATAAACCAACTTATTGTTATTTTTAAAATTAATTTGATTGACTTTGTACTGGCGGGCAAAGAGGGGAGGGTGCCCGTGACTTTGGTTGGAGACAGGAATTGGGGGGAGGGAGGAGTGGAAGAGGTCATGGCTTGACTGCCCACTTACCGGTGGGCATTAGCCACATGGACGAGCGGGTGCAATGCACGTGTCCATCCAGGCAATGGGTGGCTACCACTTGGCGGCCACCTATTGATTCCTTTTCTTTTTTCCTCTTTATTTAGTTTATATATTTATTTGTGCAGAAACTGGGTAAAAATTTATAAAATTTGTGTATTAAAAAACTTAACCGAATAAATGCTCAACTTTATTTTTAAATATTTTGAATTATTAATAATACTGTATTCTAAATTTAAGATTTTTTCTTAAGAAATTTTAATAAATTAGTTTATGGTATATATAATTATAAATTAAAATTTAATCACATGATTTTTAAATATTGTTAGTTTTAATTTTTAATTTTTAAATTTAACAAATGCAAAATACCTTAGAAATAAATAAAATATATGGCTTTGTTAGAATTATCATTATTACAACTTAATTAAAAATTAAACTTCGTTAAGACACAATTTAGACGAATAATACAACTTTTTTATGCATACGAAGAAACACCTAAGTAAATTAGCCCGTGTGTTGTCCACACGTGTTCGACTAAGATTTTTTGTTGTTGGTCATTGGCTTATGTTGGTCCAAAATGGTCAGATGAGGTCTAGAAGGGGGGGTGGGGGGAGGTGAATAGACCTCTGAAAATTTTATCAAATTTTAACTTTAAAACTTTTACTTAACTGTTGGCAGACTAAGCTGTTGTAGAACAGTAAGCTGACAAAGCTGATCGCGAACAAATCTTTGAACAGCAAGGTAGACCACTAATCTGATAATCACTTAGCTGGTTTAGTCAAAACCAGTTTTAATACCAGAATACTTGTAGCGGATATTATAAGTGTTTTTCACAAGCAAACTTGGTAGATTGAAAGATTTTATCCCTCCTTGAAAATATTTTCAAACAGTTTTATCAAAGTGTTTTTACGCAAACTGAAAATATGCAAGTAAAAATGCAAAGTAAAACCACAAGGATTTTTATAGTGGTTATATGGATGTAAATCCGTTAGTCCACTCTTCCAAGTCACACAGATCTTGGGTTATACTATAATCACAAAGTTTACAGTATACTCTGCTTGTGTCGGACAACAGATGAAACGACCACAAGTGCGCAATAGGAAATCACAAAGAAAACCTATTCTACAGAGACTTATCACTCACAAAGACGGATAAGAACTCCTCACAACATTCTCTTTTCACAGATTCACAAAGAAAATGTATTCGTTTTACTTGAACAAGCTTCTGTCAACAAATGACTTCAGCATGCGAGTGAGCTGTTCTTGAGCTTCTTGAGACTTAGAAAATATTCTGCTTCGTAAATAATCTCTCAGATGTTGTGTTCGCTCAGTTTCTCTTCGTCTCTTAAGCTATTTATACTCACAGATTGAAAAGTGTCCGTTGAAGAGATACACAATTCAATTTTCTCGGTTACAGGTCCTTAATTTTCGCAAACGGCTCTGTGCACAGTGACAGTACTGCAGACTGTACTTTCTGTCAGGCAACATTTAATGCACCAAGCTGATACGAGGTATTTCTTCAATCATTTGCCATTAATATCCTCGGTCTTCAGCATTTATTACTCTAAGGGCATTCATTACCGTTGGGGAGACTTTCCGATCCTTTCCACTAGGCTGATGAGAACACAAGTCTGATGGTGAGCAGAGCTGATCCCAACCTTGAACAAATCTGATCTGAGTCAACTGATCTTCACCAGTCTGATTTCTTTTCTTCAGCAGATCAGTAGTCTTCTGGACCTTGAATATTTGACCCTTCTGATTTGTCTTCTCATTTGGTCAAAATTCTTCTAAGGGTTTTAACTAAGTTTTCCATACTTAGCTGATCTTGATGTTTTGAAAATCATCAAAACCCCCCTTAACTTCTTTATTTCTTATACACTCTATCTTCATCTTCATCCAACAATTTCCCCCTTTTTGATGATGACAAAACTTCAGCTTAAGTACCTGTTACTTATACTAAAGTTTTAGTCCTCAAAATTTCTGAGATTGAAATGTATGTTGGAGTAAAAACTTGAACTTTTATATATGATTTGAAAAGATTACAAGTTACAAGTTTTTCATCAGATGAGATAACTGAAGAAAATAAAGTAAACTGATACAATATAAAATAGTCAATACTAATCATCAGCTTCTTCACTTCCTTCTTCTTCAACTTCCTCATACTCATATTCTGATTCATCGTCATCTTCATCTTCATCACTTACGTCATCAGTTAGAAGATTTTGTTGAGCAGCTTCCATCTTTTGCTTAGTTTTTTTTTCACGCTTGAGTTCCTGTACTGCTTCAGCAACTCTTCTCCTCAGACGATCAATGTTTTTGTACTTGGTGTATGGATCCAGTTGCTCTTCAGGAGTGTCTTTAGTTGCAGCCAATTCTTTATCAGACTTGACTGGTCCATCAGGTTCTTCTTCAGCAGCTTGTTCATCAGTTTCCTTGTTATCGGCTTCTCCATTTCCTTCAGCTTTTTCTTCAAGTATTTGTTCATCTGGCTCTTTTGGTTTCTCTTGAGCAGCAGTAGAGTCTACTTGAGTAACTTGAACAGTTGGCTCTTCCCTTTCCTCTTCCCCCATTTTGTCATCATCAGCAGGGTTAACTGTAGGGTTGAGTTCAATAGCTTGGATTTGGACATCAACACATAAATTCCTGATGTTCTGATCCATTACATCATGTCTTATATTCAGATGATTAAGAGTAGATGTGATAGTTCCAGCTTGATCATTAACGCAATCAACATTAAGTTGTAAGGTAGAGACTTCTTGATGGACATTGTTTGCAGAGTTTTGAACTTCTGCAATCAGCAACAGATTCTTTTCGGTCTTTTCATTACTCACTTTGATGAATGTGTCAGTCAAATGAGCAATAGTATCTTCGCTTCTTTTAAAAACAATATGAAGATGACCAACATCAGCTTTGACATCTTCAATACTTCTATTCATATCCAGAATGCTCTTGCTCATCATAAGGGAATTATCTTGTGGAAGTGGGAAGTTGTCAATGGCATCCTTAACCATTCTTGCATTTTCCTCATGCATTTGCTTCATCAGCATCTTGTTCCTCTCTTCCATCTCCTTGAGTGAACTTTCAAGCATCAGCTGGAAGGATTCCATCAGTGATGAGTGCATATCAGCTGTTGGAATAGAAGGTGATGCAGTCTGATCTTCTTCCTGTTGAACAAGAGTGTCTTTGAGAACAGCTTCTTCTTCAGTCTTTTCCTTAGCATTCCACTCAATGGCAAAGGGCTTATCAGCAGCCTGTTCCTTGACATCTTCAAAGATCTTGTTTACCACAGTTCCATCATCAGTGAAAACAGTAGTCTGACGGATTCTCTTTATAACAGGGAGACTACTTGCAGCAGATGTCTTCACTTTAGGCAACTTTTGGTAATCTTTTATTTCTTTGCCAAATGTGATCTGTTGTACGCCAAGCAGAGCAGGCAAATTACTTGGAGAACCTGGTTCATATCTTGATTTTTCAGCCCATTTCTCCAAGGCAGTATGAACAACAATTTGCACAGTTCTCTTGATAGGATCATTTTTCTTTATTCTCTTGGCTGGCAATGCATCAGAGATGGTCTTGGCTTCAGCAGCAGCAAATTCTTGTGCATATTTGTGCATCACATCTCTGACATAATCAGCATCCAGGGCTTTGGTGACTGAAGTAGTTTGCAACCAGCTGAGGACCCACTTTTCCTCACTTGCAAACTCTTGCAACAGACTTGTTCATCCTAAAATCTCTCCATCTGATATATCTTTCTTTTTCTTGGGTGAACAATGTTTTATGCCGCAGCTTCTCATCAATATGAGCCAAGGCAGCTTCAAATCTGTTGAAAACAGCAGGGTCAGTATTAACAATCTCAAAGGCTTTTCTCACTTCAAACCTTTTCTTTTCAGGTATCTCGCTAGCAGGCATTTTCTGATAGAAATAGTGTCCTGCAAGCCAGCTGTATGGCTAGTATTCGTTGTAATAAATGCGGAACTATTCAATTTAGATTAATAAATGCACTTTATTAAATGGTCAACTCTATCTTATGTAATAATTGTCTACGCATAAGGATAGAAGTCCTTAGATCACAGGGCTATGGGACAACCCGTGGACTGATCCCCAAGGCCGTGATCTAGAACATATTCAAGAGTCGTAGAAGCCAATCGAGATAGGACATCGTTGGATTCGGTTAGACTCTCACTATTGTGTATACACCGATGAACTAGAGGACGCTGGGGTCCACGAGCATGACTGGGATAGTCGATACACATAAGTGGGTGGCTTGCTAGGATGGCAAGCGCACTGAATACCCCAATTAGGAAATAACTCACCATGGAAGCGGTAGTCGCATATCGGGGTTGAAGTTATTTCAATTTGCAATAGTATACGAGGAACGATCCCTAACAACTTGAGATGATAGGGTTTATCTGGTACGAGAACGTCTACGCTTTGATGTGAGTTCCGACTGATTGGGGATCACCAGAAAGTCTCTGTGGACTCACATTGGGTATAGAGGAACTCGTATGCAGATTCATATCATCAACAAAGGATCCGTTGACCCGACTTGATAGGTTGGGAAATTCTCCTATGGATTTCTGTGAGAAATTAATTCTGGTAAAATCCTTGGCCAATGTATCTGACGACTTTATGTAAGTAGCTCATAAAGATTAAGTCAAAGAGAATTTATTTCGAGACCAGAGTACATAAGGTCAAGACAAAAGAAAAGGGAAACCGATGAAAGACCATACCCTTAAGTCGCGACTGGGAGATTGATCGATGGAGAGATTATGTCGTATATGGAAATTGTAAATGATAAAAGGTTCACTGAATTAATTCACCAGTGATTGGGCTCCATGGGCTTGTGACTGGACATCGACCGTGGAGTGTGGGAGAATTCCCAAATTAGCAGGGGTGCTAATTTTGGAATGATTAATCGACAGAGTGTTCGATTAATTTAGAGTATTAATTGCTCGAATAATTAAATAATATTTAATTATAACCCACGACCAATTATGTGGTGAACCTACGGGGGCATACACAATACACATGAAGCGAAAGCGAAGAAGTAAGAACGAACGAGTCGACTGGGTCGACTGAGTCAAAATCGACTGGGTCGACTAAATGGGTGGGTCGACTGGGTCGACCCATGTGGAACGAAATTGGATTCAATTGGAATTGGATCAAGGTTATAAATTAAACTGGAATTTAATTTATGAGTAAATTAATTAATTAGGATTTAATTAATTAATGAAATAATTAATTTAATTAGACTTGGAGTTTAATTAATTAATTGGGAGATGATTTAATTAATTGGGCTATTTAATTGAGAGATTAAATAAAGCCCTGAAAGATTAATTAATATGGGCCATGAATTAATTAGAAGACTTAGTCTTCTAATTAAAGAGGGCCATGGCCCATGTAGGAGAATTAATATCCTAATCCTAGTAGGATTAGGTTATGAGAGATATCTATAAATAAGAGACTAGGTCTCATATCTCACACACAATTCTTCAAGCAAAATAAGAAAAGCAAAAATTCTCCCTCCCTCTCCTAGAGATCGGCCGAACCATACTTCCACTTTGGAAGAATTTTTCGTTTTCGATTTTCGTTCCAAAGTTGTTCTAAAACCTAGATATTAATATACCCTATGTTCTAGTCGATTAGGATATATTAATTTTCGTGATATTGTGGTGTATCAACTCGTAGAGGCGCAACACGTGGGGCGCTAATCAAAGGTGTGGGTCAATCTTACCTGGGCAGAATTCAGAGCTCGTCTTGCTAGCCGAGGATTTGCAAGGAGATAGGTATAAACGAGAAAACTTATACTATCGATTTAATTATATTCATATATATACAACTAGAGAATATCCTGACAAGATTCTTTAAGAGGCCCTAAAATTTTTTATATTCCGCTGTGCCTAGGGCTGTTTTTCTTACCGAATCCCAACAGTGGTATCAGAGCCAGATTTAGGCTTTGTATATATATGAATTTGCAAATTCTGTGTTTATTAAATCATATGTTTGATTTATGTGGCTAGTTCTTTAACTTTGCATGTTATAGGACGTATGTATGTTAACTTGGAGTTAATGGATAATTTTGGATTCGAAAAATTTATCATGTTAGTTTTATTTTTTGGATTGGGATTTAATTAGACTGGGTATGTTAAATTAAATCATGTGAGTAATCAAACAAAAAAAAAAAATATTTTTGAGTTCAACTGCGGTGGCACGCGGTGGTGCGCTGCAGCGTACCGCGGCTGGGCAGCCACCGCGAGTAGCAGCGCGTAAACAGCGTGCTGTCTGCGCGTGCAGCACACGGCAGCTGCCTTCGGGCAGTCTGCCGCGTGCTGGCAATGCGCAGCAGCACGCTGCTGCGTGCTGTTACGCGCGGCAGCAGCCGCTGCGTGCGGCTCACGCGCGGCCTCCGTGGTCGCGTGTGTGCTGCCACGTGGCGGTGTCCTATTCGTCACTTCGTGGCTGAATTTTTGTTGATCTCAAACACGCCTATTTTGGGAGTCCTGAAAATCTTGGAGAATTTTGGAAGATTAGGAAACTTAGAGTTTTTGGATAAGGTAGTTATCTTGTTAGATGTGAACACTACCTTAATTAAACTAATCTAATCAAAATAGGATTATCTTGAGAATCTTGGAGATTTGGGAATTTTGGGAAACTTAGAGTTTTGGATAAGGTAAGAATCTTAGAGATTTAGATTACCTTAATTAACAAATTTAATCAAGATAAGAATTGTAGATTACTTAGAACTCAAGTAAGAGCTAATTAATCTTAGAGATTAATTGTTAATTTAAAATTAATTAACTTGGATGAATTTTTGCGAATTAAAATTAATAAAGCCGGTAAATTTACATTATTGCCCTTATGTGAATTTATGCATGTTCTTGTGTGAATATGTGGATTGGTCGATTTTGCCCTTAAGACCTGTGTAGTTTTTGGTTTATTTATTTTATGGGCTGTAATTAAATGGGCCTGATTGGTGCCCTTGCTTGCGCAAACAAATGTAATAGAATAGGACCATTTAAATTATGTAAGCTAGGCTTAGATTAGGCTTGGAGCCGAGAAGACCTCATGAAGACTTGGAGATCCACATGGAGGCCCATTTACCTTGGAGGACATGGAGGCCCAATTCATTACATGGAGGCCCGATCAAGCTGGATATTACAAGAAGGCCCATGATGTATGGGTTTGAAAATTGTAATAGTTAGGACATTTAATTTTCACCCTAGACTGACCAATTGATTCATCACGTGGCTCGTGATGGATCGCATAGGATGGGCAATCGACCAATCATATCTTGCTAGGTGATGAATGTTTACTTTTTCGCAAATTATTCTTTGATGTATGAGATGCATGCTTAGGATAGAAAATGTAAACAAAATAAGCATAATCTGATGAGACCTCGCACACTTAGAAACCTCCAATTGAACTTAAAATTCAATTATAGTATTAAATCGAATAACGGGCGCATATGAATGGTGTCTATGGTCCGAGCCTATCCAATTACTAGGTCTTAGGCATATTGTACGAATATATCTCGATGTCTCACGAGTCGTGGGTCGAGCTATAGGAAGATGATATGACTATTGCCTCGATGCACGAGTTTAGTGCCAAGGGAGGGGATATCAAGGTTTTAGGCGCTGTCTCACGAGTCATGGGGTGTCTAGGATTGAACTATTTCTCTCCACGAGTATTGGACATGATTTAACGCTAGTAAGTATGGATGTCTCACGAGTCGTGGGTCCATATCGAAAACCGAGGCTAAATGAACTTAAGGGTTAGCTGCGATGGTTAACCGTCGACGTATTCGACCACCAAGTGAATCAAATAGTATGGCCAACGAGTCGTGGGTACTAGGAGATTGCATTTGGGCCTTAAGCCCGCTATGATATTTTAAATTCCCGAAACTTATGTGGGGGCATAAGATTTTGATTAAAATAGTGGGAGTAATTTACAAATAAAAACCATGTTTGTAAATTGTGCATTTTAAATTAATCTTTCGCGTATTTATTTTTTCTCTCGTCGTTTTGTAGATATAATGTCTAAGAATCCGATTTCCATCATACTTGAACAAAACAAATTAACTGGACCCAACTTCCATGACTGGGTCAGGAATCTTAAGATCATTCTCACTTCTGAAAAGCGAGGTTTTGTCCTTGATGGGCCCCCTCCCGAACTTGCTAAGGATGCCGATGATACTGAGAAAGAAGCCGTGGATTTATGGCTTGACGATGACTTGCAGTCACGTTTTCTCATGTTGGCATCCATGACGAATGAACTTCAAAAGCAGCACGAGCATATGAAGTCTTCTTTTGAAATCTACACGCACCTGAATGGTTTATTTGGGGTGCAAAGTAGATACGAGCGGTATGAAACTGCTAGGACTTTGCAACAAACGAGGATGGCTGAAGGTGCTGATGTTCGATCTCACTGCATCAAGATGATTGGACTTATTGAAAAGCTTGGTCATCTTGACGTAAAGATGGACAAGACCTACTGCCAGGATATAATCCTCCAATCATTGCCAAGATCATTCGAGCAATTCGTAGTGAACTACAACATGCACAAGATGAATGTTGAACTTCACGAGTTGGCTAATATGCTCGCCACTGCCGAGGCTTCCATGAAAAGAGAGAAGCCAGTGATGGTTGCTACCTCGACCCAATCCAAGTCCAAAAGGACAAAGAAAGGGAAGGGGAAAGGAAATGCTTCTTCAAGCAAAGGCAAAGCACCATCTGGGCCCATAGGGAAGGGAAAGAAGCGTAAAGCTTCGTCTGGTGAACAAAAATGTTTCTACTGCAAGAAACCTGGACACTGGAAGAGGAACTGCAAAGAGTTCTTGGAGAGCTCGAAAGGTATATTCCTTGTTGAAGTTAATTTATCAATTAACTGTGCATCATGGGTGCTAGACACTGCTTGTGGTTCTCATCTTTGTAATGATTTACAGGTGATGGGAGCAACAAGGCCACTTAGGCCAGGGGATTGGATCCTGAGATTTGGCAATGGAGCTAGAGCTGCTGCCGAGGCCATAGGCGAAGTGGAGTTAGATTTAGGTGGTAATAAATTAGTCCTTAGGAACGTTCTTTATGTACCTGGTTTAGTGAAAAACATTATTTCAATTCCTGTTTTGGATAATGAAGGTTTTAATTTTACTATTAATAAAGGTTCCTTTTCGTTATTCATGAATGATAATATGTTTTTCACTGGTACATTAAAAGATGGACTATATACCATTGAACCACCTAAGTTAGTGATGCATGTACAACAAAATAAAAGGAAACAAGATAATGAAATATTTGCCCAATTGTGGCACGCTCGACTTGGAGATATATCTAAGTCAAGGATTCAAAAGTTAGCATCATCTGGCGTGATTGAAATCAATCGCATTGATGAAATGCCAACATGTGAACCATGTTTAAAGGGTAAAAATGGCTAAGTTGCCATTTAAGGGAAACCCTGAGCGAGCCAAGCAAACATTGGACTTAATACATACTGACGTATGTGGACCACTAAGAAAAAGCGCCCGAGGTGGCTATGACTACTTCATCACTTTCACTGACGACTTTAGTCGTTATGGATATGTGTTCTTGTTGAAACACAAGTCTGAAGCCTTTGAGCGATTCAAAGAATTCAAGATGGAAGTAGAGAATCAACTTGGTCATACAATAAAGGCTCTTCGTTCTGACCGAGGTGGAGAATTTCTTAGTAACGAATTTCTAAATTATCTTGTAGAGCATGGAATATTATCCCAGTGGACTCCTCCTGCAACACCCCAATTAAATGGAGTACCAGAGAGAAGGAATCGAACCTTGATGGACATGGTTCGATCCATGATGAGTGCCACTGACCTTCCTCTTTCATTTTGGGGACATGCCCTCCTCACGGCAACGAAGATACTGAATATGGTACCTTCTAAATCCATAGAAAAGACACCATACGAACTATGGTTTGGCAAGGCACCCTCGTACGCATTCATGCGCATATGGGGATCTCCCGCTTACGTTAAAAAGCTAGTGGGAGATAAATTGGAAACTAAATCCACTTTGTAAATATTCGTGGGGTATCCAGAAAACTCAATAGGATACGAGTTCTACGATCCTACAAGACAAACAACATTTGTCTCGAGGAACGCTCACTTCTTGGAGAAGGATTTCTTGGTGGACAAGAAGGAAAATAACGTATAACTGGATGACGTCACTGAAGCTGAAAAGGCCGAAGAGGTCGATCGAGCTGACCCGTCACCACAGGCAGTGGGAGAACATGAGCATGAAAGTGCACCAGAAAGTACACCAATACTTCGTAGGTCAGAAAGACAACGTAGAGAACCCGAGAGGTACTACGGTCTGCTGCATGAGACTGGACAGTCTCTAACCGACCCAAGGACTTACGAAGAGGCTATGCTAGACATAGACTCGGGAAAGTGGCGCGAAGCCATGGAATCCGAACTGGACTCCATGCACTCAAACAAGGTCTGGGCCTTGGTAGATCCACCAGTGGGAGTGGCTCCCGTGGGTTGCAAATGGATCTATAAGCGAAAGCTTGGAGTGAACGGAGAGGTAATAACCTACAAGGCGCGACTAGTGGCAAAAGGATACACTCAAAGACCAGGTATCGACTTTGAGGAGACCTTCTCGCCTGTCGCAATGCCCAAATCCATTCGAATCTTGCTGGCCATAGCTGTGTGGTATAACTACGAGATATGGCAGATGGATGGAAATACTGCCTTTCTCAATGGAGACATTGATAAGGAGATCTACATGGAGCAACCAAAAGGATATGCATCCAAAGGAGATGAACACAAGGTGTGCAAACTCCAGAGGTCCATTTATGGACTGAAGCAAGCTTCCCGAAGTTGGAACATTCGTTTCGATGAGACAATCCAAACTTTTGGATTCATCAAGAACATGTTCGAACCTTGCGTGTACAAGAAGATCAGTGGGAGTACAGTTGAATTTTTGGTGCTTTACGTTGACGACATTCTTCTCATTGGAAACAATGTGAAAGCATTGTCCGAAACTAAAGCATGGTTATCTACACAATTCTCAATGAAGGATATGGGAGAAGCATCCTTTGTACTAGGTATAAGGATCTACCGAGATAGATCAAAAGGACTGATGGGCCTCTCCCAATCCAAGTACATAGACAAAATCTTGAAAAGATTTAGTATGGAAGAATCCAAGAGAGGATTGCTTCCAATGAGACATGGGATTGCACTCTCTAAGTCTATGGCCCCAAAGACGCCAGAAGAGAGAAGCAATATGTCTCGAGTACCATATGCATCCACGATAGGAAGCATAATGTATGGTATGCTATGTACGAGACCAGACGTAGCATACGCTTTAAGCGTTACAAGTCGCTACCAGTCTGATCCAGGTGAGCAGCACTGGATAGCCGTAAAGGCAATTCTGAAGTACCTGAGAAGGACTAAGGAATTGTTCTTGGTATACGGTGGAGGAGAATTGAAATTGGAAGGCTATACAGACTCGAGCTTCCAATGTGATGTAGACGACTTCAAGTCAACATCAGGATACGTTTTCTGCCTCAATGGTGGTGCGGTTAGCTGGAAGAGCTCCAACCAGGAAACAACCGCGGATTCAACCACCGAAGCAGAATACATTTCCGCGAGTGACGCAGCAAAGGAAGGTGTTTGGATGAGGAACTTCATCCAGGAATTGGATGTGATACCTAGCATTGCTGAGCCCATTACTATCTTCTGCGATAATAATGGGGCAATAGCGCAAGCGAAGGAGCCGAGATCTAATCAGAAATCCAAGCACGTACAGAGACGATACCATGTGATAAGAGATATCATTGGTAGAGGAGACATTAAGATGGAACGTGTCGACTCAAAAGAAAATACGGCGGACCCGCTAACGAAGCCTCTGCCTCAAAAGGCATTTGAGAAACATCTGCATAAGATGGGACTCAAGAACATAAAAGACTGGCTTTAGGACAAGTGGGAGATTGATAGAAATAGTGTCCTGCAAGCCAGCTGTATGGCTATTATTCGTTGTAATAAATGCGGAACTATTCAATTTAGATTAATAAATGCAATTTATTAAATGGTCAACTTTATCTTATGTAATAATTGTCTACGCATAAGGATAGAAGTCCTTAGATCACAGGGCTATGGGACAACCCGTAAACTGATCCCCAAGGCCGTGATCTAGAACATATTCAAGAGTCGTAAAATCCAATCGAGATAGGACATCGTTGGATTTGGTTAGACTCTCACTATTGTGTATACTCCGATGAACTGGGGGACGCTGGGGTCCACGAGCGTGATTGGGATAGTCGATACACATAAGTGGGTGGCTTGCTAGGATGGCAAGCGCACTGAATACCCCAATTAAGAAATAACTCACCATGGAAGCGGTAGTCGCATATCGGGGTTGAAGTTATTCCAATTTGCAATAGTATACGAGGAACGATCCCTAACAACTTGAGATGATAAGGTTTATCTGGTACGAGAACGTCTGTGCTTTGATGTGAGATCCGACTGACTGGGGATCACCAGAAAGTCTCTGTGGACTCACATTGGGTATAGAGGAACTCGTATGCAGATTCATATCATCAACAAAGGATCCGTTGACCCGACTTGATAGGTTGGGAAATTCTCCTATGGATTTCTGTGAGAAATTAATTCTGGTAAAATCCTTGGCCAAGGTATCTGACGACTTTATGTAAGTAGCTCATAAAGATTAAGTCAAAGAGAATTTATTTCGAGACCAGAGTACATAAGGTCAAGACAAAAGAAAAGGGAAACCGATGAAAGACCATACCCTTAAGTCTCGACTGGGAGATTGATCGATGGAGAGATTATGTCGTATATGGAAATTGTAAATGATAAAAGGTTCACTGAATTAATTCACCAGTGATTGGGCTCCATGGGCTTGTGACTGGACATCGACCGTGGAGTGTGGGAGAATTCCCAAATTAGCAGGGGTGCTAATTTTGGAATGATTAATCGACAGAGTGTTCGATTAATTTAGAGTATTAATTGCTCGAATAATTAAATAATATTTAATTATAACCCACGGCCAATTATGTGGTGAACCTACGGGGGCATACACAATACACATGAAGCGAAAGCGAGGAAGTAAGAACGAACGAGTCGACTGGGTCGACTGAGTCAAAACCAACTGGGTCGATTAAATGGGTGGGTCGACTGGGTCGACCCATGGGGTACGAAATTGGATTCAATTGGAATTGGATCAAGGTTATAAATTAAACTGGAATTTAATTTATGAGTAAATTAATTAATTAGGATTTAATTAATTAATGAAATAATTAATTTAATTAGACTTGGAGTTTAATTAATTAATTGGGAGATGATTTAATTAATTGGGCTATTTAATTGAGAGATTAAATAAAGCCCTGAAAGATTAATTAATATGTGCCATGAATTAATTAGAAGACTTAGTCTTCTAATTAAAGAGGGCCATGGCCCATGTAGGAGAATTAGTATCATAATCCTAGTAGGATTAGGTTATGAGAGATATCTATAAATAAGAGACTAGGTCTCATATCTCACACACAATTCTTCAAGCAAAATAAGAAAAGCAAAAATTCTCCCTCCCTCTCCTAGAAATCGGCCGAACCATACTTCCACTTTGGAAGAATTTTTCGTTTTCGTTTTTCATTCCAAAGTTGTTCTAAAACCTAGATATTAATATACCCTATGTTCTAGTCGATTAGGATATATTAATTTTCGTGATATTGTGGTGTATCAACTCGTAGAGGCGCAACACGTGGGGCACTAATCAAAGGTGTGGGTCGATCTTACCGGGGCAGAATTCAGAGCTCGTCTTGCTAGCCGAGGATTTGCAAGGAGATAGGTATAAACGAGAAAACTTATACTATCGATTTAATTATATTCATATATATACAACTAGAGAATATCCTGGCAAGATTCTTTAAGAGGCCCTAAAATTTTTTATATTCCGCTGTGCCTAGGGCTGTTTTTCTTACCGAATCCCAACATTTTCTTCTTGGCATTCATTGATTCTCCAATCTTAATGCCACCAGCTATGTTTGGGCCATGTGAGTCTTTCTTGCTGAGCCCAAGCACAAGTGCTAATTCAGCATCTTCAGCAGCCTTGCTTTCAGCCTCAGACATTTTTCTTCTTTGTTCTTCTTTTTCAGCTTCAATCTTACTAAGTTCAATGACCCTTTGCTCTTCCTGTTCGTCTTTTTTCCTTTGCTCTGCTTCTTCTCTCTTCTTCTTATCAGCATCATACACCTTCTTTCTTCTGATAACTATCTTTCTTTTTCCTTTATTTTTATCAGCTGTTTGTACTTCTTTAGTAGTAGCAGGTTCAGGAGCAGCAGATGCAAGTGGTGCAACTGCAACAGGTTCGATGATCTGCACGTCAGGATAATCTTGAGGTTGAATAACCTCAGCTGTTGGTGCGGTTGTCTGATTTATGACCTCATCAACAACACTCTTTTCAGTAGGCTCATCTGCTCTGGCTTCAACAGCTGGCTCGGTTGTTTGAACAGATGCCTTCTTTTTTTTACTGGGAGCCATCTCTTTTGGCTCAGCAATAGCTTGCTTCTTCATGTTTGTTCTGGCTTGAACAGCTGTCTTAGCTGTTTGAACAGACTTCTTTTGTTTCTTGGCAGGCTTCTCTGTTCGAGCAGTCTTTGCTTGAACAGCAGGTTCCTCAGCCTCTTCTTGTTCATCATCATTCTTTCTCTTCTTGGTTCCGGCCTTGACAGTCTGATAGGTAGCCATGGCCTTGGCGTTGTGGATTTCTTACCCTCCAGTCATTCCACAACCCATATTGTAGAACAAGTAACTTAAAGTTATCCTATGATTGGTTTGCTTCTTCTGGTGGAAGTTAGCCAGAATGTTCCAAATCACAACTGACCAGTTCACTTCATAGCCATAGTGAACAACCATCATTATACAGTATCTCTTTATAGTGACACTGTCCAAAGAGAAAGTGCAGTTCTCTATCAGTTTGGACACCATATCAGCCATGCGCTGATATTCATCCTTCAGTTGTCTCTTCTTCAGATTACCCGACATAATCTTCCCTTCCTTGGCACAGATTGCCCAGAACTCCTGAATTTTGTCTTCAGCCATTGAAGTAACGTCAGTCCTTCCTTGATTAGAAATCCCAAACTTCTCGTGCAACAGAGCAGGAGTGATGACTACTTCTTGTCCTCCGACAGTAGCTTTGATCTCCAATTTTTCAAAGTTAACAGCATCCTTGGCCTTGTAGAATTCCATCACTTAGTCTTTCCAGACCATTTCTTCATGGGCTTCCATGAATTTCACAAGGGTAGCAGCCTTGAATTTTTCCAAGATCTCTTTCATTACTGGGGTGCCAGAAGGGTGATATGTATCGTAGACTAGATACATACCCTCAGCCTTAGCTTCTTGTTGAGGATTCATTGTTGATTCTGTAGAAGATTAGAGAAAACAGGAGAATTTTGCAGAATTGAAAGCAAGAATTTCTCACAAATGCATTTGAATATTTTTGGGTGCGTAAAGAGTTACTGAGCTGTTCATATCTGGTTTTATAGAGGTTAGGGCATTTCGGTTTCCGTGATACACGCTAACTGTTAGATATGTTTTGTGTCAGTTCTGATTGTGGGGCGTCAGTTACGCGATTCAAAATTCAAAAAACATTAAGTGTCAGGCAGGAATACGAACCGCCTCAGTTTACTTGTAAAAGCGGGTTTTAGATAAAACGTTTTTAAACAACAGAGCTTTTACGTAAACAATCAGACGAGTAAAATAAAAACTTATCTGATGGGACTAGTGTACTGATGACAGATTATTACTAGTGAAAGCCAATAACTAGTAATCTTCCTCGGCTGTTTGTCAATCCAGCTAGAAAATTAATCTCCAGTCTTCAAGAATTGAGGTCTTCTCTTGAGAACATAACTTCAACTAACTTTCCATACCAAATTTCTTGAACAGATCTTTTGTGTATTTTGCTTGGTTAATGAATATTCCATCAGACAACTGTCTTACTTGCAAACTAAGAAAATAATTAAGTTCTCCCATCATGCTCATTTCAAACTTGTTCTGCATCAGCTTTGAGAACTTATCACATATCTGTTGACTTGTTGAACCGAAAATAATATCGTCCACATATATTTGCACAAGCAATATATGGTATTCCCATTCAATAGTGAATAAGGTCTTATCTACCTTACCTTTACGAAATCCTTTAATTAAAAGAAAATCAGATAGGGTATCATATCATACTCTAGGAGCCTGTTTCAGTCCATAGGGTATCATATCATGCTCTAGGAGCCTGTTTCAGTCCATAGAGAGCTTTCTTCAAACGATACACCTTGTCTTCTTCTTTATATGTTTCAAATCCAGGTGGTTGTTCAACGTAAACTTCTTCTTGCAATTCTCCATTGAGAAAAGCTGATTTCACATCCATTTGATAGACTGTGAAATTTTTATGAACAACATAGGCGAGAAATAATCTGATTGCCTCTAATCTTGCTACTGGTGCAAAAGTTTCATCAAAGTCAATGCCTTTCTCTTAACAGTAACCCTTCGCAACTAATCTTGCTTTATTTCTGGTGATCATACCATCTTCATTCATTTTATTCCTTAATACCCATTTAGTGCCAATTACTCTTTGATGACTTGGTCTAGGAACTAAGTACCAGACTTCATTCCTTTCAAATTGATTCAACTCTTCTTGCATAGCTTCTATCCAATTTGAATTACTAAGAGCTTCTTCAATCTGTTTAGGCTGTATTTGATATAGGAAGCTGACAAATATGACATCATTTGCAGCAGCTCTCCTTGTCTTTACTCTATCCAAATGATTATCAATCACCAGCTCTGGTGGGTGATTTTTGAGTCATCTCAGATCAAATTGCAAATCTGAATGTTGTCATCTGTTTTGATCTTGCAACACTACTGTTGGAGATCCAGTAGTAGTCTGTTGAATGGCAGTTGTCTGTTGAACAGTCTCTGGTCTGTCAGCTGTTTGTAACTCTTCTGTTAGACAATCAGCAGAGTGATTTTCAACAGCGCTTGAGTTAGCCGTTGAGTTGAGATCAGGTAGTATGATGGGTATATACTATTCATTTCTTTCAACACTCAATTTCTGAAAATCAGTAGACAAATTCTGATCAGTAATTTGATTCTTTTCAGAAGATTGATTTGGTTCATCAATACTACATGAATGGATTCTTCTACTAGTAAAGTTATTTTGTTAAAAACTCTATAAGCTTTACTGACTGTAGAATATCCTACAAAAACAGCTTCATCGGCCTTCTTTGCAAAAGCAGTAAGGTGATTTTTCCCATTATTTAAAACAAAGTATTTACAATCAAAAATTCTAAAATAATGAATGTTTGGTTTCCTGTTGTTCCAAACTTCATATGGAGTCTTGTTTTGGTGTTTGTTGATCATGCATCTGTTTTGGGTAAAGCATGTTGTATTTGTTGCTTCTGCTCAAAATCTTTGAGACAGCTTTGCTTCAGCTATCATAGTTCTGGTAGCTTCTTTTAGAGTTCTGTTTCTCCTTTCAGCAACTCCATTCTGTTGAGGGGTTCTGGCAGCAGAGTACTCATGACTGATTCCTTAGGCATTACAATACTCTTCAACAGTAGAGTTTGTAAATTCAGTCCCTCTATCTGATCTGATCTTTAATATCTTCATGCTCTTTTCATTCTGAATCAGTTCCATCAGATTTGTAAGATGCTCCTTGGTTTCACTTTTCTTTTTCATGAAAATCACCCAAGTGTATCTTGGATAATCATCCACAACAGCTAGGCAGTACTTCTTTCCACCATTGCTGATTAGATCAATGGGTCCAAATAAGTCCATATGTAGCAGCTCCAAGATCCTTCCAGATGATTGGGGCTTCTTGCTCTTGAAAGATGACTTGATTTGTTTACCCTTCTGACAGGCGTCACAAAGCTTATCTTTGCTCATGACTGTTTTTGGAATTCCTTCTACCAGATCATTCTTGATAAGTCTGTTGATGGTCTTGAAATTCACATGGTTCATTATTTTGTGCCACAGCCAACTGACTTTACTTGGTGTTGGTGCCACCAAACAAATACTTGAACTCTTGTCAACAGAATTTCAGTCCACTGTGTAGACATTTCCCTGTCGTCTTCCAGATAAAATTACCTTCTTTGTACCAATCTGTTCAACGTAGCACTTATCTGATAAGAAGATAACTGAAAATCCCTTATCACAAAATTGACTTATGCTCAGCAAATTGTATTTGAGGCCTTTAACATAAGAGATGTCAGATATCTCAATGTTACCTTTTGATTAATCTTCCACTTGCTACAATCTTGCCTTCCTTGCTGTCTCCAAAAGTAACTTTAGGACCATCCATAGCAACAGCATCAGTCAGCTCATGCATGTTTCCACACATGTGTCTTGAACAGCCATTGTACAAGTACCATATTTTCTCTACTTTACTCCTACTCCTAATCCTAACCTACAAAACAAAATAAAAATTGTTTTAGGTACCCTTATTGAGAGGGTCCTGAAGGATTAGTTCCACCTTTGACAACCCAAGATGTTGAAGTTTTAGGCTTCTTAGGCTTCTGAGTTTTAACATGAGCCTGAACAGTTTTATTTTCATCACGTTCATCAGATTTGCTATGTAGTTGATAATCAGAATGATAAGGATAATGTTCATAAGCAGAATAAGATGCATGATAAGCAGGACATGCATGCATTGGATGAGCAAGGTATGGTGCATAGTAAGTTGGAAATTGAGGTGCATGATACATAGGAGGATATGCAGCAGGTTGCACATAATAAGACTCATTTCCATACCAAGCATTCTGATTTTTCTTGTTCTTATGCTTCTTTGGTTTACTAGATGCTTGCTCATTAACAGACGACTTAGTTTTACCACTAGTCTGATTGGTTTTAACCTTATCAGCAGACTTCTTAGGACTCTGCTGTCTAGTCTTACCAGTCTGTTTTCCTACACTAGGCTCTTTGCTCTTTTTAGCCTTAGGAGTCTTCTTCTCTTTTAATTATTTCTCAGGTGAAGCAGGTTTAGTAGTCTGAACATACAAGATGACCTTACTATTGTCAGCTGAAACAAATTTTTCAGTATGGTTCAGATCTAAATTATCCTATTCTAAAGGTATCTTCTGTTTACTAGAGATATAAGTGGAAGCAACAGATGATTTTTCATGAGACTCAATTATCTTTTCAAGTTCCATGACTTTACCCTTATGTACTTCACATTCAGCTTTCAGAGATTCATTCTCTTGCTCAAGCAGCTTATATTTAGCTGATTCTTTTGGCTTTTCAGCCTTAAGTTTCAGTGAACTGTTTTGCTCTCTTAGCAATATCATCTCTTCCTTAAGCTTAGTAAATGCTTCAGCCATACCAGTATTGTTAAGCATCATTTGTTCAAATGAACTAAACAATTCATTGTCAAGAGGAGTTACCTCATCATCCTCAGAGTCATCAGATTCCTTGGCCATCAGGCAGATAAGAGCAGGACTCTCTTCTTCAGAAGACTCTTCATCAGAAGTGTCTGAATCTGAATCTGATGAGTAAATAGCAGCCAACTTTTCAGCTTCTGCTAACAACACCTTGCCTTTCTGATGCTTTCTTTCTTTTCTGATTCTCTTTTCCTCTTTTGTATACTTCTCAGCTTTAGGATATGGGCAGTCTCTGATGAAGTGACCCAATTTCCTGCAATTATAACACATCATTTTGGATTTATATGAATCCTTATCTTGAGAAGAAGAGATAGGGTTAGAAGTAGAAGCATTGTTGTATTTGTTCTTCATTTTTCTTATGTAGAACTTCTTGAAGTTGTTCATCAGCAATGCAACGTCTCCAGCTGTGTACTCCTTTTTGTTGAGTATTGTGGCTTCATCAGATGAGTCCACATCTTTGCTTTTGTATGCTGGTCTTCTTGGATTTTTAGCAGCAACCAGGGCAGCTGTGGGACTTGAAGTTGAGGTTTCTTCAACACCCATTCTTGGCAGTTTATACTCATACGCCTGGAGTACTGAGAACAGCTCAGTGAGTGAGATATTTCCCAAATCTCTTGACTCTTCCATGGCTGTCACCTTCATGTTGAACTTTGGAGGTAGAGCCTTCGGCACTGATCTTACCGAAATTCGTACGTGAAGTTCGTGCGTGGTGTGGTCGATCAAACGCTTAATAATAAATATAGAAGATCAATATTATTGTATTCAAATAGTTCAATTACAAGGTTACAAGAATACAATGAATCGGAGTCCTATTCGAGCCCTATTGAATTCCGTACAAAGCTAGAGGGCGAAATACATATAAAGGTCCTAGGCCTAAATTCCGAGTGGTAGCTTCGAGTAGGGAGCACCTAGGAAGTTGTGTCGTCGTCATAAATGCGTGGGGTATTTATAGCTGAAGGTAGGGTTTAGGTGATCCACCCGCAGGTCTGTATTTCTCGGCCCATAACCTCGGATCAAGGCTCGGCCCAACAGTAACTTTGGACCTGTAGCCATCTATCCTATCCCCTTCGATCTCCCTTGGTCGAGATAGTTGCTTTTCCGAGCTCTCATGCTGGATGGAGAAAGGAATCCGAAATACCCCTCATCAATACTCCCCCACTTCTCGAGCGTAAAGTAAAGCTGAAGCTCTGAGAAGTAGATATGGCGCAGGATGAATTAGTGAAGTGAACCCGTGGGATGAATTAACCTTGGTGCAAGTTTTTAGGTATGCCTTATTAAAAACCTGATTCGGAAAAACCCTTTCGGGATAAAAACCGAATCGGGGAAAAAGAGTGCATACTTTAAGAAACTTTATAATGGAGTCGTCGAGGGATTTGTTCTTATCATCCGTTGTTAAAAAGAGAATTCATGCTTCAGGCCTTTTTTCTCAACACCTTATTGGGAAGGCGCAATTCGGAATTCTTGTTATCCTTCAGGCTGATAAGGGTCCGATAGATCTTAGAATGTGTCATATTTCTCCTGGGTCTTTGATTTTGGAGTCCTTAAAATATAAGGACCGTAAGTGTAATTTCTGAGAATACGATCATTAGTTTACCCTGGGGGAGTTCAACCGTCGCGGTTACTCGGGGGCCAGTTTGCAATTTCCCATTTTGTCCCTGTATATATACTTTGATGAGGATCATTATTTACTATAAGTTCTGAAGGTAAAAATTCTTTATCGGATCAGGCAGATCGATAAGAGAGTCGAAGTAGTCGTATTTCGAGCAACTTTCACATATTCACTATGTCTAATCCCACAGATTTAAAGGGAAAATCTCCCTTGGAGGAAAATTTTGCTGATGATTGAGAGGAAAAGGAATTTATAGCAACTCGTTCATCCGAGGTCGAGAATGCGCAGGACTCAAATTCGACTTCCGAGTCCGGCGGGGATGAGCGGGAATCTAACTCTAACTCAGAAGATAGCGAAGAAGAGAGTTCTAGCGGGGCGACCGTTTCCGACGATGGACCCGAGGAGGATGGGGATCTGTCTTTAGGGGAAAATGAGCAAAAGAAAATTGGACTGAACAGAAATGCCGTGGTTACCATTTTTGACTGGGAGGAACCTTCGACCAGCGCGGGTCTGAATAGGACGGAGGAGAGGGCTGACGAGATAGTTTGTTCTTATAAGGAAGAAGATCTAGGGGGTTTGCAAGAGGAGTTTGGACCATATCTTGGCACTGGTTTTTCGATTGTCCTTCCTTCTTCCGACCAGCGGGTTACCAGTCCTCCTCCTGGTTGTCAGGCCTTTTACTCCAAACAATTTCATTACGGCCTTCGTATCCCCTTTCCTCCTTTGATAGAAAAAATTCTGGAGGCCTTCGAGTTGACTCCCAGTCAGATCCTTCCGAACTTAATTGGCCTTATCATAGCTTTCTGCGTGCTGATGAAGGCTAAAGGAAAAAGAGCGGTTTTTCAGAATTTTTGGCGGGTATTTCAGATGAGTGCTTCGACGTCTTCGAACGCTGGATACGTGTATTTCTCCCAGAGGCCTAAAATCTCAATTTTATCAGCCAACGTCAGTAGCAATCTCAAGGGGTGGAAGCATGAATTTTTCTTTGTTCGAGGACCGGATTCTTCATCCTCTGAAAATAATCCCGAGCCAATCCCTTATAACTGGCCTGGGGCGAAGTCATGGATATATGGTAAACGCCACCTCAAGGGAAGTATTAAAAGCGAGATATCAGATGAAATGCTGCAAATTCTTCGTGCTGATACTCATCAAACTGCGTTAATGACTCAAGAGGCCGTCTTGCGGTTGGCTGGCCTTAGTAGCTGTACTTTTCCCATCGAACCGATTGTGTACGGAAAGGCTCGGATTGACCCTGCCAACCCTCCTTCCAGCTTAGCAGATATCGTTGATAAATTCCGAACATCAGTGGCTGGCAATCACGTTGCTTCCTTCTCGAAGGGTAGCAAAGGACGACCTCGTCCTCAAGTATCAAAAACATCTCGGAAGGCGAAAAAGTCTAAAAACCGAGCTGTGGCTGCGGGGGCTGCTAATACCTTGATGGTCATTCCCCAGGTTACTGATGCAGGAGCCTCCCGTCTTCGGGTCGAGGCAGAGGGGACTTCCGACCCCCAGGCTTCTGCTGTTATTCGATCTATTTTCCCGACCGGATCTTCTAATCCGAGTGATGCGGGGTATAGCCGCTATACATTGATGGAGGATCAAGCTAAGGAAATTCTGCAGGTTAGGATGGCTCGCAAAAGAAGTAGCAATGCTTCGGAGTTATTCAGGCGAATTAAACCTTTTGGTCGAGGACAGGATCTGATTCCTTGTCGGCCTGGTTGCTCCGAGCCGGATCTGGCCGACTTTATCGAAAATCACCTGCAAGGACCCAGGGCAGCAGGATATCCCGAGGATGGAACAGTCGAATCCGACCTAGGCCCTGGAGGTGAGCATACGGTAGACAAATCCCTTCGGATGTTTCTGGCGGGGAGGTTCAAGGATGACATCATTCAATCTTTTACTAAGCCGGGCTTCGAGATAATAGGCGACTATGCCGAAGCTCATCAAAGGGTATTGTTCTAAAAATCTTAACACTTCTTCCTTCTTTTTTTTTTTTTTTTTTTTTTGGTCCTCGCGCCGTGTTTCATATCTTTTTCATTGCAGGCCGGTGATCTATTTGTTCAAAACGCTCTTCGAGCGGCCGTATTGAATGAAGAATCCCAAGCAGCACAAAAAGGTCTGTACAATGTTCTGAAGGATGAGGCTGCCAAAACCAGCCAACTAGAAGAGATTAGAGCCAGGTTGTCTGAAACCGAAACGAAGCTCGAACAGAATAAGAAAGAGTTGGAAGCTATGAAAGCTTCAGAAGGGGAGGTGGAGAAGTTAAAGTTAGAGCTCGAACAGGCCAAAGCATCAGTCGAACGATCTTATGAACGAGGCCGTCAAGAGGCCAGATTTCCAGCCATAAGAGAATTTTTGAAATCTCCGATTTTGGACGCCCTGGTTCGCTTGAGGTCCGGGCAAATAAACCAATCCTTCCACTATAAGGGGGTTCAACAGCTTATCTCGGCCGGACAACTTGCTGGTTCCATCGAGAAATATATTAAGTTTTTGGACCCTTTTAAAAATATTTATGGGAAAGATTATAGGCCCAGTTCTCTTCCTCCCAAGATTTCAGACTTCAAGGATCATGAGTTTTTCTCCTTTCTCGAAGAGTTCGGAGTTCCCATGTCCAATCCCGACGTTCTCGAAGCGCAATTTGACGATCAAGATGTGGACATCGAAGGCGATTCCAGCACTCGTGGAGAACAGGGTAACAGTTCTACCAAACTGGAAGGATCGACCTCTGGTGGTCAGGATGATGGTGGCGAAGAGAAGACTAGTTCAAGTAGTGAAGATTCCGAGAGCTCGGGGAATGGTTCAGGGAGCAGAAATGAAAAGGCGAGGTCGAATGATGATTCCGACTCTGAGGATTCTAGTGATTGAGGGTTCTTTCAATGTAATAGATGTTAGATTGTAATAGCCATTCTTCCTTAATTTGTATTTTGTTCCTGGAGTTATTCTTGATGTGATGTTGGTATGAATTAAATATGAAATATTTTTTGCGTCATCCTTACGTTTTTGGTTACGCCACCGAATCTTTTCTTGGGAAAAGATAACTCGTCTATGGCCTACCTTTCTTTTCTTTCTGAGTAACCTGCATTCCTTATAAATACATAGGCTTATGATAGCCTATCTTAATAATATTTCTTTCCTTCTGACGATCGAAGCTTAGGAAGATTTACGCGTGTTCGGGCTTCTCGAACTTATTGATTAAGGAACTACTTCTTCTTTTTCTTGGATCTATTGTTACTTGGAAATATATCAACTGTTAGAGAAATGAACCATAATCCGAAAATTCCCTTATTTCCTTCTACAACATCAGCCCTACCCGATAAGGGTAGCGTCTTGAAGAGAAAAAGGCACGCTCCTGCTATGTCTAGATTTTCCTTCGACCAAGCTTTGTGTGGAAAAGGTAGCTCCTCCGATTTCGTTCCCTCCTCTTGTTTGAGAAATAGGAGCGCCTATAAAAAGGCTAAAAAAGTTTCTTTTGCGGATGAGGTCTTCCCGATCGGACGAGGCGTTGCTCGCGCTGATAAGGTTTTTCGAGGAAAGTCCGATCTGAGCTTAGTTCGGGCTGACGTTTCTCTTTCCGAGTCAATATTATCGGGTGGAGACTATTCCTCGTTTCTGTTTCACTCTGGATCTGAGTTTCTTGCCCAGGTAATTCTAATCACCGTATCATGTATTTGCGGATTTTTCTGTTTTTGTCTTAACATGTTTTCTCGCAGGCTGGCGAATGTTTTTCCGTGCTTTATTCGTTGGCGAAACGCGAGGTCGAGCAACGGACTAGTATTAGCCTCGAGCTGGCCCTGAAAAAGGTCGAGTTGGATCGAGCCTTGGAAGCCAATAGATTTTTCAAAGAGAAGTTGTCTTGTGAGAGAAGTAAAGAGATCCGAGTTTGTGGCGGAAATCTTCCGGAGAAGCTGAGCTTGGAGTTAAAAAGGCTAAAAGATGCTTGCGAATTTGAAAAGAAAAATTTTGATCTCCGCGAGAAAGAGGCTTATGCTCGCGGATATGCTGATCGCAGTGCCGAAGTTCGAAAATTTCTTTCCGAGAATGTTTAGTTGTATTACCTTGTTGTAACGATATCAATAAGCCGTTGTATTTCAATAAACTGTTCCTGAATAAACGTAACTTCGTCTTGATTTGGACTTGTATTTCAACCCGTTACTCCCAGGATTTGTTTGTAACCACTTGAATGTAGAATGTATACTCTTTTTAATAAGAAATATTTTTACTTTGTCTTGTAATGATAATTTCGACGTTAAGTCTTTATGAATTATGAGAATTCTTCGAGCTTGAAAGGATACGCTTCTCTAATTCAGATAATATCCTTGATTTGTGATTGCGCAATAGATATAGGATATAATTTCGATTTGTTTCTCGATTATCAAATTTGATCTAATGGGCGTAGCAACGGTTTTCTTCTGTTTTGATAATTTTCGATCTAAGGGGCATAGCAACGGCTTTCACCCTTAGTCGTTTTAGAGCATTTTTAGCCCGAGGGTCATAGCAGAGTCTTTCACCCCTTTTTTGATAATTTTCGATCTAAGGGGCATAGCAGCGGCTTTCACCCTTAGTCGTTTCAGAGCATTTTTAGCCCGAGGGTCATAGCAGAGGCTTTCACCCTTTTTTGATAATTTTCGATCTAAGGAGAGGTCGATAACGGACGAGCGAATTAAAGAGATCGGCAATATCATAAATAACAGAACAAATAATAACTCTGAAGGAAAACGGATATTCATTAAAGAGATAATTCAGTCGAAATAAGCTTTCGCGACAGATACATTCTTTTTTTTTTTACTGAGGAAATAATAGATCCAACCAAACTAGATGACTGATTAAGAATTGCTACTTTATCTTCCATAATATCTTCTCAAGTTAACTGCATTCCATGCTCTGGGTAGGGTTTCTCCATTGGGATATGCAATCTTGTAAGATCCCTTTTTCCCTATCTCAACGATTACGAAAGGGCCATCCCAATTGGGCTGAAGTTTCCCGACGTGCTTTGATACTTCCACCTTTTTAAGCACGAGATCACCTACTTTAAAAGATCGGACTCTCACATTTCGATTATACGATTTCTCCATGCTGGCTTTGGCGGCTTGAATTTTTAATTTTGCGCGGTCCCGTCGGCTATCCGCATGGTCGACTTCCATTTCCCTTAGAGCCTGATTTTCTTTAGGATCGTAAAATTCGACCCTAGGCGAAGGTATAAGATTTTCTACTGGGATTACAGCCTCCGACCCATAAACCAAACTGAATGGAGTCTCTCCGGTTGCAGCTTTAACCGTAGTTCTATTGGCCCATAAAACTCCAGGTAGTTCATCTAGCCACTTTCCTTTTGCCTCCGATAAGCGCTTTTCAAGAGATCGAACAATCTCTCGATTTGCAACTTCAGTTTGTCCGTCAGCTTGAGGGTGTCCTACCGATGCGAAATTCTGTTGTATTCCGAACTTTTCACACCAATCCGTAATTCTCTTCCCGGCAAACTGTGTTCCGTTATCGGATATCAAAACCCTGGGAATTCCGAATCTGCAGATAATGTTCTTCCATAGGAAATTTATAACTTGAAACTGCGTTATCTTGGTCAAGGCGACACATTCGATCCATTTACTGAAATACTCTACTGCCACAAGTACATAGTTCTTTCTTGTTCGAGATGTTGGGAAAGGTCCAACAATATCGACGCCCCATTTATCAAAAGGCCAACAAATGGGAATAGAATGCATATGCTCGGCTGGCTGATGAATCAGGTTCGAGTGGATCTGACAGTGATGGCATTTTTTTACATATTCTACTGAGTCAGAAAAAAGAGTAGGCCAATAATATCCAGATCTTGAGCACTTAAGAGCTAATGCACGAGCACCACAATGATTTCCTGCTTCCCCCTCATGAATCTCCTTTAGGATAGAACCATAATGAGTTTCGAGGACACATTTTAATAGAACTCCCGAAGAGGATCTCTTGTAAAGTTGATCATTTATCAAAGTAAATGACGGCGCTCTATATTTGATTCTCCGAGCCTCATTCGTGTCTTCCGGAAGTTTTCCTTCCTTTAAGTATGCGATAAGAGAACTGCTCCACGATTTGCTTGGCTTTTCGATTTCCATGATATCGATCTCCGGGGCTGCATCTAACTCGATGGCGGACATATTTGATAGCAGCCAAGTGATGGATCTTTCAGTTTTTCCGTCGACCGGTCCCGTGAACTTTGACAATATGTCAGCCCAAAGATTCTCCTCTCTTGGTATAGGTTGAATGTCGAACTTATCGAATTTGGAGATTAACTCCTTTGTTTTGTTCAAATATTTTATCATATTGAACTCTCTGGCCTCGTATGTACCCTTCACCTGCCTATGAACAAGCTCTGAATCAGTTAACACAACAATTGATTTTACCTTTGCCTTAATGGCCATTTCTAATCCGGCGATTAGTGCCTCATATTCGGCCTCGTTGTTGGTGACGACGAAATCCAAGGTTATCGCGTAACTTAGATCCTCATCATCGGGCCCTTGGAAATGAATTCCAGCTCCGCCTCCTTCCTTGGTTGATGAGCCATCCACATGCATTAACCAAGCTCGGTCGCTGACTTCTTCGATCAAACTTAATTCCGAGGATGCTCCTTCATTCGCTTTTGATATGCCGGTTGATTCGAGCACAAAGTCAGCTAGAACCTGAGCTTTCACGGCGACACGCGGTTGATATTCGATCTCGAACTGGCTGAGTTCGATCGCCCACTTTATTAACCTGCCTGAAGCTTCTGGCTTCGAGAGGACCTGTCTCAAAGGTTGATTAGTTAAAACAATGATCTTGTATGTTTGAAAATAAGGCCTCAACCTTCGGGCGGCCACCACTAGGGCCAGTGCAAATTTCTCGACTTCCATATAGTTCTTCTCTGCGCCTTGCAACAATTTACTCAAGTAGTACACTGGTTTATGCTCGGCCTTATCCAGTTTGACCAAAACCGAGCTGAGGGCCTCTTCTGATACGGCTATGTACAAATACAAAGGTTCCCCTTCAGATGGTTTTGCTAGCAGTGGAGGTGAGGTTAAGTACGCCTTCAGCTCCTCGAATGCCTTATCACACTCTACGCTCCATTCGAAAGTTTTAGATTTACGTAAGAATTTGAAGAAAGGTAGACTCTTGTCAGCAGATCTGGATATAAATCTATTCAATGAGATAATTTTTCCAATCAGGCTTTGAACGTCGGAAAGCTTCCTTGGCGGATTAAGGTCAGTGATCGCTCGGATTTTTTCAGGGTTTGCTTCAATTCCCTTCTCGTGAACTAAGTACCCTAGGAACTTTCCTGACCGTACACCAAAAGTACATTTAGCCGGATTTAGCTTCATTCCATATCTCCTCAAGATTTGGAAACATTTATCAAGGTGATCGATATGATCCTCCTCGGACATGCTCTTTACGAGCATGTCATCCACATATACTTCCATGATTTCTCCTATTAGTTCTTTGAACATCATATTAACCAACCTCTGATAAGTTGCACCAGCGTTCCTTAACCCGAAGGGCATAACGATGAAGCAGTACACTCCCCGTTCGGTAATAAACGCCGTTTTATCCTGATCTTTCTCATTCATGAAGATTTGGTAGAAGCCTTGAAAAGCATCCATCATGCTGAATAACACGAACCCCGCGGTGGAGTCCACGAGCATGTCGATTCGGGGCAATGGGTAAGGGTCTCTTGGACATAATTTGTTCAAGTCGGTGAAATCGTTGCACATTCTCCATTTGTTTTCGACCTTTTCGCCCTTGGAGACTAAGACCACGTTGCATAACCATTCTGTGAATTTTATTTCCTTGATTTGCCCCGCAGCCAACAATCTATCGACCTCCGCATTGATTATTTTGTCCTTTTCATGACCGTGATTGCGCTTCTTCTGCCTTACCGGTTTGGCCTTTGGATCGATATTTAATGAATGAGTTATCACACGCGGGTCGATTCCTACTATGTCGTCCGAACTCCAAGCGAAGACATCCACATTTTCCTGTAGGAATCCGATGAGGTTTGCTTCCATGCCGCTGCTTAGCTCCGTTCCTATTTTCGTGAATTTTTCTGGGGATTCAGGTACCAAATTCACCTTTTTGTGGTCGGGTGCCTGTACACTCATGTCCACGGTTCTTCATTTCTTTCCTTGTAGCCTTTCATTATCGGGAATCGGAAACTCGGAGTTAGGAATCGATTCATTTAGCTTTCTTTTAACAGGGAGCTCAGGCTCTACTTTTTCCTTGATAGTTAGAGATGAATTATAACACTCCCAAGCCATGTACTGATCGTTCCTCATCTCTCCTACTCCTCCTTCGGTTGGAAACTTAACCTTCTGGTGATAAGTAGATACGACAGCCTTAAAGGTATTCAAAGCTGGTCTTCCCAGGATGGCGTTGTAAGCAAATGGTGTGTCTACTACTAGAAATTTGATCATTCTTGTGACGTTCTTCGGCTTGAGTCCCAAGGTAGTACTCAAAAGTATGGTTCCAAGTGGAACGATCTCCGATCCCCCGAATCCAACCAGTGGGGTGGTTACTTTATCCAAGCGAGGATGGCAGAGATTCGTTCTTGTAAGCGCTTCTGAAGAAATTATATTTGCCGAGCTCCCGTTATCAACCAATACTCTTTTGACCTCGAAGTTCGCAATCTTCAGTGTCAATACCATAGAAAAGTCTGGATCGTCCTCATTTGTATCCCAATGAACATCAGCAGGTCGATCTGCCTCTGTAAAACTGATGATTTGGTTCTCCATTGACGAAAATTCCAAGGATAAAATTTCCTTTTTCGTGGAGACTCCTACCCTAATCGACCTCAAGGTCCTTTTCCTAGCATTCCTGCTATCTCCCCCAGCGGGTCCGCCAGCTATCATGTTTATTACTCCGTTCAACTGTTCTTCCGCTTGGTTTCTAACCTGTCTCTACTGAGTGTTGAACTTTCTCGGGCTACGAGATCTATAACGATTACTATAGTTGCCGTTTTTGACAAACTCTTTTAGTTTTCCTTGTGCTATTAATTTCTCTATCTCGACTTTCAACTGGTAACAATTTTCAGTACTATGCCCTCGGGTTCGATGATATCGACAGTATTGGTCATATCCGGGTGCACCAGGCCTTGCCTGCGTGATTCTTTGGGCCTCCGGAATCAAATTCCCTTCTTCTAATACAGTCAACACTTCTTCCTTCGAACTGTTAAGTTCGGTAAACTGAATTTTGCCCGGTCTCGGGGCCCGGTTCCGATCATAGGGAGGTCCATAGGAATTCGGTACCTGAGGCGGCATGTGTGGCTTATAGGTGTTGATTCGTTGCCAGACGGACCCTTTAGTCGATCCTCCGTAATCACCCGGTTTTGGGATCGGGGCCCGATCTGGTTTTTTGCTGAGGAGAGATTTGTCGATATGCGAACTCTTTAATTTATTCATTTCCTCCTGTATCATATATTTTTCAGCTATTTCCATTATCCGCTCGAAAGACTTGGGTTGTTTTCTACATAAAGCATTTCCGAACTGGGTGCTCTTAGTCAGTTCGAACATCAGGGAGGATAGATACTCGATCTGTGGGGTATCTACCTTCAAAAGCTCAATACTGAACCTTGCTAACCATTGCCTCAATGTCTCTCCTTCCAATTGTTTCATAGTGCCCAAGTGATTTGCTGGCAGCCTCGGTTTCCTCTGGCTGGCAAACTGATGTTTTAGCTTATCGCAGAATTCTTCAAAAGAAAAGATAGAGTTTGGAGGCAATTTTCCGAACCAGTCAAGGGCAATTCCTTCGAAAGTAGTGACCATGATCTTGCAACAGAAATCCTCCGAATGACCATATAAGTTCATCACATTAACGAAACTGTTAATGTGTTCTCCGGGGTCGGTAGTCCCGTTATACCGTGGCAGCCTGGTTGGTACTGTTTCCGTGTTTCGTGCTTCGCGTATCTCTCGACAGAAAGGTGAGCAACGCATGATATTATTCGAGATCTCCCTATCTCGCAGGCTCTCTCCAACTAGTGCGTTCCCCGCTCGCCTTGCGGTTTGATTATTGAAGGGGATCTCAATCAGATTATCTTGCTCCTCCAATTTTTTGGCCACCCTTTCCTGTACTATCTTTTCCAATTCCGATTCGGTAATTCTTTTATAGGTTGATTTGTTTCTCACTGCGGCACCGGCCGTATGACTTTCTCCCACGACGGAATCCTCCACATCATTTGCTCGGGCAGCTGGATTTTCAGATCGGACGTAGACTTTCGAGGGCGCAGCTCGATGCGGATGCGTTGGCGGAGCATGCGACACACTGTTATCCTTCTGTAAGTTCGAGGAGGGTAGCTCCGGTCTTGCCTGAACTCCCGGTTGGTCGACAGGCGATTGATCTGCCCTTCCGCTGTTCATGAATTCTCTGCACATCGTGCCTATTATAGATCTTAAGTCACCCATGGTCGTGTGTATCGGACTGTTATCTTGAGGAACCACAGGCGGTACTTCTGGTTGTTGTTGAGCTGCGCGTGACAGATTATCGGGCTCATTGTTGACAGAATTTTGTGCTCCCACTGCATGGGAAGGCTCTCCTCTATTGTACGTATTTCTTCTCGTAGTAGGCATATTTCGATCTAAGACTCGAATAAGGCCCCACGGTGGGCGCCAATTGATCTTACCGAAATTCGTACGTGAAGTTCGTGCGTGGTGTGGTCGATCAAACGCTTAATAATAAATATAGAAGATCAATATTATTGTATTCAAATAGTTCAATTACAAGGTTACAAGAATACAATGAATCGGAGTCCTATTCGAGCCCTATTGAATGCCGTACAAAGCTAGAGGGCGAAATACATATAAAGGTCCTAGGCCTAAATTCCGAGTGGTAGCTTCGAGTAGGGAGCACCTAGGAAGTTGTGTCGTCGTCATAAATGCGTGGGGTATTTATAGCTGAAGGTAGGGTTTAGGTGATCCACCCGCAGGTCTGTATTTCTCGGCCCATAACCTCGGATCAAGGCTCGGCCCAACAGTAACTTTGGACCTGTAGCCATCTATCCTATCCCCTTCGATCTCCCTTGGTCGAGATAGTTGCTTTTCCGAGCTCTCATGCTGGATGGAGAAAGGAATCCGAAATACCCCTCATCAGGCACCCTGACGGTTATCTCCTTGTCTGTGAAGGTTTTTCCAAGCTTGAGAACTTCATTTAACGTCCTTGTAAACCGTGTATCCATCTGATCAATGGTTTCCGCAGACTTCATCATGAAGTTATCCAGCTTTTCCAGAGCAACACTCAGCTGATGCTCTTTGATGGCATCGTTTCCTTCGCTCATGTCACGAACCTTATCCCACATTTCTTTGGCAGTCTTGCAATGCTTGACTTTATCAAATATGTCATTGTCCAGGGCCTTGGTCATGATGAAACAGCCAACTTTGTCCAGATTGAACAGCTTGATTTCTTCAACTGTCATTTCGTTCAGACCTTTTTCCACCACTATGTCGACTTCATCAACCTTTATAGTCTTGGTGAATTTGAATGGACCTTTGATGATACATGTGTACATGTTATCATTGTAGGCAGCTAAGAAGATCTCCATTCTGATCTTCCAGTCCTCAAAACTCATACCAGCAATGTGGGGAACATGGCTGATACAATCCATTTTCAAAAAGTTTTGATTTTTCAAGAATATGCTTTTTAGAAAAAGTTTGAAAACCTTTGAAAAACACTAGGATCAAGCTCGTTGATCAGGCAGCTGATTCTAATAGACCACCCACTCTGATACCATTTGTTGGTCCCAAGTGGTCAGATGAGGTGTAGAGGGGGGGGGGGGTTTGAATAGACCTCTGAAAATTTTATCAAATTTTAACTTTAAAACTTTTACTTAATTGTTGGCAGACTAAGCTGTTATAGAACAGTAAGCTGACAAAGCTGATCGCGAACAAATCTTTGAACAGCAAGGTAGACCACTAATCTGATAATCACTTAGCTGATTTAGTCAAAATAAGTTTTAATACCAGAATACTTGCAGCGGATATTATAAGTATTTTTCACAAGCAAACTTGGTAGATTGAAAGATTTTATCCCCAGTTTTATCAAACTCCTTGAAAATCTTTTCAAACAGTTTTATCAAAGTGTTTTTACGCAAACTGAAAATATGCAAGTAAAAATGCAAAGTAAAACCACAAGGATTTTTATAGTAGTTATATGGATGTAAATCCGTTAGTCCACTCTTCCAAGTCACACAAATCTTGGGTTATACTATAATCACAAAGTTTACAGTATACTCTGCTTGTGTCGGACAACAAATGAAACGACCACAAGTGCGCAATAGGAAATCACAAAGAAAATCTATTCTGCAGAGACTTATCACTCACAAAGACGGATAAAAACTCCTCAAAAAACTCTCTTTTCACAAATTCACTCAGAAAATGTATTCGTTTTACTTCAACAAGCTTCTGTCAACAAATGACTTCAGCATGCGAGTGAGCTGTTCTTGAGCTTCTTGAGACTTAGAAAATATTTTGCTTCGTAAATAATCTCTCAGATGTTGTGTTTGCTCAGTTTCTCTTCGTCTCTTCAGCTATTTATACTCACAGATTGAAAAGTGTCCGTTGAAGAGAGACACAATTCAAATTTCTCGGTTACTGGTCCTTAATTTCCGCGAACGGCTCTCTGCACAGTGACAGTACTGCAGACTGTACTTTCTGTTAGGCAGCATTTAATGCACAAAGCTGATACGAGGTATTTCTTCAATCATTTGTCATTAATATCCTCGGTCTTCAGCATTTATTACTCTAAGGGCATTTATTACCGTTGGGGAGACTTCCTGATCCTTTCCACTAGGCTGATGAGAACACAAGTCTGATGGTGAGCAGAGTTTATCCCAACTTTGAACAAATCTGATTTGAGTCGGCTGATCTTCACCAGTCTGATTTCTTTTCTTCAGCAGATCAGTAGTCTTCTAGACCTTGAATATTTGACCCTTCTTATTTGTCTTCTCATTTGGTCAAAATTCTTCTAAGGGTTTTAACTAAGTTTTCCATACTTAGCTGATCTTGATGTTTTGGAAATCATCAAAACATCCCTTAACTTCTTTATTTCTTATGCACTATATCTTAATCTTCATCCAACAGCTTCATTATTTTCAATACTAGCACGACGCCTCATATATACTTCCAAGTTGAAAATGTCTGATCTTGTTGTATTCAAATCTATATATTTGTAGAGGGCTTTTTTTTTTCCTCCTATTATGGGTAAAATTCTAGCACGAGCCCTACGAGATTTACCAAGATCGGTCTCATCATCACCTGAGCCCTCTTCAGCGTATATGCATTGTTAGTCCTCCACAAACATATTGTGAAGAACGATTCAACTCAAAATTATGTGGCTCAAGTCCTCTATATTTCATCCCCTATCAGACTGCTTAATAATTGCGAAAGAAGCTTCCAGGATTCTGAAGGCTCTTTCAACGTCTTTCTGATATGACTCTTGCATTTGAGTAAACAATTTTTGTTTAAATCAATCGAATTTCCAATTCTTTGCACCAACGTCGCCCATTTTGGGATATATATCATCTGCAATATAGTACCCTATGAAGTAATTCCTGTGATTTACTTGATATTTGACATTTTGACAATTTCCAGTTGGGGTTATCAAACATGGGGCTTCGACCAAGGATAGTTATGTCATTTTGGGATTCAAGTACACCAAAGAAGACATGACATATCCAAGTATCGACATCAGTCACTGCTTCAAGAATAATCGTATGCTTTTTTTCTACCTGAAAAGGCCCCTTGCCATCCAATTTGATAATTCTTCCATTCCCAATGTATACAGTCCAGTGATATGATCATTCCTAGGAACTCACGTCGTACCTTTTTGTCAAGAAGCCCCTTGAGATCAACAACATTCGGTTGTAGAATTATGGTGAGTCATTTTGTGTAGCCGCAAAATCGTATTTTAAAACAAGCGTGACGTTTCACATGCGGTCGACTCTTCAATATGATAAGGTTCATCCAGAGAATCAGGAGGGTTTATGTAAGCTAACATACGCAAATTGATCGTCACCTTCGTTAGGGGTGCAACCCTAGACGTCCAGCCCTGACACATTTTTTTGTTAAAAATAGGGATTTTCATGCTCGCAAGCAACAACAAATGGTAGTTAATTTTTCTTTGCATTTTAATTTTAATAGTAATTGAAATTGATTTGCGACTAAGGTCTTCACAACATTTTACAATCACCATGAAGTGGTTTCTCTTTAAGAGATATGCATTTATCCATCAAATTTCGAATATCTCTCTATATCTTTCTGAAAGAAATAATAAATACATAAGTTTTAATATTTGGTTTAACGTATTTATTTTATTTATTGGAATTCTGAATTCTTTAGTTGTCCTTAAAGTCATATCATGATTTTGATCATAGATCAAAATTTTCATCTTTTTCGTCGAAAACATAAATTTTTTTCTGTTTTTAATTAATCAAAACGAAAATAAGATGTATTTTTTAAACTCTATATTTGTCTTAAAACTTTTTTTTTCTTAAATTAGTAGCTTTTTTCACAATTTTTCGTAGTTTTTTCGAAACTTTTCAAAAAAATTCTTATATTCAGTTGACCGAAACATATATAAAAAATAAAACTTTGACCTATGATTTTGAAAAACTCATGGCGCAATAATGTATGTTCAATTATTTATATTATTTATAGACATTGAAATAACTTTACTAAGTAATCATTTTAGATAACGTGTTTGTTGACATACTTCCGCAACGAATATTCCTATGTGTTGGGAAGATTATTATTTTAAGTAGCCCCAATTGGTAGAAAAAAACCCAAGATAGAAACTATATTTTCCTTTTTATAAAATCTACAAAATTATTCTAAATCTTTAAATCTTTTTCATCGAAAACATCGAAAAATTTCTGTTTTTAAATCAATCGAAATGAAAATAAGATGTATTTTCGAAACTCAATATTTGTCATAAAACTTTCTTTTTTTCTTAATTTAGTAACTTTTTCATAATTTTTCCTAATTTTTTCGAAACATTTCCGAAACTTTTCGAAAAGTTTATTATGTTAAGCTGACCGAAACATATATCGAAAACGAAACTTTGATCCATGCATGCAACCCCCTCCGTCCCCCGAAGCATAAAAAGCAATTAAATCACAACTAGTAATAAACCAAAAAGGAAAATGAGACTGACCCATAAAATAATTTGATCCGCATATACAACGCAAGATGGATCCAGAAATAATAGTTATAAGCAAGGATCAAAATTTTCATATATTTCTATGGAAAATGATTATATAACAGCCCAAAGTTTCATAGTCCATTGTACATCCCATGTTGGGATGTTTAATGTATTTAAAGTTAATTTTGTTACTTGTTACCTGTTTATCAGATTTTTTCTTGAAATAATTTCTTTAATGTATTAACAACCTAATCAACTTTCAAAAATTACAAAAGAGATCAAAATTTTCCGATATTACTCATATAAAAAACAATTCAGTACTTTTCAAATGATAATTGAACATTCACCAATATTTGAATATAAATATCTCAACTTTCAAAAATTACAAAAGAATACCTAAATTATACGATATTACTCATATAAAAAATAATTCATTACTTTTCAAACGTTAATTTATCATTTATTAATATTTGAATATAAAATATCTAAAAATTACAATAAAAATATAAACTTATAATTTAAAAGTAGTTGCAATGCCTAGAATTTAGAGTTTATGACATAATATTTAATTTAGGGTTTAGAGTTTAGGATTTTATGGTCTAGGGTTTAGGGGTCTAGGGTTTATATTTAGGGTTTAGGGTTTAGGATTTTAGGGTCTAGGGTTTTAAGGTTTATGGTTTAGTGTTTATTTTATAAATAAGATTTATTTTTATTTTGATGATTAGTTATGGGTCTTTTTTGCAATTTTATTTTATGAGCTGTGATGTTGGGCAATCATACTTGGCTGTAATGCAAGCATAGTCCTATTTTTATGGAAAACACCAACCAATTTTTGTTGTTGGGTGAATATAGACGAAACTATTTAGTAATAATTTATATTCAATTTATTTTTTAATTTTAATTTTTTCTGTAATTTACAAAAAAGAACTCAGATATTTTCGAAAAATAAAATAATTACCTACCGAAACTTGTGTACAAAACAAATGAAATTATTTAATCCCTGACCACTGACCAGTACGGCACATCATCACTCACTCAAACTTCAAATTCAAGTTTAAATTTTCATTTTACTATTTTTGTAGCACCTATTAATTTTTTATTAATTCTAAATGCCAAATTGGCGCGTAATAAAATATGCCAGCCGAAAAAAGAGGAGCTCTTCCCCTTTCACAAGTATGAAGGGTTTCGAAATCAATTAACTAATTACGGGCTATATCTACCGTCTAAATTAGGATTTTTGTACTTTGCAGTCTCAAAATATTGAAAATAGGCACTTTGCACCCTCAAAACATGGATTTAGCAGTTTGCACCGACAAAATAGCAACAATTCGACATTTACACCCTCTTTTATTTTCCTGCAAAGTTGACCACCAAAGTACAAAAATATATGTGAAAAATAGGTATTACATTTTTGGTTATTTGGTACTTTGCACCCTCGAAATAGAATTAGCCCTTAACACCATCGAATTAAGAACTACTTAACAACTTGGACCCCCGAAACACGTACGATAATGTACTTTGCACTCTCGAAACACAAAATTAACTCTTAGCACCCTCAAATTAAGAAAAACTCAATAAATAGACCCCCTCGTTCTTTTCGGCAGAGTTGACTATCGGGGTAAAAATCTAGGGGTAAAATTGGTAATTTATTTATTTTTCTTAAAATTTGTAAAATACAATTATAAATACTAGAATACTTATTTCTCTCTCCATCTTTCTGCTGATCAATATACATATCCATATTGTTAACTTGGACTAAAATTTATTTTTATGATATGAATTGGTAAATTTATGTATTAAAACTTTATAGAAACTCATCAAATTCTTTTGAAAATTTTTGAGGATATTTGAAAAATTGATAGTTAAAGAAAAATTGTCAAAGATTCAAATATAAATTACCTAATTTACCCCTAGATTTTTTTGACCCCGATGGTCAATTCTGTCAGAAAATGAGGGGTGCTAATTACTGATTTTTTTTTTTAATTTGAGGGTCCTGAGTGTTAATTTTTTGTTTTAGGGGTGCAAAGTTCCCATTTATCGTATTTCTGGGGTGCTAGTTGTTCGAAGGTGTTGATCGCTAATTCAGTTTTGAGGGTGCTAAGTGTCCATTTAATTTCTCGTGCTTCAATGGTGCAAACTTCCAAAGATCTTGAATTATCTATTTTGCCCCTAGGTTTTTTCTACTTTGGTGGTCAACTTTGCTGGAAAATAAAAGAGGATGCAGAGTGTTGAATCGTTACTAATTCAGGGGTGCAAAGTGTTAAATTTATGTTTTAAGGGTACTAAATACCTATTTCTGATGTTTTGGGTGTGCAAAGTGCAAAACCCCATCTAAGTTATGTAAATTATGAATTTGTAAGAGGATCTCCAACAATGTCATCTTTAAATGGTCATCTATATGAAACTATATATATGGTGAATGTTTTAACTACTCAGTTTTAGTTATTCGCTCCGAAAGCCATTATCTAAATTTTCAAAATTATTATATTTTATTCCTCTTCCAATATTAAATTATAAATGACATTATAAATAATATTTTATTGCATTTTCTCATGAAAATATGAAATATTATTAATAAATGCATGTTTTAGTATTTTTTATTTATATATAATAAATTAATAAATGGCTTTAAATAACGATTTAATACACTATTTAATTTAAATCGATTATTTTAATTTTTTTTATTAACAGTTATATGCATTTAATTCAAATAAACATAAATTTGCTTATGTGGATATCCTGTATATTTATACATGGACATCCATATATGCAAGTTCAATCTTCTATTATGAATAGGCTTGCTGGAACAAAAAATTTTAGTTTGGTTATGCATAATCTCAATTTTAGCTCTTGGAAGAGCTAAAAAATATATTATTGAAGATGCTCTGACACTAATGTTTAAACTTTGACTAACAGTTATTCTCTCAAATACGAAAGGTAACAGTCACCCTTCTGACTCTTGAGTCATTTGTCAACAGTTAAAAATATAACATAGTTACTTTTTTAGGTAATAAAATGCAAAAGTGTCCTTAATAATATATTAAATGATTTCATTTTAGCAGCATATAGGATTATAAATGAGTCGAGTAGTTTCGAATAACATATTGTTCAAGTTTTGTTTGAATTATATATCGTGTCTGAAATTGTGTTTGCACTTGGTTTTTAAACGAACGAACCTTCAACGAATTCGAGCTGAGTATAAAGTATCTTAATAAGTTTATGCATGCTTTGGTCAATTTTCAGGTTATCGAATGAAGATCATATGAAGCTTCAAAAGTTACCAAACAAGAAATATTGTTCAAGTTTGTTTAATTTGTATGATAAATCGAGTTCAAACGAATTCAAGCCTAATATCAAATAGCTTGGCTTGATTTTCAGCTCTACCTGTATATACCACATATTTGACCATTTAGCCATATCTATTTTATTAGGGTAAATACTTCTACTAGCTAATATACAATATACATATATAATTTGTAACAAACATATTTATTGGGATTCAGTGGCGTAGCTACACATTGTTGAGTGGGGTGCAATGACTCCACTCAACTTTTGTACTTTATGTGGAAATTATATATATAATACTTATAAAAGTAAGTATATTTTATAATTACTTTAAATGGAGTCCGCTCAATAAAACTAAAATTTATATGTCACTGGGGCCATATTTTATAAAATATATGTTAATCTTCCACTAATAAATTTTTATGAATTAATATGTTAGTAATAAAATACAAATCTCAATTTATGGGATTGTGAGATACTTTTTCCATATAAAAAATCATACAAACTTGGGTCTTTCTAAAATAAGAATTTATAGAACATAAGTGTATATGAGATACTCCATCTTAGCCATTAAAAAAAGTCAACAACAAATCTGAACCACAATTTTTTGTCAAAATGTCCAATGATGATGTGGCATCGAACATTTAGAAAAAATAAACATATTTTAAATTACATATTAACCCTTTAATAAATATGTTTAAAAAAATTTCTCTAATCTCTAATTAATTTCAGATCTCTTTCAAAACAAAAACAAAAATCGAGAAAATTGCACTTTTCACACTAGATTTCTGCCTACTTTATACATTTCATACCAAACTTTTCAAAAAGACACATTTCGTACAAAAGTTGGATAAAAAATTTTTATATTTCATTCGGCCGTTAGTTTTTGGATGAAAAATGTCACGTACCAAATATATATCCGTTAAGTCACCATTTTTATCTCTTAAGGAAATATTTACAATTAACCACAAACTACCTAAAAATCTTGAAGGGGTTAATTGCAATTATTGCAACCCAACCCAATTCCTCTTCATTCACCTCCGAGACCACAACACCGCCCAACCCCAATTCCTCGTACCCACACAACCCCACTTTCATTTTATGATTAGGATTTTCTTTTTTGACAATCTTAATTAGTTCTAATTTTTTAACACAAATCAAATCATTTTAATATATTTTGTATTATAATACATATTTTGAATTTTACCACCCAAAGTATAAAATAAGTACGTATGAAATCCATTGCATTTTCCACCCTCAAATGATTTTATGCCAATTTCGATCACCGAAATACTCATATATGCGCCTCACATGTATTTTAAGGGTAAACTAGTCAAAATACGACGTGCATTTTTTACTTTCTCTTTACAAATAAAATATTTTTCTACTTCACTTCGGATTTTCGGTTCTTGTACATAAGCGAAGTATTTGGACTTGTAAAAAGTGTTGTGACTAACTTTGAAATTTCATGTGAGGGGCACATTTATATTTTCCGCTGAACAAAAATTAAATAAAATTATTTTAGGCGGTAATTAAGTGATTATTTTGTACATATGGGTGGTAAAGTGCAACAATATATAACTTTGGGGGGATAAGATTTTTGTCAAATTTTTAAAGTGGACTTCATAAATCATATGAATAATTTTATCAATTTTTATTTTTTTAAAATAACAGGGGTTTATTGCAAAAATTTAATGTTGTCAGGGGTTATTGATAATATTTTAATTTAAGGAGATGTTTTTTTCATCATTTTATGGGATAAAATTGTCAATTCGACTTGAGAGGGATATTTTTTGCCAATAATAAAAAACAAAAATATAGGGTTTTTTTTTCTAATAAAAATAATACATGTTTTTTTAATTAGAAAAAATACAAGGGGTGTTGTTGAAATTTACTCATAAAAAGAGTAAATTTGTCATTGAGAAAATAAATTATTTTAACTTAAATTTTAAGGGGACATGTGTCACAAAGATAAATGCTATCTTATGTACTCACCATCCCTCGAAATCTTATTTTAAACGGACCCTATAAACTTTACAACAAGTATTTCATCTTTATTTCTAATATTTTATCCCCACAAATAAACTCACTCAAAAAGAAAGGAGCAATCAAATAATGTTTAGTGTCTAGGTTTTTCATATTAAAAGAACAAAAATTTATTGTTGAAGGAAGATACAAGGTATGAATAATTTTTATAGATAAAGGAGAATAATCAGATATTTGTTAGTGATGATGTACTTATTTTAATGAAAGCTTTTCTTCGAGATGTTTAATTAATGTCAAACTACTAACATAAATAACTTCTTTTTTTTTCTTCTTAAATTGTTTCTTAGTAATCTTTATTGGACTTAGATTTTAATATTATATTATATTATATATTCATTCTATTATAATATAATAACCCCAACATGAATCAAAATTTTGATATATTTTCATCAAAAACATCAAAACCATTTCTCCTCTTGAGTCAACCGAATCGAAAATATATTTAATTTTTACTTTAATTAATGTAATATTTTATTTATAATTTTTTCAAAAGTTTCTCGAAAATTTCCAAAAACATTCGAAAACTTTCTGAAATTTTTTTAATATTTGATTGACCTAAATATACCACGAAAATAAAACTTAATACATGGACCCTAGTGAAATTTTATCATGACTAGGACACTGTTGGGATTTGATGGGTAATCCATTTTCTAGTTAATAGGAAATGTTATATTGTGTATTTAATCACATGTCATTAAGATTATTTGATCTCACTGAAAAATATTTTATAATCAATTTCTGGTTAAATGGATTTAATAAATTATTTTAGTATACAATCTTAGGCTACCAAAAAATTCAACTAATTTTATGCTACCAAAATTTTTTCTTATAATCAATCAAATAATTACCTTAAGGGAAAATGCCAAAAAATTATTAATTTCTTGAATATTTTTTACATAAGTTTTTTTTTTTGTTATTAATTACTACAAGTAGAAGAACATAATTTTCCTCCATTATGAGGGTATTATAACTTTCAAGAATAATAGCAAAATGTGTGGCACATGCAGGTAAAATGGAATATTAATTATTAAATATTTATGGCATTCATTTGTATTTACTCCAAAAAGTTAATTGTATTAAAAAAAATAAAAAAATTAACTATTGACTGATGGCTTATGTGAGTGACTGAGATATTTGATATTTTACTATTTGGTTAATTGTTACATTTTAAACATGAGATTGTATGTAATACAAACCCTATAATTTAGGGGTAAACAATTTAGCTCACTAATTATCTTTTGTGAAATGATCAACACTAGTAGGACTCAAACCTCATTTAATAATTATAATTGTCAAATTTGGTCTTGAAATGTAAACCAAATTAAGTCAAGCGCCATCAGATCAAAGAAAGTGAACCATAGTATTTGGCGTATCCATTTTATAAAAATTTTGCATCTATGTTATAAAATTAAAATTATTTATTAGGACTAACAACGAAGACAAATCTTCATATTATTATATTATTACTAAAAATAATCAAATTAAAGCTATTAATTACTAACTGTGGGGGAATAACCCCAGACGAAAAAGGAAAACGGAAAAAGGAAAAAGGAAAAAGGCCCAAAAGTTACCTGAAAAACAAAAAGGCAAACCTACTTTAAAACAAACAAACCACAAAACCTTGAGACGGACCTCAAGGCAAACCTACTCTAAAACAAAGTCAGAAGAAAAGCCAAAACAAGTGACAAAACATGAAAATACTATAAAAAGCTCAAAGACACCCTTATCTCGAGATCTACTCCTAGTATTGTACTTCGAATGATCAACCTGAAACCAATGCTATTAAAATTGGATTGGACCGGCTGGACCGATTGGTACGATCGCGAACCAAAGGTCTATCCGGTTCGATTAACCCCTAATATCGGTGAGCTTAAAAACTAGTCTGAACCGGTCCAAAACCGATGAACCTTTTTTAAATTTGTTTCAATTTTTTAATTTTTTTTAATATTAAAAAAATGGAAACTTTTGAAGAAGGGGAGATTTGAACACTTGACCTCTTGAATAAAAGATAACATTCTTATCATTTGAGCTACTTCAATTTTGTTGAAGATTAAGTATAAAATATTATAAATTTAATACAAATCGATATATTATGCAAATTTGATTTTTAATATTAGACTTGTATACATAATCATATTTAAAAATTTATAACTCTTAGTTTTTATTCTATTTTCAACTTACAATTTTATATTTTTAGTTAAATAAATATAATCATATTATCAGTTGTAGGATAATGTTTAAATTTTATACATATTGTATATACTTTAAAATTAAATATATTTATTATATCATTATGATGTCATATTTATTTTCTTTTAATTAAAGGATTTCGTAAAGGTAAGGTAGACAAGACCTTGTTCACTATTGAATGGGAAAATCATATATTGCTTGTGCAAATATATGTGGACGATATTATTTTTGGTTCAACTAATCAACAGATGTGTGATAAGTTCTCAAAGCTGATGCAGAACAAGTTTGAAATGAGCATGATGGGAGAACTTAATTATTTTCTTGGTTTGCAAGTAAGACTGTTGTCTGATGGAATATTCATCAGCCAAGCAAAATACACAAATGATCTGTTCAAGAAATTTGGTATGGAAACTAGCTCTACTGCTAATGTTCCAATATCTACTAGTCTTCATTTGGATAAAGATGAAGATGACAAATCAGTGGACATAACCAAGTACAGAGGAATCATTAGGTCACTGTTGTACTTAACAGCTAGCAGACCTGATATCATGTACTCTGTTGGGGTTTGTGCGAGATATCAATCAAATCCTAAGGAATCTCATCTCTTGGCTGCCAAAAGAATACTCAAATATCTTAAAGGCACTGAAGAATTGGGATTGTGGTACCCTAGGGAATCTGGATTTGAGCTTATTGGATATTCAGATTCTGACCTTGCTAGCTGCAAAATTGATAGGAAAAGCACCACAGGTGCCTGTCAATTCTTAGGTAATCTCGCCTGATATCTTGGATGAGTAAGAAACAGACTTCAGTTTCCATATCTACTGCTGAAGCTGAATACATAGCTGCTGGAGCTTGTTATGCACATATATTATGGTTGAAACATCAACTAGAAGACTACAACATTAAAATCAGTGGGATACCTATTTACTGTTACAATACAAGTGCAATCTCACTTACTCAAAACAGTACAAGTCATTCAAGGACTAAACATATTGAGATCAAACATCACTTCATTAGAGATCATGTGGAGAAAGGAAATGTCATGATAGAATACGTTTTTACTGAAAATCAGAAGTTATGTTTTCATCAGAAGATCATCGTTTGAAGATTAAAAATTATTCACCTAGCTGGATTGACAAACAGCCGAGGAAGGTTATCAGCTATTGGCTTTCTCTGATAACAGCCTGTCATCAGGACACTAGTCCATCATATAAGTACTTAAATTTACTCGTCTGATCAGCTATGTAAAAGCCTTGCATCTTAAAACATTTTAATTAAAACACGCTTTTACAAGTAAAACTAAGGCGGTTCGCATTCCCGCCTGACATTCAATGCTTTTTGAAATTTGAATCGCGTAACTAACGCCCGCACGATCAGAACTGACAGAAACGGATCTAACGGTTGGCATGTATCACGGAAACCGAAATACCCTAACTCTATAAATCCAGATCTGATCAGACTAGTGGCTCTTTATGCACCCGAATAGTTTCAAACGCACTTGTGAGAATTTTTCTGCTTTCAATCTCTACAAACTCTCTGTTTTTTTTTTCACTAACTCCTCTCAGATTCAAAGATGAATCCTCAACAAGAAGCCAAGGCTGAAGGCATGTACCTTGTGTATGATGCTTATCATCAGTCCGGCACCCCCATCATGAAAGAAATCCTGGAAAGATTCAAAGCTGCTACGCTGGTTAAATTCATGGAATCGCATGCTGAGATGGTTTGGAAGGACCAAGTGATGGAGTACTACAACACTGATAAGGCTGTTGATTTTGACAAGAAGGAAATCAAGGCCACCATTAACGAAACTTCAATCGTCATCACTCCTGCTCTGTTGCACGAGCAGTTTGGGCTTTCAAATCAAGGAAGACAGGATGTTACCACTTTAATAGAAGACAAACTCCATGAGTTCTAGGCTATCTGTGCCAAGAAAAATGAAGTAATGTCTGGAAACTTGAAGAAGAATCAGTTGAAGGACGAGTTTCAGCGCATGGCTGACATGGTGTCAAAGCTGATAGAGAACTGCACTTTCTCTCTGGATGCAATCACCATGAAAAGGTACTGTATTATGGTTGTTGTTTACTATGGCATTGAAGTAAACTGGTCGGTGGTGATCTGGTACATCTTGGCCAATTTCCATCTAAAGAAGCAATCAAATCACAGGAGAACCTTGAGTTACCTGTTTTACAATTTGGGTTGTGGAATGACCAATGGAAAGAAATCCACAGTTCTAAGGCAATGTCCAGTTACCAAGCTGTGAGAGGAGGAAAGAAAAGGAAAAATGAAGAAGAGGAAAAAGAAGAAGGGGAGGAACCTAAGGAAAAGGCTCCATCAAAGAAGCAGAATAAGAGTGCTAAGACAGCCCAGCCTGCTGCTCAGGCAAAGGCTGAGAAAAAGAAGAAGGCTGATAAGCCAAAAGAAGTGGCTCCTAAGAAATTGAAGAGGGCATCTACTCAAACAGCTTGGCCAGCTGTTCAAGCCAGAGTAGATGAGACTGCTGCGAAGAAAGTTGCTGACAATATCATCAATCAGACAACTGCGGAGATAGAAAACATGTCTCCAACCTCACCTTCAAGAACATATCTGCTGAACATCCTGATGAGCATGTTGCTCGCAGGACAAGAAGTCAACTTAGGGATACAGGAGCTTCCCACCCTGTTCCAGTAGAAAGGACTAAGAGATCAATAAGGAAAAGGATGACCTTCATTGAATCTCCCACTGAACAGTCAGACTTAGTCAGACAAAGTCCTCAATCAGCAGAGAGGCCTGCTGGAGCTGAAGGAGAGTCTGCTGCTGCCGATCAAACTGCTCACAGACTGCTTCTCCTGCACCAACAGCTGAGGTTGCTCAACCTCATGATGATCCTGAAGTGCAGATCATCCATCCTATAGCAGCTGCACCACTTGCATCTGCTGGACCTGCTCCTGCCAGTACTCAAGAAGACCAGCCATGTTGGTCCCAAGTGGTCAGATGAGGTCTAGAGGGGGGGGGGGGTGAATAGACCTCTGAAAATTTTTGAACTTAAAAACTTTTCAGTCTTCTGTCAGCAGACTAAGCTGATGAAGAACAGTAAGCAGACTCAGCTAATCGTGAACAAATCTTGAACAGCAGACTGACCACTCTTCTTACAAATACTTAGCTGATTTTCCAGCAAACAGTTTTCAAAGAGTATACTTGCAGCGGATTGTTTTAAAGTGTTTTTCACAAGTAGACTAAGTTCTTAAAAGATTTTATCCCCAGTTTTACAAACTCCTTTTGAAATCTTTTAGATAATTCAAAGTGTTCAAATATGCAAACTTTAAATATGCAAGAAAACTTGAATGCAAGATAACACAAAGAATTTTTATAGTGGTTATATGGATAAAAATCCTTTAGTCCACTCTTCCAGATCACTCAGATTCTGGGTTATACTATAATCACAAAGATTACAATATTTCTCCACTTATACCTAGACAACTAATGAAAAGGCTATAAGCTCACAATAGGAATTCACAAAGAAAACCTATCCTCTAAAGTAGAATCACTCACAAAGATGGATTCTCACTTTGCACAACACTCAGCTATTACAAAATCACTCAGATAATGTTTTTCTGTTTTCTTCAACTGGGTTTCTGTCAACAGATGACTTCCACCAGACGAGTGAGCTGTTTGAGCTTTTGAGACTTAGATAAATTTTCTGCTTCGAATGCAAAATCTCTGATTGTTGTTGTGTGTCTCGCTCTTTGAAATCAGCTCCTTTTATACTTGAATTTGAAAATATGACCGTTGAAGGAAATCAAATCTTCAAATCCATAGCTCTAGCCCGAAATTCAGAACGGCTACTGCTAC
>CM064882.1:9542222-9672793 GCA_003313485.2 Penstemon barbatus
ACTTCATTCATCTTATTTCTGAAAACCCACTTAGTGCCAATTACTCTTTGATGACTTGGTCTAGGAACTAAGTACCAGACTTCATTCCTTTCAAATTGATTCAACTCTTCTTGCATGGCTTCTATCCAGAAGGAATCATTTAGAGCTTCTTCAATTTGCTTAGGCTCTATTTGAGATAGAAAAGTGACAAACATAGCATCTTGTGCAGCAGCTCTTCTTGTTTTCACTCTATCTAATGGATCACCAATCACCAACTCTGGTGGATGATTTCTGAGCCATCTGAGATCAGGTTGCAGGTCTGAATGTTGTCCTCTGTTTTGATCTTGCAACACTACTGTTGCAGTTGCAGTAGTAGTCTGTTGAACATTTGCAGTCTGTTGAACAGTCTCTGGTCTGTCAGCTGTTTGCAACTCGTCTGTTAGACAATCAGCACTGTGACTTTGAACAGCACTTGAGTTATCAGCTGAATTTAGATTAGGTAGTATGATGGGAACATATTCTTCTTTTCTTCCAATGTCTAACTTCTGTAGATCAGTAGACAGATCTTGATTAACACTTTGATTCTTTTCAGAAGATTGACTTGGCTCATCAAATACTACATGGATAGATTCTTCTATTAGTAATGTTCTTTTATTAAAAACTCTATAGGCTTTACTAACAGATGAGTATCCTACAAAAACAGCTTCATCAGCCTTTTCTGCAAATGCAGTAAGGTGATTTTTCCCATTATTCAATACAAAACATTTACAACCAAAAATCTTAAAGTAATGAATGTTTGGTTTCCTGTTGTTCCAAACTTCATATGGAGTCTTGTTCTGATTTTTGTTGATCATACATCTGTTCTGGGTAAAGCATGCTGTATTTGTTGCTTCTGCCCAAAATCTTTGAGGCAGTTTAGCTTCAGCTATCATGGTTCTGACAGCTTCTTTTAGTGTTCTGTTTCTCCTTTCAGCAACACCATTTTGTTGAGGGGTTCTGGCAGCAGAGTACTAATGATGTATTCCTTTGATATTACAGTACTCTTCAACAGTAGAGTTTGTAAACTATGTCCCTCTATCTGATCTGATCTTCAATATTTTGATACTCTTCTCATTCTGGATCAGTTCCATCAGATTAGTAAGATGTTCCTTGGTTTCACTTTTCTTCTTCATGAAAATCACCCAAGTATATCTTGAATAATCATCCACAACAGCTAGGCAGTATTTCTTTCCACCATTGCTGACTGGATCAATGGGTCCAAATAAGTCCATATGTAGCAGCTCCAAGATTCTATCAGAAGATTGGTGCTTCTTGCTTTTGAACGATGACTTGATTTGTTTACCCTTCTGACAGGCGTCACAGAGCTTGTCTTTGCTCATGACTGTTTTTGGAATCCCTTCTACCAAATCATTCTTCATTAATCTGTTTATGGTCTTGAAGTTTAAGTGATACATCCTTTTGTGCCACAGCCAACTAACTTCACTTGGTGCAGATGCCACCAAACAAATACTTGAATTCTTGTCAGCAGAATCCCAGTCGACTATGTAGACATTCCCTTGTCGTCTTCCAGATAAAATTACCTTCTTTGTACCAATCTGTTCAACAAAGCACTTATCTGTTGAGAAGATGACTGAATATCCTTTGTCACAAAATTGACTTATGCTCAGCAGATCATATTTGAGGCCTTTGACATATGAGACGTCAGATATCTCTATGTTTCCTCTGATTAATCTTCCTTTAGCTTTAATCTTGCCTTCTTTGCTGTCCCCAAAAGTAACCTTTGGACCATCCACAGCAACTGCATCAGTCAGCTCATGTATGTTTCCACACACGTGTCTTGAACATCCACTGTCCAAGTACCAAATCTTCTCTACTTTACTCCTACTCCTAATCCTAACCTACAAAACAAAAATAAAATTGTTTTAGGTACCCTTATTGAGAGGGTCCTGAAGGATTAGTTCCACCTTTGACAACCCAAGATGTTGAAGTCTTAGGCTTCTTAGGTTTCTGAGTTTTGACAGGAGCATGAACAGTTCTATTTTCATCATAATTATCAGATAAGTCATGTTGATGATCAGTATGATAAGAATAATGTTCATAAGCAGGGTAAGGTGCATGATAAGCAGGGTATGCATGCATTGGATGAGCAGGATAAGGTGCATAGTAACTAGGAAATTGAGGTGCATGATACATAGGATGATATGCAGCAGGTTGCACATAATATGACTCATTTCCATACCAAGCATTTTGATTTTTCTTGTTCTTATGCTTCTTTGGCTTACTTACAACTTGCTCATTGACAGACGACTTAGTTTTCTCACTAGTCTGATTAGTTTTAACCTTGTCAGAAGACTTCCTAGGACTCTTCTATTTGGGTTTACTAGTCTGTTTTTCTACACTAGGCTCTTTGCTCTTTTTAGCCTTAGGAGATTTCTTCTCCTTTACCACTTTCTCAGATGAGGTAGGTTTAGACGTTTGAACATACAGAATGACCTTACTATTGTCAGCAGAGATGAATTTTTCAGTATGATTCAATTCTAATTTATCCTTTTCTAAAGGTGTCTCCTGTTTACTAGATGTAGGCATGGATGCAACAGTTGACTTATCATGAGACTCAATAATCTTTTCAAGTTCCATGATTTTTCCTTTATAGACCTCACATTCAGCTTTCAGAGATTCATGCTCTTGCTCAAGCTGTTTATATTCAGCTGATTCTTTAGGCTTTTCAGCTTTAAGTTTCAGTGAGTTATTTTGCTCTTTTAGCAAGCTCATCTCTTCCTTAAGCTTAACAAATTCTCCAGCAATAGTAGTATTATTCAACATCATTTGCTCTAGAGAATCAAACAGTTCATTATTTTGAGGAGTTACCTCATCCTCAGAGTCATCAGATTCCTTAGCCATCAGGCAGAGGAGAGCAGGTTTCTCTTCATCAGAAGATTCTTCATCAGACGTGTCTGAATCTGAATCAGATGAGTAGACAGCAGCAAGCTTTTCTGCTTCAGCTACCATTGCTTTCCCTTTTTGATGCTTTCTTTCCTTTCTGATTCTCTTCTCTTCCTCAGTGTATTTTTCTGCTTTTGGATATGGGCAGTCCCTGATGAAATGTCCTAATTTCCTGCAGTTATAACACATTAGTTTTGCTTTATAATCATCTTTCTCTTGAGAAGAAGAGTTAGGTTTAGAAGTAGAAGTAGCATGATTGTATTTGTTATTCATCTTTCTCTTATAGAACTTCTTGAAGTTGTTCATCAATAATGCTACATCTCCAGCAGTGTACTCCTTCTTGTTGAGTAATGATGCTTCATCAGATGAGTCCACATCTTGACTTCTGTGTGCTGGTTTCCTGGTATTTTCAGCAGCAACTAAGGCAGCTGTGGGTCCTGAAGTTGAGGTTTCTTCAATACCCATCCTAGGCAGTTTATACTCATAAGCCTTGAGTACAGAAAACAGCTCTGTAAGAGAGATCTTCCCCAGATCCCTTGATTCTTCCATTGCTGTCACCTTCATGTTGAACTTAGGAGGTAAGGCCTTCAGTACTCTGATGGTTATCTCCTTGTCTGTGAAGGTTTTTCCAAGCTTCAATACTTCATTTAATATTCTTGTAAACCTTGTGTCCATCTGATCAATGGTTTCAGAGGATTTCATCTTGAAGTTATCCAGCTTTTCTAGAGCAACACTTAGCTGATGCTCTTTTATGGCGTCGTTCCCTTCGCTCATATCTCTGACTTTGTCCCACATCTCTTTTGCAGATTTGCAATGTTTGATCTTGTCAAACCGATCATTGTCCAGGGCTTTAGTCATGATAAATCTTCCAATCTTGTCCAGGTTGAACAACTTGATTTCTTCAGCTGTCATTTCATTTAAATCTTTCTCCACCACGGTATCAACTTCATTGATCATTATCGTCTTGGTGAATTTGAATGGACCTTTTGTAATGCAAGTGAACATGTTGTCATTGTAGGCAGCGAGGAAAATCTCCATCCTGATTTTCCAGTCTTCGAAGGACATACCAGCAATGTGGGGAACATGGTTTATGCATTCCATTTTCAAAAAGTTTTGATTTTTCAAAAAGATGCTCTTTTGAAAAAGTTTTGAAAACTTTTGAAAAACACTTGGATCAAGCTCGTTGATCATGCAGCTGATTCAAAGGAACCACCTGCTCTGATACCACTTGTTGGTCCCAAGTGGTCAGATGAGGTCTAGAGGGGGGGGCGTGAATAGACCTCTGAAAATTTTTTGAACTTAAAAACTTTTCAGTCTTCTGTCAGCAGACTAAGCTGATGAAGAACAGTAAGCAGACTCAGCTGATCGTGAACAAATCTTGATCAGTAGACTGACCACTCTTCTTACGAACTTAGCTGTTTTTCAGCAAAACAGTTTTTCAAGAGTATACTTGCAGCGGATTGTTTTAAAGTGTTTTTCACAAGTAGACTAAGTTCTTAAAAGATTTTATCCCCAGTTTTACAAACTCCTTTTAAAATCTTTTAGATAATTCAAAGTGTTTAAATATGCAAACTTTAAATATGCAAGAAAACTTGAATGCAAGATAACACAAAGAATTTTTATAGTGGTTATATGGATAAAAATCCTTTAGTCCACTCTTCCAGATCACTCAGATTCTGGGTTATACTATAATCACAAAGATTACAATATTTCTCCACTTACACCTAGACAACAAATGTAAAGGCTATAAGCTCACAATAGGAGTTCACAAAGAAAACCTATCCTCTGAAGTAGAATCACTCACAAAGATGGATTCTCACTTCGCACAACACTCAGCTATTACAAAATCACTCAGATAATGTTTTTCTGTTTTCTTCAACTTGGTTTCTGTCAACAGATGACTTCCAGCAGACGAGTGAGCTGTTCAAGCTTTTGAGACTTAGAAAATTTCTGCTTCAAAATCGAAATCTCTGATTGTTGTTGTGTGTCTCTCTCTTCGAACTTTGCTCTATTTATACTCGGATTTGAATTTATGACCGTTGAAGCAAATCAAGTCTTCAAATCCATCCTTCAGCTCTTTTTGAAACGGCTCCCTGCAGCAATCCGTACAGTGTACAGTACTTTTCTGTCCATCACATTTAATGCTGCATTAAATGCACTCTGCTGATACGAGGATATCTTCAATCATTTGCCATTACTACCCTTCTCTTCCAGCATTTATTACACCAAGTGCATTTATTACCGTTGAACTGATCTTATGATCTCTTCCACTCTGCTGATCGAAGCAACCCTTCTGATAGGTACTCTGCTGATCAAATACTGAACTAATCTGATTTGACTCGGCTGATGACCTACCCTTCTGTTCGCTGTTTCAGCAAGAGATCACTAGTCTTCTGGTCTTTGAACTCTTCTGATATCTTCTTTACTTGTTCAAAGATCCTTCTAAGGGAACTAAGCTTTCCATACTTAGCTGATTATGATGTTTTGGAAATCATCAAAACCTTCCCTTAATATCTGACTTCTTTTATCTTCATCTTCATCCAACAAGCCAGGTATTTATTCATGGCCTTGGATTTGTGAATTTCCTTGCCATTCTTCAAAATGCATCCCAGATGAGACAAAATGTAGCTGAGAGTTATCCTGTGGTTTGTGTGAGGTTCTTTTCCTTTCTTTACTTCAAGGAACTCAGCAAAGATGTACCAGATGATCATGGACCAGTTGACTTCCAATCCATAATAAATGGCAGCCATGATGCTGAATCTTTTCATTGTAACAGCATCAAGGGAAAAGGTGCAGTTTTCCATCAGTTTTGCCACGATATCAGCCATCCGCTGATACTCGTCCTTCAGCTGTCTCTTCCTGATATTCCCAGACAGTATCTCCCCTTCCTTGGCGCAGATCGCCCAAAACTCTTGGTGTTTTGCTTCAGTTAACACAGTGACATCATGACGTCCACTGTTACGATGCCCAAACTGTTCGTGGAGAACGGCAGGAGTGATGACAACAGATTTGTCACCAACTGTAGCAGTAATTTCCAACTTCTCGAAATTAACCTTGGCCGTATTGTAGTATTCCATAACTTGGTCAGTCCAGATTACTCCTTCATGATACTCCAAAAAGTTCACCAAAGTAGAAGATTCGAACTTCTCCAGAAGCTCCTTCATCAGTTGTGTGCCAGTTTGGTAGTAGGAATCATATACTAGGTACATGCCTTCAGCAGCCATTGTAGATCTGTGGAAATTAGAGAGAAAAACGAAGAGATTTTGCAGGAAAATTGCTTAATTCTCACAAGTACTTTTGAAAATTTAGGGTGCGTAAAGAACGACTCGACTGATCAGATGTGAATTTATAGAGTTGGGGGTATGTCGGTTTTCGTGATATCCGCCAACCGTTAGATCCGTTTTTCTGTCAGTGATGATCGTGCGGCTTCAGTTACGACCTTTCAAATTCAAAAGATATTTTAATGAAGAGCGGGAATGTGTACCGCCCGTCAGTTACTTATAAAAGCGTGTTTTGAATAAAACGTTTTATGTAGCTCGCTTTTATTTAAGTAATCAGATGAGTATAATAGGCACTTATCTGATGGACTACTGTCCTGATGACAATGCTGTTATCAGAGAATGCCAATAGCTGATAACCTTCCTCAGCTGTTTGTCAATCCAACTAGATAATATAGCTTTGATCTTCGATAGTTGAGTCTTCTGTTGAAAACATAACTTCAACTAACTGTCATTAACAAATTTCATCTTTAATTCAGAAGTACCGCTAGTCTTACACGTTCCCCCTGAGTTTAAGAATTCATAAGTTAACTAGTGTGTTGAAAGTTAATCCTTGAAGATAAGTATGATGAGTAAGCTGTTGAACTCTAGTCTTCTGATGAGTTCTCCCTCAGCTTATGCATCTAATTTTAATAATCCCAGTTCAGCTCTTAGAGTTGAAAACCTTGTCTCACTTAGAGGTTTTGTGAAGATGTCAGCAATCTGATTTTCAGTAAACACATATTCTATCATGACATTTCCTTTCTCCACATGATCTCTAATAAAATGATGTTTGATCTAAATATGTTTAGTCCTTGAATGACTTGTAGTATTCTGAGTAAGACTGATTGCACTTGTATTGTCACAGTAGATTGGTATTCTACTGATTTTGATATTGTAGTCTTCTAGTTGATGTTTCAACCATAAGATTTGTGCACAGCAAGCTCCAGCAGCTATATATTCAGCTTCAGCAGTAGATATGGATACTGAAGTCTGTTTCTTACTTATCCATGAGATCAGACGACTGCCTAAGAACTGACAGGCACCTGTTGTGCTTTTTCTGTCAATTTTGCAGCCTGCAAGGTTAGAATCTGAATATCCAATAAGCTCAAATCCAGACTCTCTAGGGTACCATAATCCCAATTCTTGAGTGCCCTTGATATATTTCAATATTCTCTTGGCAGCTAAGAGATGAGATTCTTTGGGATTTGATTGGAATCTTGCACAGACCCCAACAGAGTACATGATATCAGGTCTGCTGGCTGTTAGATATAACAGTGACCCAATAATGCCTCTGTATTTGGTTATGTCTACTGATTTGACATCTTCATCTTTATCCAAACGAAGACTTGTAGACATTGGAATTGCAGCAGTAGAGCTAGTTTCCATACCAAATTTCTTGAACAGATCCTTTGTGTATTTTGCTTGGCTGATGAAAATTCCATCAGGCAACTGTCTAACTTGCAAACCAAGAAAATAGTTAAGTTCTCCCATCATGCTCATTTCAAACTTGTTCTGCATCAGCTTTGAGAACTTATCACACATCTGTTGATTAGTTGAACCAAAAATAATATCGTCCACATAAATTTGCACAAGCAAAATATGTTCTTCCCATTCAATAGTGAACAAGGTCTTGTCAACTTTACCTTTGCGAAATCCTTTAATTAAAAGAAAGTCAGATAAAGTATCATACCATGCTCTTGGAGCCTGTTTCAGTCCATAGAGAGCTTTCTTCAGACGATATACTTTGTCCTCTTCTTGATAAACTTCAAATCCAGGAGGTTGTTCAACATAAACTTCTTCTTGCAATTCTCCATTGAGAAAAGCTGATTTCACATCCATCTGATAGACTGTGAAATTCTTGTGAGCAGCGTAGGCAAGAAAGAGTTTGATTGCCTCTAGTCTTGCTACAGGTGCAAATGTTTCATCAAAGTCAATGCCTTCTTCTTGGCAGTAACCCTTGGCCACTAATCTTGCTTTGTTTTTGGTGACTTCACCATCTTCATTCATTTTATTCCTGAATACCCACTTAGTGCCAATGACTCTTTGATGACTTGGTCTAGGAACTAAGTACCAGACTTCATTCCTTTCAAATTGATTTAGCTCCTCCTGCATAGCTTCAATCCAGTTGGAGTCACTAAGAGCTTCTTCAATCTGTTTAGGCTCAATTTGAAATAGAAAACTAGCAAACATAGCATCTTGTGCAGCAGCTCTTCTTGTTTTCACTCTGTCTAATGGATCACCAATCACTAACTCTGGTGGGTGATTTCTGAGCCATCTGAGATCAGGTTGCAAATCATAATGTTGTCATTTGTCTTGATCTTGCAACACTACTGTTGGAGATACAGTAGTAGTCTGTTGAACAGTCTCTGGTCTATCAGCTGTTTGCAACTCGTCTGTTAGACAATCAGCACTGTGATTTTGAACAGCACTTGAGTTATCAGCTGGGTTGAGATCAGGTAGTATGATGGTAACATATTCTTCATTCTTTCCAACATTCATCTTATGTAAATCAGTAGACTGATCTTGATTAACATTTTGATTCTTTTCAGAAGATTGACTTGGCTCATCAAATACTACATGAATGGATTCTTCTATTAGTAATGTCCTTTTATTAAAGACTCTATAAGCTTTACTAACAGTTGAGTATCCTACAAAGACAGCTTCATCAGCCTTTTCTGCAAATGCAGTAAGGTGATTTTTACCATTATTTAAAACATAGCATTTACAACCAAATATCTTAAAGTAATGAATGTTTGGCTTCCTATTGTTCCAAACTTCATATGGAGTCTTGTTTTGGTGCTTGTTGATCATGCATCTGTTTTGGGTAAAACATGCTGTATTTGTTGCTTCTGCCCAAAATCTTTGTGGCAGCTTTGCTTCAGCTATCATGGTTCTGACAGCTTCTTTTAGTGTTCTGTTTCTCCTTTCAGCAACACCATTCTGTTGAGGGGTTCTGGCAGCAGAGTACTCATGATGTATTCCTTTGATGTTACAGTACTCTTCAACAGTAGAGTTTGTGAACTCTGTCCCTCTATCTAATCTGATCTTCAATATTTTGATACTCTTTTCATTCTGGATCAGTTCCATCAGATTTGTAAGATGTACCTTGGTTTCACTTTTCTTCTTCATGAAAATCACCCAAGTATATCTTGAATAATCATCCACAACAGCTAGGCAGTATTTCTTTCCACCATTGCTGACTGGATCAATGGGTCCAAATAAGTCCATGTGAAGTAGCTCCAATATCCTTCCAGAAGATTGATGCTTCTTACTTTTGAACGATGACTTGATTTGTTTACCCTTCTGACAGGCGTCACAGAGCTTATCTTTGCTCATGACTGTTTTAGGAATCCCTTCTACCAAATCATTCTTGATTAATCTGTTGATGGTCTTGAAGTTTAAATGATTCATTCTCTTGTGCCATAGCCAACTAACTTCACTTTGTGCAGATGCCACCAAACAAATACTTGAATTCTTGTCAGCAGAATTCCAGTCGACTATGTAGATATTTCCTTGTCGTCTTCCAGATAAAATTACCTTCTTTGTACCAATCTGTTCAACATAGCACTTATCTGTTGAGAAGATGACTGAATATCCCTTGTCACAAAATTGACTTATGCTCAGCAGATTATATTGGAGGCCTTTGACATATGAGACGTCAGATATCTCTATGTTTCCTCTGATTAACCTTCCTTTAGCTTTAATCTTGCCTTCTTTGCTGTCTCCAAATGTAACACTTGGACAATCCACAGCAACTGCATCTGTCACCTCATGTATGTTTCCACACATGTGTCTTGAACATCCACTGTCCAAGTACCAAATCTTCTCTACTTTACTCCTACTCCTAATCCTATCCTACAAAACAAAAATAAAATTGTTTTAGGTACCCTTATTGTGAGGGTCCTGAAGGATTAGTTCCACCTTTGACAACCCAAGATGTTGAAGTCTTAGGCTTCTTAGGTTTCTGAGTTTTGACAGGAGCATGAACAGTTTTATTTTCATCATATTTATCAGATAAGTCATGTTGATGATCAGTATGATAAGAATAATGTTCATAAGCAGGGTAAGGTGCATGATAAGCAGGATATGCATGCATTGGATGAGCAGGATAAGGTGCATAGTAACTAGGAAATTGAGGTGCATGATACATAGGATGATATACAGCAGGTTGCACATAATATGACTCATTTCCATACCAAGCATTTTGATTTTTCTTATTCTTATGCTTCTTTGGTTTACTAACAGCTTTCTCATTAACAGACGACTTAGTTTTCTCACTAGTCTGATTAGCCTTAACCTTATCAGAAGACTTCCTAGGACTCTTCTGTTTGGGTTTACTAGTCTGTTTTTCTACACTAGGCTCTTTGCTCTTTTTAGCCTTAGGAGATTTCTTCTCCTTTACCACTTTCTCAGATGAGGTAGGTTTAGAAGTTTGTACATACAGAATGACCTTACTATTGTCAGCAGAGATGAATTTTTCAGTATGATTCAATTCTAATTTATCCTTTTCTAAAGGTGTCTTCTGCTTACTAGATGTAGGCATGGATGCAACAGTTGACTTATCATGAGACTCGATAATTTTCTCAAGTTCCATGATTTTTCCTTTATAGACCTCACATTCAGCTTTCAGAGATTCATGCTCTTGCTCAAGCTGTTTATACTCAGCTGATTCTTTAGGCTTTTCAGCTTTAAGTTTCAGTGAGTTATTTTGCTCTTTTAGCAAGCTCATCTCTTCCTTAAGCTTGACAAATTCTCCAGCAATAGTAGTATTATTTAACATCATTTGCTCTAGAGAATCAAATAGTTCATTATTTGGAGGAGTTACCTCATCCTCTGAGTCATCAGATTCCTTAGCCATCAGGCAGAGGAGAGCAGGTTTCTCTTCATCAGAAGATTCTTCATCAGATGTGTCTGAGTCTGAATCAGATGAGTAGACAGCAGCAAGCTTTTCTGCTTCAGCTACCATTGCTTTCCCTCTTTGATGCTTTCTTTCCTTTCTGATTCTCTTCTCTTCCTCGGTGTATTTTTCTGCTTTTGGATATGGACAGTCCCTGATGAAATGTCCCAATTTCCTGCAGTTATAACACATTAGTTTTGCTTTATAATCATCTTTCTCTTGAGAAGAAGAGTTAGGTTTAGAAGTAGAAGCAGCATGATTGTATTTGTTTTTCATCTTTCTCTTATAGAACTTCTTGAAGTTGTTCATCAATAATGCTACATCTCCAGCAGTGTACTCCTTTTTGTTGAGTAGAGATGCTTCATCAGATGAGTCCACATCTTTGCTTTTGTGAGCTGGTCTTCTTGGATTTTCAGCAGCAACAAGTGCAGCTGTGGGACTTGAAGTTGAGGTTTCTTCAACACCCATTCTAGGCAGTTTATACTCATACGCCTTGAGTACGGAGAACAGCTCTGTAAGAGAGATTTTTCCCAAATCTCTTGATTCTTCCATAGCTGTCACCTTCATGTTGAACTTGGGGGGCAGGGCCTTCAGAACTCTGACGGTGATCTCCTTGTCAGTAAAGGTCTTTCCCAGCTTTAGGACTTCATTCAATGTTCTGGTAAACCTAGTATCCATCTGATCAATGGTCTCTCCAGATTTCATCTTGAAGTTGTCCAGCTTCTACAAGGCAACACTGAGCTGATGCTCTTTGATGGCGTCGTTTCCTTCACTCATGTCACGAACCTTGTCCCACATCTCCTTTGCAGTTTTGCAATGTTTGACCTTGTCAAACCGATCATTATCCAGGGCTTTGGTCATGATTAAACGGCCAACTTTATCCAGATTGAACAGCTTTATTTCTTCGGCTGTCATTTCTGTCAGATCTTTTTCCACTACCATTTCAGCCTCATCAACTATAATGGTCTTGGTGAATTTGAATGGACCTTTAATGATACATGTGTACATGTTGTCATTATAGGCTGCTAGAAAGATTTCCATTCTAATCTTCCAGTCCTCAAAGGACATACCAGCAATGTGGGGAACATGACTGATACAATCCATTTTTCAAAAAGTTTTGATTTTTCAAAAATATGCTCTTTTGAAAAAGTTTGAAAACCTTTGAAAAACACTTGGATCAAGCTCGTTGATCAGGCAGCTGATTCAAATGAACCACCCGCTCTGATACCACTTGTTGGTCCCAAGTGGTCAGAAGAGGTTTAGGGGGGGGGGGGGGTGAATAAACCTCTTTAAAAATTTTCTTCAAATTTTAACTTTAAAACTTTCACTCTAACTGAACAGACTAAGCTGATCAGATTAGTTAGTTACAATTCTGTTCGCGAACAAATCTTTGAACTGGCTTGTTGACCACTCGTCTGATTGTTACTTAGCTGATTTTGCTAAAATCAGTTTTAATACTTAGAGTACTTGCAGCGGATTTTCAAAGTGTTTTTCACAAGTAATCCTAGTAGTTTGAAAAATGTTTCCCCAGTTTTATAAACTCCTTTAAATTCTTTTTCAAACAGTTAAGTTTATGTGTTTTATGCAAACTGAAAATATGCAAGTAAAAGCAAATGTAAACACAAACAATTTTTATAGTGGTTATATGGATTTGAATATCCTTTAGTCCACTCTTCCAAGTCACACAGATCTTGGGTTATACTATAATCACAAAGTTTACAGTATACTCTGCTTGCGCCAATCAACAAATGAAACGGCCACAAGTGCGCAGTAAGAAATCACAAAGAAATCCTACTTCTCTGAAGTAATATCACTCACTTAGACGGATATCTACTTCTCACAACACTCTCGATTACAAAATCACTCAGAAGATGTATTTTTCTTGATTCTTCAACTCTGCTTTCGTCAACAAATGACTCAGCTGATGAGTGAGCTGTTCTTGAGACTTAAAGAATTTTGCTTCGGAAATTTCTCTCAGAAAGTGTGTTGCTTATTTCTTCTTCGTCTCTTTCAGTTATTTATACTTGAGGATTGAAAAATGTCCGTTGAAGAGAGACAAGATTCAAATTCCTCGAGTACTGGTCCTTAAAATCCGTGAACGGCTCTTTTGCAGTCTGACCGTACTATGAACAGTACTATTCTGCAGGCAGTATTAAATGCAGCATTAAATGCACCCAGCTGATGTGAAGCTTTTCTTCAATCATTTGTCTTTAATAACCTTGTACTTCAGCATTTATTACTCCAAGGGGCATTTATTACCGTTGGGAACACTTCATGATCTTCTTCACTTGGCTGACGAAAGTACACGTCTGATGGCAAACTCGGCTGATCTCAAACTTGAACAAATCTGATTTGAGTCGGCTGATCTTCATCAGTCTGATAACTTTACTTCAGCAGATCAGAAGTCTTGGACCTTGAAACTTTGACTCTTCTGATGTCTTCTTTACTTAGTCAAAATTCCTATAAAGGGATCATCAGCTAAGTTACTCCATACTTAGCCAATCTTGAAGTTTTGGAATCCTTCAAAACCTCCCTTCTAAATTTGTCTTTAGTGCCTTCATCATCATCCTTATCCAACAATTTCATTTTACCAGCATATAGGATTATAAATGAGTCGAGTAGTTTCGAATAACATATTGTTCAAGTTTTGTTTGAATTATATATCGTGTCTGAAATTATGTTTGCACTTGTTTTTTAAACGAACGAACCTTCAACGAATTCGAGCTGAGTATAAAGTATCTTAATAATTTTATGTATGCTTTGGTCAATTTTCAGGTTATCGAATGAAGATCATATGAAGCTTCAAAAGTTACCAAACAAGAAATATTGTTCAAGTTTGTTTAATTTGTATGATAAATCGAGTTCAAACGAATTCAAGCCTAATATCAAATAGCTTGGCTTGATTTTCAGCTCTACCTGTATATACCACATATTTGACCATTTTTAGCCATATCTATTTTATTAGGGTAAATACTTCTACTAGCTAATATACAATATACATATATAATTTGTAACAAACATATTTATTGGGATTCAGTGGGGTGCAATGACTCCACTCAACTTTTGTACTTTCTGTGGAAATTATATATATAATACTTATAAAAGTAAGTATATTTTATAATTACTTTAAATGGAGTCCGCTCAATAAAACTAAAATTTATATGTCACTGGGGCCATATTTTATAAAATATATGTTAATCTTCCACTAATAAATTTTTATGAATTAATATGTTAGTAATAAAATACAAATCTCAATTTATGGGATTGTGAGATACTTTTTCCATATAAAAAATCATACAAACTTGGGTCTTTCTAAAATAAGAATTTATAGAACATAAGTGTATATGAGATACTCCATCTTAGCCATTAAAAAAAGTCAACAACAAATCTGAACCACAATTTTTTGTCAAAATGTCCAATGATGATGTGGCATCGGACATTTAGAAAAAATAAACATATTTTAAATTACATATTAACCCTTTAATAAATATGTTTAAAAAAATTTCTCTAATCTCTAATTAATTTCAGATCTCTTTCAAAACAAAAACAAAAATCGAGAAAATTGCACTTTTCACTCTAGATTTCTGCCTACTTTATACATTTCATACCAAACTTTTCAAAAAGACACATTTCGTACAAAAGTTGGATAAAATTTTTTTATATTTCATTCGGCCGTTAGTTTTTGGATGAAAAATGTCACGTACCAAATATATGTCCGTTAAGTCACCATTTTTATCTCTTAAGGAAATATTTACAATTAAGCACAAACTACCTAAAAATCTTGAAGGGGTTAATTGCAATTATTGCAACCCAACCCAATTCCTCTTCATTCACCTCCGAGACCACAACACCGCCCAACCCCAATTCCTCGTACCCACACAACCCCACTTTCATTTTATGATTAGGATTTTCTTTTTTGACAATCTTAATTAGTTCTAATTTTTTAACACAAATCAAATCACTTTAATATCTTTTGTATTATAATACATATTTTGAATTTTACCACCCAAAGTATAAAATAAGTACGTATGAAATCCGTTGCATTTTTCACCCTCAAATGATTTTATGCCAATATCGATCGCCGAAAAACTCATATATGCGCCTCACATGTATTTTAAGGGTAAACTAGTCAAAATACGACGTGCATTTTTTACTTTCTCTTTACAAATAAAATATTTTTCTACTTCACTTCGGATTTTCGGTTCTTGTACATAAGCGAAGTATTTGGACTTGTAAGAAGTGTTGTGACTAACTTTGAAATTTCATGTGAGGGGCACATTTATATTTTCCGCTGAACAAAAATTAAATAAAATTATTTTAGGCGGTAATTAAGTGATTATTTTGTACATATGGGTGGTAAAGTGCAGCAATATATAACTTTGGGGGGATAAGATTTTTGTCAAATTTTTAAAGTGGACTTCATAAATCATATGAATGATTTTATCAATTTTTATTTTTTTAAAATAACAGGGGTTTATTGCAAAAATTTAATGTTGTCAGGGGTTATTGATAATAGTTTAATTTAAGGAGATGTTTTTTTCATCATTTTATGGGATAAAATTGTCAATTCGACTTGAGAGGGATATTTTTTGCCAATAATAAAAAACAAAAATATAGGGTTTTTTTTCTAATAAAAATAACACATGTTTTTTTAATTAGAAAAAACACAAGGGGTGTTGTTGAAATTTACTCATAAAAAGGGTAAATTTGTCATTGAGAAAATAAATTATTTTAACTTAAATTTTAAGGGGACATGTGTCACAAAGATAAAAGCTATCTTATGTACTCCCCATCCCTCGAAATCTTATTTTAAATGACCCTATAAACTTTACAACAAGTATTTCATCTTTATTTCTAATATTTTATCCCCACAAATAAACTCACTCAAAAAGAAAGGAGCAATCAAATAATGTTTAGTGTCTAGGTTTTTCATATTAAAAGAACAAAAATTTATTGTTGAAGGAAGATACAAGGTATGAATAATTTTTATAGATAAAGGTGAATAATCAGATATTTGTTAGTGATGATGTACTTATTTTAATGAAAGCTTTTCTTCGAGATGTTTAATTAATGTCAAACTACTAACATAAATAACTTTTTTTTTTCTTAAATTGTTTCTTAGTAATCTTTATTGGACTTAGATTTTAATATTATATTATATTATATATTCATTCTATTATAATATAATAACCCCAACATGAATCAAAATTTTGATATATTTTCATCAAAAACATCAAAACCATTTCTCCTCTTGAGTCAATCGAATCGAAAATATATTTAATTTCTACTTTAATTAATGTAATATTTTATTTATAATTTTTTCAAAAGTTTCTCGAAAATTTCCAAAAACATTCGAAAACTTTCTGAAATTTTTTTAATATTTGATTGACCTAAATATACCACGAAAATAAAACTTAATACATGGACCCTAGTGAAATTTTATCATGACTAGGCCACTGTTGGGATTTGATGGGTAATCCATTTTCTAGTTAATAGGAAAGGTTAAATTGTGTATTTAATCACATGTCATTAAGATTATTTGATCTCACTGAAAAATATTTTATAATCAATTTCTGGTTAAATGGATTTAATAAATTATTTTAGTATACAATCTTAGGCTACCAAAAAATTCAACTAATTTTATGCTACCAAAAATTTTTCTTATAATCAATCAAATAATTACCTTAAGGGAAAATGCCAAAAAATTATTAATTTCTTGAATATTTTTTACATAAGTTTTTTTTTTGTTATTAATTACTACAAGTAGAAGAACATAATTTTCCTCCATTATGAGGGTATTATAACTTTCAAGAATAATAGCAAAATGTGTGGCACATGCAGGTAAAATGGAATATTATTAAATATTTATGGGATTCATTTGTATTTACTCCAAAAAGTTAATTGTATTAAAAAAAAAAAATTAACTATTGACTGATGGCTTATGTGAGTTACTGAGATATTTGATATTTTACTATTTGGTTAATTGTTACATTTTAAACATGAGATTGTATGTAATACAAACCCTATAATTTAGGGGTAAACAATTTAGCTCACTAATTATCTTTTGTGAAATGATCAACACTAGTAGGACTCAAACCTCATTTAATAATTATAATTGTCAAATTTGGTCTTGAAATGTAAACCAAATTAAGTCAAGCGCCATCAGATCAAAGAAAGTGAACCATAGTATTTGGCGTATCCATTTTATAATAATTTTGCATCTATGTTATAAAATTAAAATTATTTATTAGGACTAACAACGAAGACAAATCTTCATATTATTATATTATTACTAAAAATAATCAAATTAAAGCTATTAATTACTAACTGTGGGGGAATAACCCCAGACGAAAAAGGAAAACGGAAAAAGGATAAAGGATAAAGGCCCAAAAGTTACCTGAAAAACAAAAAGGCAAACCTACTTTAAAACAAACAAACCACAAAACCTTGAGACGGACCTCAAGGCAAACCTACTCTAAAACAAAGTCAGAAGAAAAGCCAAAACAAGTGACAAAACATGAAAATACTATAAAAAGCTCAAAGACACCCTTATCTCGAGATCTACTCCTAGTATTGTACTTCGAATGATCAACCTGAAACCAATGCTATTAAAATTGGATTGGACCGGCTGGACCGATTGGTACGATCGCGAACCAAAGGTCTATCCGATTCGATTAACCCCTAATATCGGTGAGCTTAAAAACTAGTCTGAACCGGTCCAAAACCGGTGAACCTTTTTAAAATTTGTTTCAATTTTTTAATTTTTTTTAATATTAAAAAAATGGAAACTTTTGAAGAAGGGGAGATTTGAACACTTGACCTCTTGAATAAAAGATAACATTCTTATCATTTGAGCTACTTCAATTTTGTTGAAGATTAAGTATAAAATATTATAAATTTAATACCAATCGATATATTATGAAAATTTGATTTTTAATATTAGACTTGTATACATAATCATATTTAAAAATTTATAACTCTTAGTTTTTATTCTATTTTCAACTTACAATTTTAAATTTTTAGTTAAATAAATATAATCATATTATCAGTTGTAGGATAATGTTTAAATTTTATACATATTGTATATACTTTAAAATTAAATATATTTATTATATCATTATGATGTCATATTTATTTTCTTTTAATTAAAGGATTTCGTAAAGGTAAGGTAGACAAGACCTTGTTCACTATTGAATGGGAAAATCATATATTGCTTGTGCAAATATATGTGGACGATATTATTTTCGGTTCAACTAATCAACAGATGTGTGATAAGTTCTCAAAGCTGATGCAGAACAAGTTTGAAATGAGCATCATGGGAGAACTTAATTATTTTCTTGGTTTGCAAGTAAGACTGTTGCCTGATGGAATATTCATCAACCAAGCAAAATACACAAATGATCTGTTCAAGAAATTTGGTATGGAAACTAGCTCTACTGCTAATGTTCCAATGTCTACTAGTCTTCATTTGGATAAAGATGAAGATGACAAATCAGTGGACATAACCAAGTACAGAGGAATCATTGGGTCACTGTTGTACTTAACAGCTAGCAGACCTGATATCATGTACTTTGTTGAGGTTTGTGCGAGATATCAACCAAATCCTAAGGAATCTCATCTCTTGGCTGCCAAAAGAATACTCAAATATCTTAAAGGCACTGAAGAATTAGGATTGTGGTACCCTAGGGAATCTGGATTTGAGCTTATTAGATATTCAGATTCTGACCTTGCTGGCTGCAAAATTGATAGGAAAAACACCACAGGTGCCTGTCAATTCTTAGGTAGTCGCCTGATATCTTGGATGAGTAAGAAACAGACTTCAGTTTCCATATCTACTGCTGAAGCTGAATACATAGCTGCTGGAGCTTGTTGTGCACAGATATTATGGTTGAAACATCAACTAGAAGACTACAACATTAAAATCAGTGGGATACCTATTTACTGTTACAATACAAGTGCAATCTCACTTACTCAAAACACTACAAGTCATTCAAGGACTAAACATATTGAGATCAAACATCACTTCATTAGAGATCATGTGGAGAAAGGAAATGTCATGATAGAATACGTTTTTACTGAAAATCAGAAGTTATGTTTTCATCAGAAGATCATCGTTTGAAGATTAAAAATTATTCACCAAGCTGGGTTGACAAACAGCCGAGGAAGGTTATCAACTATTGGCTTTCTCTGATAACAGCATGTCATCAGGACACTAGTCCATCATATAAGTACTTAAATTTACTCGTCTGATCAGCTATGTAAAAGCCTTGCGTCTTAAAAACGTTTTAATTAAAACACGCTTTTACAAGTAAAACTAAGGCGGTTCGCATTCCCGCCTGACATTCAATGCTTTTTGAAATTTGAATCGCGTAACTAACGCCCGCACGATCAGAACTGACAGAAACGGATCTAACGGTTGGCAGGTATCACGGAAACCGAAATACCCTAACTCTATAAATCCAGATCTGATCAGACTAGTGGCTCTTTATGCACCCAAATAGTTTCAAACGCACTTGTGAGAATTTTTCTGCTTTCAATCTCTACAAACTCTATGTTTTTTTTTTCACTAACTCCTCTCAGATTCAAAGATGAATCCTCAACAAGAAGCCAAGGCTGAAGGCATGTACCTTGTGTATGATGCTTATCATCAGTCCGGCACCCCCATCATGAAAGAAATCCTGGAAAGATTCAAAGCTGCTACGCTGGTTAAATTCATGGAATCGCATGCTGAGATGGTTTGGAAGGACCAAGTGATGGAGTACTACAACACTGATAAGGCTGTTGATTTTGACAAGAAGGAAATCAAGGCCACCATTAACGGAACTTCAATCGTCATCACTCCTGCTCTGTTGCACGAGCAGTTTGGGCTTTCAAATCAAGGAAGACAGGATGTTACCACTTTAATAGAAGACAAACTCCATGAGTTCTGGGCTATCTGTGCCAAGAAAAATGAAGTAATGTCTGGAAACTTGAAGAAGAATCAGTTGAAGGACGAGTTTCAGCGCATGGCTGACATGGTGTCAAAGCTGATAGAGAACTGCACTTTCTCTCTGGATGCAATCACCATGAAAATGTATTGTATTATGGTTGTTGTTTACTATGGCATTGAAGTAAACTGGTCGGTGGTGATCTGGTACATCTTGGCCAATTTCCATCTAAAGAAGCAATCAAATCACAGGAGAACCTTGAGTTACCTGTTTTACAATTTGGGTTGTGGAATGACCAATGGGAAGGAAATCCACAGTTCTAAGGCAATGTCCAGTTACCAAGCTGTGAGAGGAGGAAAGAAAAGGAAAAATGAAGAAGAGGAAAAAGAAGAAGGGGAGGAACCTAAGGAAAAGGCTCCATCAAAGAAGCAGAATAAGAGTGCTAAGACAGCCCAGCCTGCTCTTCAGGCAAAGGCTGAGAAAAAGAAGAAGGCTGATAAGCCAAAAGAAGTGGCTCCTAAGAAATTGAAGAAGGCATCTACTCAAACAGATGGGCCAGCTGTTCAAGCCAGAGTAGATGAGACTGCTGTGAAGGAAGTTGCTGACAATATCATCAATCAGAGAACTGCGGAGATAGAAAACATGTCTCCAACCTCACCTTCAAGAACATATCTGCTGAACATCCTGATGAGCATGTTGCTCGCAGGACAAGAAGTCAAATTAGGGATACAGGAGCTTCCCACCCTGTTCCAGTCGAAAGGACTAAGAGATCAATAAGGAAAAGGATGACCTTCATTGAATCTCCCACTGAGCAGTCAGACTTAGTCAGACAAAGTCCTCAATCAGCAGAGAGGCCTGCTGGAGCTGAAGGAGAGTCTGCTGCTGCCGATCAAACTGCTCAACAAACTGCTTCTCCTGCACCAACAGCTGATGTTACTCAACCTCATGAAGATCCTGAAGTGCAGATCATCCATCCTATAGCAGCTGCACCACTTGCATCTGCTGGACCTGCTCCTGCCAGTACTCAAGAAGACCAGCCAGCTGATAAAAAGAAAGGAAAAAGGAAGATACTCATCAAAAGAAAGAAGGTATCAGCTGCTGACAAGAGAAAAAGGGAAGAGGCAGAACGGAGAAAAAGGGATGACCAGGAAGAACAAAGGATCCTTGAGCTTAGCAAGGTAGAAGTTGAAAAAGAAGAGCAGAGAAGAAAAATGTCTGAAGCAGAACGCAAAGCTGCTGAGGATGCTGAGTTAGCTCTTGTTCTTGAGCTTAGTAAGAAGGATGCTCATGGTCCTGTTGTTTCTGGAGGCATAAAGATTGGTGAATCTTTAAATGCCAAGAAGAAAATGCCTGCTGGCATGGTCAAACTGAAGAAAAAGTTTGAAGTAAGAAGAGCTTTTGATATTGTAAATTCTGTCTCTTCTGTTTTCAACAGATTTGAATCAGCACTGGCTTACTTTGACAAGAAGTTGATGCTTAAGTCCCTGTTCACTCACGAAAAGAGAAGATAGATGAAATGAAGAGAGTACAGGATGGACAAAACTGTTGAGGAGATCCAGAACTAGGAAGAGTTTGCTAATGAAGAGAAGTGGGTTCTTGATTGGCTGAAGACTACTTTCATCACCAGAGCACTGGATCCAGACTTCGTTAGAGATGTAATGCACAAGTACACCCAGGACTTTGCTGCTGAAGAAGCAAAGATTATCTCTAACTCTTTGCCAGCCAAAAGAAGGAAGAAAGATGATCCAACATAAAGAGCTGTGCAAATTGCTGTACTGACAGCCTTGGAGAATTTGGCTGCCAGGTCAAGATATGAACAAGGTTCTCCAAGTGATCTGCCTGCTATACCAAGTGTCCAGCAGATCACATTTGGCAAAGAAGTGAAAAGTTATCAAGAAGTGCCTAAAGTGAAGAAACCTGCTCCAAATCGTCTACATGGTGTAAGAAAGATTCGTCAGACAACAGTCTTCAATGATGATGGCAAAATTGTTAACAAGATCTTTGAAGATGTCACAGATCAGTCTGATGCTGCTAAAGAACCCTTAGCCATAGAATGGACTGATAAGGGAAAAGCTAAGGACGAAGCTGATGTGAAAGCACTCCTGTTCAACAGGAAGAAGATCATACTGCATTAAGGGAAATGGAAGGGAGGAACAAACTGCACTTGGAGAAAATGCAGAAAGATTTAGAAGACAAGAACATGATGCAATTGGAACAGATGAAGAAGAACACTGCAATAATGGTGAAGGATGCCATTGACAACTTTCCTCTGCCTGAGGATAATACTCTAAAGATGACACATAGTGTCTTAGATATGAACAAGAACATTGACGATGTCAAAGCTGATATTAATTATCTTCATACTGTCTTAAAGAGGATTGAAGATCATATTGCTCATCTCACAAATACATTCATCAAAGTAGCTGAGGAGGAGACAGTAAAGAATCATCTGTTGGTAGAAAAAGTTCATGAAGCTGCCACCAGAGTTGATAAAGAAATCTCCACTCTCCAACTCAATATTGACTGCATCAATGATCAGACTGATCAAATCACTACCACTCTCAATCATCTCAATGCAAGCCATGACCTGATCAATCAGAACATCAAGTCCGTATGCGCTACTGTCAGGATCCAACATGTTGCCCTCAATCCTCCTATCAACCCTGATGATGACAAAAACGGGGAAGATAAAAGGGAAGAGACAACTATTCAAGCTGATGCTACTGAAAATCAAGCACTTGAAGAAAAGGCTGAGGAAGCTGATGCTGCCAAAGACAAGGAGACTGATGATAAGAAAGATGAAGAGGCTGCTGCTGAAGAAGTTGGAAAGGCTGATGGCAAGGAAAAATCTGAAGAACAAGTGAGGCTATTCACCAAGTACAAGGATGAAGAGAGGTTAAAGAGAAGGATGGAGGAGGCAGAAAAAGAGCTGAAAAGAGAACAAGAAATCAAACAGAAAATGGAAGCTGCCAAGTCCAATCTAGTCATAGATGATGCTGCTGATGAAGAAGATGATGATGAAGAATCTTCTTATGAGTATTATGAGGAACTTGAAGGAGAAAGTGAAGAAGCTAATGACTAGATTAGATCAAACCATTGTAATCAGTTTTCTTTATTTTTACTCAGTTATCTCATTTGATGAAAAACTTGTAACTTGTAATCATTTTTCAATATATATAAGAGTTCAAGTTTTTACTCCAACATACATTTCTATCTCAGAAATTTTGAGGATTAAAACTTTAGTTTAGGTAACATGTACTTAGCTGAAGTTTTGTCATCATAAAAAATGGGGAAATTTTTGGATAAAGATGAAGATAAGAGTGCACTGAAGTTAGAGAAATGAAGGGAAGTTTTGATGATTTCCAAAACTCATCAAGATCAGCTAAGTAAGAAAAACTTAGTTTAAATCCCTTAGAAGAATTTTGACCAAGTATGAAAACGAATCAGAAGGGTCAAATATTCAAGGTCCAGAAGACTATTGATCTGCTGAAGAGAAGAAATCAGACCGGTGTAAATCAGCCGACTCAAATCAGATTTGTTCAAGTTTGAGATCAGCTCTGTTCATCATCAGACTTGTACTCTCATCAGGGAAGTGGAAATGATCAAGAAGTCGTCCCAACGGAAATAAATGCCACTGGAGTAATAAATGCTGAAGTCCGAGGCTATTAATGGCAAATGACTGAAGAAATACCTCGTATCAGCTCGGTGCATTTAATGCTGCCTGACAGAAAGTACAGTCTACAGTACTGTCACTGTGCAGAGAGCCGTTCGCGGAAATTAAGGACCACAAATCGAGAAGTTTGAATTGTGTCTCTCTTCAACGGACATAATTCAATTGAGTGAGTATAAATAGCTGAAGAGACGAAGAGAAAAGTAGCTACAATACACAACAACTGAGAGATTGAATTCGAAGCAAAATATTTTCTAAGTCTCAAAAGCTCAAGAACAGCTCACTCATCAGCCTTGTCATTTGTTGACTCAAGCTAAAGCTGAAGATCAAAGATAGATACATTTTTCTGAGTGAAATCTGTTAGAGTGTTGTGAGGAGTGTTTATCCATCTGTGTGAAGTGATAAAACTCTGTAGAATAGGTCTTCTTTGTGATTTTCTATTGTGAGCTTACGGCCAGATTCATTTGTTGTTTTGGCGTAAGTGGAGTATACTGATTACTGTGTGTTTTTAGTATAATCCAAGATCTTTGTGACTTGGAAGAGTGGATTAAAGGATATTTACATCCATATAACCACTATAAAAATCCTTGTGTTTTACCTTGCATTTTACTTGCATATTTTCAGATTGCATAAAACACTTGATAAAACTGTTTGAAAAAGATTTTAAGGAGTTTATAAAACTGGGGATAAAAATTTTCAAACTACTAAGTATACTTGTGAAAAACACTTTATAAATCCGCTGCAAGTATTCTGGTACTAAAACTGATTTTGACTAAAATCAGCTAAGTGACTATCAGACTAGTGGTCAACAAAACTGCTCAAAGATTTGTTCGCGATCAGCCTTGCAAGCTTACTGTTCTGTAACAGCTTAGTTCGCTTATAGTTAAGCAAAAGTTTTAAAGTTAAAATTTTAAGAGGTCTATTCACCCCCCCCCCCCTCTCTAGACCTCATCTGACCACTTGGGACCAACAATAATTTTATCAATTTTGTTTTTTAAAAGCTTCTTTCGTTGACAATAATAATGCATGTTATAATAGTGTATAATTTAATTTTCCAAGATCAATAAATATCTCTAATTTATGAATCAATTTAATATTACTCATAAAATAATGTTTCGAAACAGGCTCATAAATATCAGTCAAACCAGGTAAATAACTTTGCTTAAACTTGAAAATTATACCAAGAAATAATTTTTGTTTGGTTCCATTGTTTTTTCATATCAACTCATATCTAACACATATCTGTTGCTTAAATATTTAATAACTTTTAAAACTCACTTCGAATTCGACTTGATAAGCTTAGTAAAAACTTTAAAAATATCAAGCTATCCAATATTGACTAGTGTCACATTCTATTAAAAATTATATATTTAAGTACCGTTCATTGAAATATCAAGTTCGCAAATAATCTCGAGCAAGAGAAAGAGATTTCAATTTGAGCAATATAGCATACTCTACTCATTTATATTTTTATATATAATAAATTAAAAAATTTATTATATAACATATATTTACATAAAATATAAAAGAAATGCTACCGCATTTTTAAAATATTGGGGACCTTCGGCTCAAGGGGTCCTCTGCTGCCACCTGGTTTATCAACCTATATAAGTCGGCCGGTCCTCGATATTCGGGGGTCCTAAGTGAATTTCAAATTTGGGGCACTTTGTTATAAAATGATATAATCAACTTATTTTTTAAAGGCAAAAGTATATTTTCTCTAACATATTATTTTTTAGATAGATAATTAAATAACAAATTTGTTTAATTTTTAAAAGATTCAACCATGAATTTTTTTTATAACTTTTAATATTAAAAATATTATTTTAGACGAAGCAAAATTTACAATTATATGTACATCATTAACTCTATTTTATTCTTTCACAAATATCATAAGTGATTGCTTGAATTTATTTTATTTCGTGACATTCTTAACTCTATTAATTATATATTATCATGTATAGGAAAAGTTATACATCATTTATAAAACTATGAAAAACATACACATATATATATAAAAATATTGATGGAGCTAGACCAATTTTATTAGGGGCGAATTTTTTTTTTTCATGTACTAAGTGAGAAAGTAATAAGCAGAAAAATCCTATTATATAGGAAAAAACTTAATTCTTTATGTTAATTAGGAAAGAACTTTTTTTAAAGTACTTCTTAAGTTAAAAAATTGACAAGAAATCATTAAGAAAAATGATTAAAAGAATAATTACTACGAAAGGAAAATAAAAAAGATGAACAATTATTACAAAAGAAAAAAAGTTAAATAACATAAAACAATCAAAATATAAGAAAAAAACCCAATCTTGGAATTTGGACCATAGATCTCCCATTTATTAAGAGAAAGTCATACCAAGTGAGCCAAAATATAATTAGAATATTTAATTTTTTAATTATTCTAAAGACCTATATATAAATTTTCGGGCCCAAGTTACCTATCACTCTGGCCGGCCTGCGACCATGCATACTAGTAGACAAATTACCTCAATAATTGGGTGGACAAATGCGAATGTGGACATGCAAATTTGCGAATTTCAAAAAATGCTGGGAGAAATTTACAGTAAGTGTGAGGGTGTGAACCGCAAATTGAGTTACCTAGATCAAAACATATATTTTCTAAACATATTGTATAACTTAAATCGATCAAAAGTAGGTGTTTAATATCGAAAAATTATTGTTTATGATTGATTTGAATTTTGTATCAAACTTGAAATCGTGTTTTAAGTTAATTTGGTTGTTAGAGGAACATAGTTTAAATACATATTTACCAAACAAACTCGAGCCATGTATTTAATAACTTGATATTTTTATATGTATTTTGTCAATTTTTATCTTATCGAGTCAAGTCGAGCCTAACTTTGAAAAAATGAAAAATGATGTTTAAATTTATTTGATTCGTATAACAAACCAAACTCAAACGAGGCTTTATCAAACAAGCTAATCTGTTTTTTAGTCCCACTAGAAAGTTTTGTCGACACTACAGTACATATATAGAATATTTATAGGAACCATAAAAAGAAGAAACAAAAAAGAAAAACAAATTTACTAAGAGAAGCAAACAAAAAAACTCAAGGGCAAAATAGGTAATTCTATTATAAATCTTTGGCACTTTGCACCCTAATTAAGAACAAATCAACAACTTGCTCCCCCAAAAAACAATAAATGGAAACTTTGCACCCGAAACACAAAATTAACACTTAACACCTTCAAATTAAAAAAAAAAAAAAAAAAAAAAAAACCTCAAACCCCTCATTTTTTCGGGCAAAGTTGACCATTGGGGTGAAAAAAATTTAAGGCAAAATAGGTAATTATTTATGAGTTTTTGATATTTTGAAGTAGACAGTGGGTCTTCGAGAAGTTTACTTGTACTTTATTCAGTTATTTATGGTTATATTGTTGAAAAGAAAGATGGAGAGAGAAATGAGTATCCAAGTATTTATAATTGTATTTTTCAAAATTTAAGAAAAAAAATGAATTACCTATTTTGCCTTAGATTTTTTTTCACTCCGATAGTCAACTTTGAATGAATAAACGAGGGGTTTGTGTTTTTTTAATTTGAGGGTGTTAAGTGTTAATTTTGTGTTTTGGGGTGCAAAGTGCCCATTTATTGTGTTTCGGGGGTGGAAGTTGTTGACTTGTTCTTAATTAGAGGGTGTTAAGTGCTAATTTTATTTTGGGGGTACAAAGTGCGAAATTCTCAAATTTTGAGGGTGCAAAGTGCCAATACTATTGATCTCAGTGTGGTCAGCACTGGGTGTTTCCGAGTCCTCCAGCTTTTCATACTTTTGGAGAACTTCCAGCTATCAAAGAGACTTAAGTTTTTGCATGAAAATAAAAGAGGGTGCAAAGTGCTGTATTTTTCATATTTTAAAGGTATAAAATGCTAAATCTAAGTTTCGGGGGTACAAAGTGCCTATTTCTCATTTTTTGAGGGTGCAAAATGCAAAAAACCCCAAATTTAGTTACCTAGATCAAAACACATATTTTCTAAACATATTGTATAACTTAAATCGATCAAAAGTAGGTGTGTAATATCGAACAATTATTGTTTAAGCTTGATTTGAATTTTGTATTAGGCTCGAAACTATGTTCTAGGTTTGTTTGATTGTTAGACGAACAAAGTTTAAATACATATTTACCAAACGAACTCGAGTCATGTATTGAATAACTTGATATTTTTACATGTATTTTGTCAATTTTTATCTTATCGAGTCAAGTCGGGCCTAACTTTGAAAGTTTTTAAATGGAAAATAATGTTTAAGCGTGTTTTGATTCGTATAACAAATCAAAATCAAACGAGTTTTATCAAACAAGTTAAAGTCGAGTGTCTAATAATTTAATCTGGTTTTAGTCATACTAGAAAATTTTGCCTAATCCGACGCTTCATAATTATCCCCAAATGCAAACTCAGCCCCACATATATAGAAGACAAAAAATAAAGATAAACACATTTACTAAGGAGGAAATTGCACTTTTTATACTAAACATTTACCTAATTTATACATTTCATACCACACCTTTCATAATTACACATTTCATACCAAAATCAATCAACCTTTTTCAATTTACATACCACCGTTAAATTTTGGATGGAACTGGATGCCGCACGTGTCCGTTAACTCCCAAAAAAAAAAAAAGTTCTGAATTTCACTTTTCATACCAAACCTTTACCTACTTTATACATTTCATACCACCTTTCAGAATGACACATTTCATACCAAAATCAATCAACCTTTTTCAATTTTCATACCGACGTTAAATCACAAAAAAAAAAAAAAAAAAAAAAAAAAAAAAAAAAAAAAACCTCGCGGGCACTGTACTACCACATATGCTATTCTTAATTTGAGGAAACTGTAAAAAATCATATGATAGATGACATTCCCGTTTCTTTTTCGAAAGGGTAAGTATCTCATGTTCGTCACTTTTTTATAATCATAGGGTCTTCTCAATTTGAGGAAATCGTAATAAATCATATGATCGATAACATACCTGCTTCTTTTTCGAAAGGGTACAAAATATAATAAAATACGGTCTCTATCTATGAAAATCATACACAATCAAATGTTACAATTTTAAGTAAAATTGGATCATTTTAGGGGGCAAAGGATTAATATAAATATAAAAAAGTGACGAACATGAGATACTTACCCTTTCGAAAAAGAAACGAGAATGTCATCTATCATATGATTTTTTACAGTTTCCTCAAATTAAGAATAGCATATGTGGTAGTACAGTGCCCGCGAGGTTTTTTTTTTTTTTTTTTTTTTTTTTTTTTTTTTTTTTTGTGATTTAACGTCGGTATGAAAATTGAAAAAGGTTGATTGATTTTGGTATGAAATGTGTCATTCTAAAAGGTGTGGTATGCAATGTATAAAGTAGGTAAATGTTTGGTATGAAAAGTGAAATTCAGAACTTTTTTTTAGAGTTAATGGACACGTGCGGCGCACGTGTCCAGTTCCGTCCAAAATTTAACGTTGGTATGTAAATTAAAAAAGGTTGATTGATTTTGATATGAAATGTGCAATTATGAAAGGTATGGTATGAAATGTATAAAGTAGGTAAATATTTGATATAAAAAGTGCAATTCCCTCGTTTACTAAGAGAAGTGAAGAAACATTCCTTCATCCCTACCCAAAAAAAGAAGCAAAGAAACATCTCTTCAACCTTACCTCAGCATGTATGAAAGCGAAAGATACGTTCCCAAAAAAAGAAAAAAATCCTTAAGATAGTGATTCCCGTGCAAAATATATACTAGAATTCTGGAGTAATTTATAGAAATTTAATTTGCACATGTTCGTATATGTTGTATTTCATAAGTAGTTAATTATTTATTTCTTAATTGAATATTGAAATGAAAAGTTTTGCAAATCTAGTACTATATTATATTATAATTATTTACTATAACAGGAATGAGAATCCTGCTTTGCTTGGGAGCTATAAAAGGAGATCCCAGTTTTGTTAGCCCATGTATGTACTATATTATATTACTGTAACAGGAATGAGAATCCATGCTTTGCTTGGGAGCTTGAAAAGGAGATCCCAATTTATTGTTAGCCCTTGCCCCTTGTATATTTTTTTCGAAAACATTGAAAAGTTTATGTTATTTAATTAACGAAAACAAAAATAAGATGTTATTTTTTAAACTATATTTTTGTCTTAAACTCCATTATTTTTCTTAATTTAGTAACATTATTTTACAACTTTTCCTAGTGTTTCCCAAACGTTTCCAACATTTAACTGTCAAAAACATACAATCGAAACGAAATTTTGATCCATATGTCAACCTGCAGATATAAAGGTCATTAATTTCAAACATGAGAAATTTTAGGCGTTAGAAAAATTCTTGTTAATTTGAATTCACTTTTTCAAAAAAATAATTGGTAAATTATTAGAATTCATAAGATAGATTTAACAAAATCCACTTATACGACTTCAACCTAACACACCTCAAAAGTTAGGTTAAGAGATGGTGATTGCCTAAGAGTCTAAGACCTTACTTGGACTTAATTATATTATTCAACTCATGTGAGACATTTAATCTCAATACTCTCCCTTCACGTGTGGACAGACTGAATGTGTAGATGAAGCAAGTCCAACACGTGATATATTAATGCCCAACCATGATAATTGCTACATATGGGTATAGCCTAACACATGAATAATGGGATTTCAGGCCTTTGTTAATCGGAGGAATAATGACAGTTCAAACCTTATTTAACTGGAGAATAATTACAACCAAGACCTTTGTTAACTGGGTAAGTGTGTGGGTAGATAATGAACCCCATCATGCATACAAGGAGGAGCCCATCATGGAAGGAAGTGACCCACTTCAACTTGGGGCTCTGATACTTTATTAATCCACTTATATGGATGTGACCTAACACACCTCAAAAACTAGTTTAAGAGGTGTTGATTATGTATGACCTTATAAAGTGGAGTTAATTATAACTTTCAACCCATGTGTGATATTTAATCTGAAAAAAAAAAATTTGAATAATTCTCCATGAGTTTTTAGCATTTATTTGACTTGAGCATACCACGAAAGCGAAACTTTAATTTTTTAAAAATGTAACTATGTTCATTTTTTTTCAAATTTTTCTCAAAATACCATCAAGCTTGATGCCATCAAATATTATTCTTTTTTAAATAATTACTCGTAAATTTTAATTTAACCGCCAAATTATATCATTCTCTAAGTTACACAACTAATAAAAAATCGTCGGCCTAGAGGAAAAGTTGAGGCCCAAAAGAACAACAGATTTTTTATACGATACCCGCTAACTCTAATGTGAGTATTTCTTTTAGTAACTTGACATCATTAATTGAAAAAGTTATGATGTAATAATTGCTATATTATGTATTATTCACTATTACCAGCAAATTAAAAAGAAAAAGTTGTCCACGTGACACACAACAAATTAAAATGTAGTAATCTTCACGTCCACTTCCTACTTTATCTATCCATTTACGTGGACCAACAAGAAGTAGATACTTTTATTTGTTTTAATAATTACACTAAGTTGATACTTTTATTTTTTTTGATAATTACACTAAGTAGATTTTTTTTTTGTTTTTTTCTTTTTTATAATTACACTAGGTATATACATAATTATACAAAAGAGTGTTGGTTACACTTGCATGCATATCATGGCTATAAATAGCCTAACAATTGATCGTTTTTCCACCACAACTAAGCTAAAAGCATTCAAGCACATATACATTTTGATTAACCAAAAATCAATTAACTTTGTACTTTAAAATTTTGAAAAATGAATCCCGAGTACAGCAGGAAAAACGTAATTGATAAAACGAATTCATTTCGGGTAATGTCTAAAATGTTAGGGCCTCATTCCACTGAAATCATTGGCAACATTCGACGTGATTTTTTCAGCAAGGACTTCGTTTTCGGAAGTGCAACTGCGGCATTTCAGGTGAAATTTTTTGTGTTAATCTTCCACATGTGTTTATTGTTGATTTTGTACTTGATGATTTGACTTATTACTGATAATTCCCGTATGGATTTTCAGTGTAAGTAATACATGTATCTCTATATATTGCTACAATAAATTTTATCATACATGCGTTATAATACTTATAGGTAGAAGGTGCGGCTGCTGAATGTGGTAAAGGACCCAGTATATGGGATGATTGGACGTGCCATCGACCAGGTCCAAGTTTCCCTTTTTATATATATATTATTGAGAATAAATGTCTCACATGAATTGTAAATCAAACTAGAGTTCGAAATTGTGTTACAATATTTTTATTATTAAAGTTGAAATGTGTTCTTACATTGTTTTTTCCTTTCCAATAGTTATAGAATGAATATAATCTTTGTTTTCTCATTTTTATCTACTTTAATATCCAAAAAAAAAAACAAAAAAAGAAACAAGTTTACATGTGTGTGTATATATATACACATAAATTACGTAGACTAATTAATAATATGATCATTCTATTGGCAGACAAAGTATTGGATGGCAGCAATGGAGATGTTGCCATTAACCACTATTACCAGCATAAGGCACGTATTTATTATATATATATGAGGGCTTTAATTTATTTTGGAAAAATAAAATAATCAGAAATGTTTTAACAATTTATATTTCAGGATGATGTGAAATTAATGAAGAATATAGGCCTAGAAGCTTACAGGTTTTCTATATCATGGCCTAGGATATTACCAGGTGCATATCTTTTACTGGAAATTTGATCACAAATTGAGATATATATATATATATATATATATATATATATATATATATATATATATATATATATATATATATATATATATATATATATATATATATATATATATATATATATATATATATATATATCAATGCCTTAATTTGTACAAATTAAATGTATAGTTATGTTCTCACTGGTTTTACTGGTCGAACGGATCAAATTGTTGGTCGGATCGGATGGCATTATAATGATATATTAAATATATTTAATTTTAAAGTATATGTAATGTGCAAAAAATTTAAACATTATCCTATAATTGATTTCAAATATACAAAATCTTAGAGTATATTTAAATATAATCATATAATAATCATCTAACTTATATCATACCGTAATATAATACTAATTTGTAAGCTCATATAAATATAATATGATTATAATTCTTTATAAAATTTCAAAAGTGTAAATTAAAAATACAGCAAACTAAGAGATTAATAAATTTTAAAATGCGATTATATATAAAAGTCTAATATTCAAAATCAAATTTGCATAATTTATCGATTTGACTTTCAAAATTTGACACACTTTATCGGTCGGAAAGAGCTATCTTATAGAACAAATTTTAATAAAAAATTATTATTTGAGTATTAATTTTCATTGATAATGTGTAAAATGTTGATTTGACTTAATTATTATAATCTAATTTATAAATAAATTTGGCTACATGTTTTCTAAAATTTATAAATTTTTGTACTAGAAGTTCAACAAAAATAATGTAGCTCAAATGTTAAGAAAATTATATTTCATGCAAGAAGTTAGGTGTTCAAATCACACCTTTTACAATAAACTTTAGCTTATTTTTAACATTAAAAAATTTTTAAAAAAAGAAAAATTTCGAATCGGGTTGAACGGGTCCAAATCAGTTCACCAATTTTGGATCGTCTCAACTTGGTTCATTCTGGTTTTTGAGTCAAGCGGTTTTAGGAGATAAATCGGATCGGGCCAACCTCCGGTTCGCGGTCGAATGGGTGGGACCGGTCGGTCCGATCAAGTTTTCATAACATTGGTTCTAATTAATTAGATTAATAATTCGAAATGGTTAAATATATGATGAACTAGGTGGAAGAATTGATGCTGGCATTAACCGAGAAGGAATAAAGTTCTACAGTGACCTTATTGACTTACTTTTGGCTCAAGGTATCGAGCCATATGTGACTCTCTTCCATTGGGATCTTCCACTTGCTCTAGAGCTTGAATATGGTGGATTTTTATCTGATAAAATTGTGTAAGTAATTAATTCATTTACTTAATTCTACCGAAATACTATTTGTCATCCTGAAAAGTTATAGGGTAAAACTGTCAGCTAGTATAATTTATGACATATAACAACTTTGCATTAATCGAAATTGACTTAACGGCCACATCACCAATTTGGCGGTAATTTTTAAATTTAGTTAACGGGAGGACCAAATGTGCAACGATTTGTTAAATTATGGTACCATATGAGTTGACCTGCAATTCACCATCAATTTATTAATTTTACGAGACAAAAGTTTATAAATAAAGAAAAAAATATTCGTGCAGGAAAGATTTTACCGAATTTGCGGAGCTGTGTTTTTGGGAATTCGGAGATCGTGTTAAAAATTGGATCACTTTCAACGAAGGATGGACCTACTGTAACTTTGGATATATGGCGGGCACATTTCCACCGGGCCACGGCATGTCTAGTGACGAGCAACGTAATTCGCAATATCGTTGTTGCGATTATAAGGGTGCTTGGATTCCACGGAATTTCCCCGAAATAGATGCAGTCACAGAACCATATCGGGCGGCACATAACATTTTCCATACCCATGCAAACGCAGTGGAAGAGGGGATTCAACGGGTTTGCTCCGAAATCGATGCGATCACAGAACCATTTATGACGAAACATAACTTGTTCCGTGCCCATGCAAATGCAAATGAAAATGACAATTGCTCCAAAGGAGATCCAGGAACAGAACCATATAAGGCGGCACATAACATGCTTCTTGCTCATGCACATGCAGTGGATATGTATAGGAAACAATTTCAGGTGCTTGCATGTTGAACCTCATTTTGAGATTAATTACTAGAAACTAATTAATAATGTTAATTTAACTTATGTTAATTAATATTCGATGATAGTTTAGGTAACTATGTCTTGAATCTAAACAGATTAATCAAGGCGGAAAGATAGGGATCACGAACAATTGTCATTTTTTTGAGCCCCTCAACGAGACAGACGAAGATAGGGCTGCTTGCATTAGAGCTCTCGATTGGATGTTAGGATGGTAATAATTAAGCTTTAGTTCTCGAAAAAATTATATGTTCGATAACATTAGAAGAACAAATCCCATTGGGATAAAATCTACATAAACCAAATTTATCAATTTTCATTAAGTGTAATGTTGCATGGAATTATACATTTGTCTTTTGATTAGGTTTGTGGCTCCAGTAACAACGGGTGATTATCCTCCGAATATGAGGAAATCGGTCAAAGAACGACTTCCAGTATTTTCTCCTGAAGAAACCAAGCTGATTAAGGGTTCCTATGATTTTCTGGGACTAAATTACTATACAACTTGGTATGCAACCAATGCACCCAGACAACCTGGTGAAAAACCAACTTATCTATCAGATCAGGAGCTTACAACACAAAGTAAGTTCTTAAACATTCTTACTTTTTGTCTTTATTTTTTCACTTTCATGGATTACACTTACAATTTTTTTTCCCTTTCAAATTCAATGTTTATAGCTGAAAAGAATGGTGTTCCAATTGGTGAACCGGTAAAAATTCTTGTTATCCTTATGACCTTTTCTATAAAGTAGCTTAAAAATGCCGAATAATTCCAAATAATGATTGCATTTTATTTCTCCTATTGATTAGACCGGTTCAACTTGGCTATTTATCGTTCCCAGAGGAATTTACAATCTATTGGTCTATGTAAAGGAAACCTACCACCCCCATCTCATTTACATTACCGAAAATGGTAATTAATTGCCAAATTTAACATTAACTTTGTTGGTATTAAACATTATATATCTAAGATTTTTATTTTATGTTGATACATATAGGTATGGCTGAAGTCAATAATCCAAATATTACAATTTCAAAAGCTCGAATGGACCCGTTGCGAGTAAAATACTACAATCAACATCTTTGGTACCTATGGAAAGCAATAGTGTAAGTCATAAACTGGTGTTTGTGGTTCACTGAAATAATTACCCATTTATTCATTTTTTTAAATGATCGAATAAAACTCTCCATAACATTAATTTGATTAAATTGCCTTTCTCTTGTTATAGGGAGGCTGGTGTCAATGTGAAGGCTTATTTCTTATGGTCATTTGCGGATAATTTTGAATGGGCTGAAGGATACACAAGTCGATTCGGTATCTTTTATATAGATTATAAGGATGGACGTTATACAAGAGTTCCGAAAGCCTCGGCTATATGGTGGAAGAATTTCTTCACCAAAATTTCTCACAGAGGTTCTTTGAAGAGAGAAGCTAAGGAAATTGGACATGGGTGTGATTTGGAGAAGAAACCTAAAGTCATGACTTTGAGCCCATAAATGTGTGTACCTTGCATTTTCTTTTGATTTAAGCTAATAAAACTAAGTGTGCTTTTGCTTGTATTGATTGAGTTTATTTTTCGTTTTCTCTTCATTTGAGCTCAGAAAAAGTGTGGATTTCTTTGTATTTTCTATTGATTTAAACCAATAAAACTATATTTGTGTTTGTATTTATCACTTGTCTGGATCATTGAGTTTGATTTTACTTGTATTCAGCAGTATGATTTTGAGCAATGATGAAACTATAAATTTATTTTGTCCATATGATCATTTATTAATTTAAATAATAATATCATTAAATCTTCTTAATAATTGTATTTTGTCCATCACTTTAGTTAAATATTTAATATTCTATATTAATTATTAAAAATTACTCATTTGATTTATACTGAGTTCCTTACTATGGAAAGAAACAATCAAATAATTGTTTCCATGTCACGAATTCATTAAGATCAAAACAGTTATTGGTGGGGGTGTCGTTTTCATTTTCTGATTTCGAAATTATTCTATTTTTTTTCAATTATTTTAATTTGAAAAGTTTATTTTATCTTTTTTTATTTTTAAATTAGTTTATGAAATTATCCTCATATTTTGTAATATGAGTGGCAAATGACATCAACTCCGGGCCAAAATAACTGAAAGTTATAATATTAAAACAAATAACTGGTAATAATAATGAAAATGTTAATATTTTTTTTAAAGGACAACTTGTCAAAAAATATGTATTGAACCTTTGAAGCTACTCACTCTATGTTTTATTTTCTAACAATCATGATTAATATATCTACAAAAATCTGGGCACTCTTGGTCATGGTAGGTGCAAGGTCAAGGCTTCGAAGCCTTAGGATTGTACCTGTCCCGAACACTGTCTGATCATCTTCAATGGCAGGGCTCTGAGCCTTAATTACATATAATTTTATTTCTCCCCTATTCTCATCATCATCATCATAATAATAATAATAATAATAATAATAATAATAATAAAAATAAATTAATAATAAAATTTTTAAATATTAAAATTAAGAAGAGTTGATAAAATTGATTCAAACCATGAGTTACAAAAATGAACGACACACAACAACAAGAAGGAAATTATTAATTTTAAATATTAATTCTAATTCTAATTACTTCTAATTAAATATTTTATATTATCATTTTAATTAATTCTAAGTTAAATACATTTACAATTCTAATTCATTTATGAATTTAAATAATTAATTACAAATCTAATCAATTATTAATCATCTAATTTAAAATAAATTTTAATATTAATTGTATTAAATAAATTGTTTAATTATTGATGTTAAATTTGATTAAATAATTGATTAATTTTTTATTTAACTATTTGATGGTTAATTGTTTAAAAAATTATTTATTGTTAAAATAATTTAAAAAAAACAAGAAGAACAAATCCTGTGGTGCCAAGTGACGCCATTTGACTTAAAGAGAGGCGCATGCTTCTTCCTTCCCAATGCTAGCCCTGCTGTCACCCCGTTCCCCGCCAAAGCCCCACCCTACCACTAAACTTTATTTTTTGGCTCAATCCAGTCCCTGCCATTGGAGAAAATGGCCTTGAAACTTTAAAAACACACATGATAAAATGTTATTTACTAAATCTATCATTTCTCCAGCCGCAACCATTGGAGAAAATGGCTTTAAAAATTTAAAAACACATGTGATCAGATATTATTTATTAAATCTGTCGTTTCAATTATAAATATGTTTCAAAGTGAATTATTTAATGGACAAGACTATTATCATAAAGTGAGGATCCTACATTGAATCCCTATTAAGAAAGTTTTTTATATAATAATATGTTACATGTGTCCTGTAAATAAATTAAACAATGGACAATTCTAGCCATCATTTTGTTTACGTATGAATTTCATTGACAAATCAAAGAAAGAAAACAGTGGTCTTCACCGTTGACAAATCAAAGAAAGAAAACAGTCGTGTTGACCAATAACAAGTCAAAGAAAGAAAACAGTGAAATAGTGAAATATATATATCAATTTTAGGGAAAATTCTTGTCCAAGCCTGGCTTGGCCAAACTCATCCAACCACCAAGCAAGTGTATTGCACTTGTTTTGTGATTGGTTACTCTCTTGGGAGTTACATCCAATCACAAAGCAAGTGTATTGCACTTTCCTTGTAGTTACTTTGGGTTTGGCCAAACCCGATGTAGGTAAAAATTTCCCCAATTTTAGCCTTGTAAGAATTTTGTTGTTCACCGTTGACAAATCAAAGAAAGAAAGAAGTGAAATATATTGATTCTACCCTTGATTTCGTCTACGTAAGTTACGTTAATTACATATGATACCCCTTTATAATCCGGTCTAAAAAAACCAAGAACATCTACGTAGCCTATTTACAATCTCTAAAGAAGCCAATTACATTAACAATTGATCGTGACGATTTCTCATTTTATGAAATGGATATATAGTAACATAATTTGAAATAAAACTAAAATATACCAAAATGGGACTGATCTAGTGTAAAGAATTAGTCACTACAATACAACGAACCTAATTTCAAATCTAAACAAAATTCTTACTAAAATGTCAATTCAAAATGTGTTGTCCACATAGGATACTTCCTACTTTATCCATTTGCGTGGAAAAACTAAAAGTAGATACGTAATTGAACCAAAGAGTGTTGTGATGCATGCATATCATGGCTATAAATATCTTCATAAGACATTGGTTTTTCCTCCACATTTGAGCTAAAACTCTCGATCATAAATCTGATTTAGCAATAACATTATCCTATTTGAGAAATGAATCCCGAGTCCAGCAGAAACAACGTTATGTCTAAAATGTTAGGCCCTCAATCCACTGAAATCATTGGCAACATTCGACGTGATCATTTTGCCAAAGACTTCGTTTTTGGGAGTGGAACTGCGGCATATCAGGTGAAAAATTTCGTGCTAATATTTCATAGTGTATTGTTGACTTTGTACTTGATGATTTGACTTATTAATGTATTAGTATACATGTGTTACTTTATATATAGGTAGAAGGTGCGGCTAATGAAGGGGGTAAAGGACCCAGTATTTGGGATCATTGGACGCACAATCATCCAGGTCTAAACTTCTCTTCGACAATTACAATTCTTAAAAATGTCAGGAACTAAAAATGTTAAGCGTACTGTTTAGTGACATTTTTATATTATTATGATATTTTATAATGTTATCTTTTTTATTATAGTGACATTTAACTTTTATCCACACCGCTACAAAGTGACAGTTTGAAAAATGTCGTTATCTATAAAATGTCACTAGCAAAATGTCACATGTAGCGGTGTGACTAAATGTATAAACGTCACAATTGTAGTTAAAAATGACATTATAAAATATTACTCTAGTATAAAAATGTCACTAATCAGTAATATTTATAGTTGTGAAATTTTTCAAAAGTATGACTATATTGATATTTTGTGATATTTTCTTCAAAATGCCATCAAGCATGGTGCCACCAAATATCATTTTTGTTGTAGTGGTAATGTTCAATTTATCTTTTCTTGATTTGAAAAAGAGCATTTTGGCCCATATAATTTTATAAAAGTTTCACCAACCTTACCCCCTTGTGTTGTTATAATATGGCAGTTTACCTTACTGTGTTATGATAAATTGACAATTTATCATTCTGTATTATAATAAATATGATACTTTACCCCAATCACACTTTTCATATCCATTATCAATTTCGAAAACTGAGTTACACTCTCCGATTAAACGAGACAAATTGCCTCTTTAGAATCTTCACATAAGATAAAAATACTATATTTCAAATCATAAGAAAATAAATTAATCATTATTTATTTCACGATGCGTAAATGTGTATATTTATCTATAAAAAACACAAGTATATATAAAAACTATGTACACTTTAAAGTGAATAATATATATCGTCATTCTATTTGCAGACAAAGTATCGGATGGCGGCAATGGAGATGTTGCCATTGACCACTACCACCAGTATAAGGCACGTATTTATTATATAATCAATAATAAAAAAATAAATAAAAAAAGGATTAGACTAATTAATAATCAAAAATATTTTGAACAATTTATATTTCAGGATGATGTGAAGTTAATGAAGAATATAGGCCTGGAAGGTTACAGGTTTTCTATATCATGGTCTAGGATATTGCCAGGTGCATATCTTTTATTTATTAGAAATTTGATCACAAAGTAACATATATATATATATATATATATATATCAAACGTCTTAATTTGTTCAAATTAAATGTATGATCATGTTCTAATTAATTCGATTAATAATTCCAATTGGTTAAATATATGATGAACTAGGTGGAAGAATTGATGCTGGCATTAACCGAAAAGGAATCAAGTTCTACAGCGACCTTATCGACTTACTTTTGGCTCAAGGTATCGAGCCTTATGTGACTCTCTTCCACTTCGATCTTCCACTTGCTCTAGAACTTGAATATGGTGGATTCTTATCTGATAAAATTGTGTAAGTAACTAATTCATGTACTTAATTTCACCATCAATTTTATGAGACGACAAAAGTTGATATATAAAGAAAAATATATACAGGAAAGACTTTACCGAATTTGTTGAGCTGTGTTTTTGGGAATTTGGAGATCGTGTTAAAAATTGGATCACGTTCAACGAAGGACGGACCTACTGTTATTATGGATATGTGGCGGGCACATTTCCACCGGGCCACGGCTTGTCTAGTATCGAGCAACGTAATTCGAATTATCGTTGTTGGGGCTATAAGGGTGCTTCGATTCAGCGGGTTTGTTCCAAAGGAGATGCAGGCACAGAACCATATCAGGCGGCACATAACATGCTCCTTGCCCATGCACATGCTGTGGACTTGTATAGAAAACTATTTCAGGTGCATGCATGTTGAACCTCATTTTGAGATTTTAATACTAACTAATTTATAATGCTAATTTTACTTATGGAATGGTAATTTAGTTAACTTTGTTTTGAATCTAAACAGAAGAATCAAGGTGGAAAGATCGGGATCACGAATGACTCTGATTTTTTCGAGCCTCTCAATGATACTGACGAAGATCGGGAGGCTTGCATTAGAGCTCTCGATTGGATGTTAGGATGGTAAAAATTAGGATTTAATTCTCAATGATTTCGAATAAGTAAATTCTTCCAAATTTGGTTTGAAAATTTGTATTTTCGATCACATTAGAAGTACAAATCCCATTGGGATAAAATCCATATAAACTAACATCATTTTTTGCTATTTCTAATGTTGCATAGTATTGCACATTTTTCTTGTGATTAGGTTTGTGGCTCCAGTAACAACGGGTGATTATCCTCCGAATATGAGAAAAGCGGTCAAAGAACGACTTCCAATATTTTCTCCCGAAGAAACCAATTTGATTAAGGGTTCTTATGATTTTCTCGGATTAAATTACTATACAACAAACTATGCAACCAATGCACCCAGGCAACCTGGTGAAAAACCCTCTTATCTCTCAGATCAGGAGCTTACAACACAAAGTAAGTTCTTAAACATTCAATTTTTTGTTATGATTTCTTCACTTTCGTGGTTTTTACTTACTATTTTTTTTCTTCAAATTCAATGGTTATAGCTGAAAGAAATGGTGTTCAAATTGGTGACCCGGTAAAACTTCTTGTTATCCTTATGACATTTTCTATTAAGTAGCTTAAAAACGCCGAATAATTCCAAATAACAATTGCATTTTATTTCTCTTATTGTTTAGACCGGTTCAACTTGGATATTTATCGTTCCCAGAGGAATTTACAATCTATTGGTCTATGTAAAGGAAACCTATAACGTCAATCTCATTTACATTACCGAAAATGGTAATTAATTGCCAGATTTAACATTAACTTCGTTGGTATTAAATGTTTTTTTTATCTACTTCTTAGATAGTAACAAATATTTTCATTAATACAAATAGGTGTGTCTGAAGTCAATAATCCGAGTCTTACAATTTCAAATGCTCGAATGGACCCACTGCGAGTAAGATACTTCAATGAACATCTTTGGTACCTAAGGAAAGCAATTATGTAAGTCATAAACTGGTGTTTTTGGTTCACTGAAATAATTAACCATGTCTTCATTCTTCAAAATGTTCGAAAAAAACTCTCCATAACATTAATATGACTAAATTATCTATGTCTTGTTATAGGGAGGCTGGGGTCAACGTGAAGGCTTATTTCTTATGGGCATTTGCGGATAATTTTGAATGGTCTCAAGGATACACAAGTCGATTTGGTATCTTTTATACAGATTTTAAGGATGGACATTATACAAGAATTCCTAAAACCTCGGCTATATGGTGGAAGAATTTCTTCACCAAATTTCCTCCCAGAAGTTCTTTGAAGAGAGAAGCTAAAGAAATTGGATATGAGTATGATTTGGAGAAGAAACCTAAAGTTAGGAATTGATAGAAATGTTATTATCGTTTAATTTAGCTCATAATTGTGTGATCTTTGCATTTTTTGTTAATTTAAGCTAATAAAACTAAGTGTGTTGCTTGTACTCATTGAGTTTGTTTTTCGTTTTCTCTTCATTTGAGCTCAGAAAAGTGTAATATTATTTGTACATTCTTTTGATACAAACCAATAAAACTATATTTGTGTTTGTATTTATCTCTTGTCTTGATCATTGAGTTTGATTTTACTTGTATTTATTGATTCATTTGGAGGTATCAATGAAGCTATAAATTTAATTTATTTTGGCCATATGATCATTTATTTATTTAAATAATAATAACATTTATGCTTCTTATTAATTGTATTTTGTTCCTCACTCTAGTTAATATTTAATATTCTATGTTACTTAATTGATATTACTCATTTAATTTAAAAATAATTGAGTTCCTTCCAATGGAAAGAAACAATCAAATATTTGTGTCGTACTACATTTATATATACTCCAAAATTCATAACAACGTACGATCATGTTGATGTATGAGGCAAGGGTGTAGCCAAAAAAAAAAAAAAAATGTATGAGGCAAGGTGTTGTTATAAATTAATCTAAAATATTAATTGTTCTGATGAAACTGAAGTGGTAAGATTAACTTAAATTTTTAATAAATTGAATTCCTTACCATTCGAAGAATCAATCAAAGATAGTGCAAGTTGTGTTTATAAATTCAGATAACAAAAAACAAATGTTTGGAGAGAGGGAGCTGAGACTTGAATGTTATGTAGTCTAACATTAGATGACACATTACATTAGATGGATAAATCCATTAAAAAAATCGTAGGGGTACGATCGAGGGAGCTGACACATGAATGTTATGTAGTCTAACATTAGACGTATGGTTGTAAATAGATCGGAATCGGGTTAGGTCAGACTTAGCATAGATTCGTCTTTATTTATGTCGAATCAAATTCGTGTCGGATTTAGATATTGCTCGAATCTAAATTTTTTGGCTCAAATGGATCTTGGTGGAATATTAGATATTTTTCGGCTTCAATAAGATATTTAGAGTTTTTCGCACTTTGCATTTCAAAAATATGAAAAATAAGCACTTTTGTACGCCTAAAATACAGATTTAGCACGTTACACCCCCGAAATAAGAACAATCCCAATCCAGCACTTTGCACCCTCTCTTATTTTACGACAAAGTTGACCACGAGAGTAAAAAAATCTAGGGGTAAAATAGGTAATTCATTTTAAGATCTTTGGCACTTTGCACTCTCAAAACATGAGAATTGAGCACTTTGAACCCCCAAAACACAAAATTAACACTTAGCACCTCAAATTAAGAAAAATTCAGTAACTAGCACCCTTTTTTTTTTTTTTTTTTTTTTTTTTTTTTTTTTTTTTTTTTCTGCAGAATTGACGACCAGATTATTCAATTTTACAACAAATAGGTAATCATTTTTGAATCTTTGACAATTTGTCCTTTAATTATCAATTTTTCAAATGTCCTAAAAAAATTCGAAATAATTCAAAAAATTTATAGAAAGTTTTTAATACATAAAATTTACTGAATCGTTTTCACAAAAATAAAATTTTAATCCAGGTTTACAATATGAATATGTATATTGAATGAAAGAAAGATGGAGAGAGAGAAATGTGTATTTTAATATTCATAATCGTATTTTGTAAATTTTAAAATGAATTACATATTCTCCCACTAAATTTTTACCCAATGGTGAACTTTTGACTAATTAAATGCACAATCAATTAATATTTTGGATCATTTTGCTACACAAAGATCGAAACAACTTAGACACGTACGCTACTGCATAATATATTCCCATTGTACAAATGTCTTCATAAATTTTTATATCCTTGTTATGATCCACTAAATTTATCTAATTACATTTTTATTTTTATTTTTCTTTCCGTAGAATTTCAAAATATGGTGTCATTTTATTAAATGAAATTAATTTTATCAAATAAATAATTTCATATTAAATAATAATTTAATATCACTAATTATCAACTACTATCTTTAAAGACATAAATATATAGCTATCACAATATTTAACTGTTTAATTTAATTTACCTAAAACTTCGCCCCAAAGAGAAGAAACAAAAAATAAGGAACGAATGAGTTTATAATAAATAATCTCCTTAACTTATTATAATAATTTATCGAATAGCATTATCTTTTTTTTGGTTTCCCAAGGGTTTAATCCCTTTCGAGGCGCGTCGGGCATATAATATGAGAACCTCTCCCAACAGAAATTCGAACCTGAGTTTGTAGTGACTAGTCCCTTCCACTAGACCAATCACCTGTTGGTTATCGAATAGCATTATAAATATATGAAGTTTAATTTTTCATAAGTCTAAAATAAACCAAATTATTGTTATTTTTAAAATTAATTTGATTGACTTTGTACTTCAAGGGCTTCTCCAACTGGCGGGCAAAGAGGGGAGGGTGCCCGTGACTTTGGTTGGAGATAGGAATTGGGGGGGAGGGAGGAGGGGAAGAGGTCATGGCTTGACTGCCCACTTGCCGGTGGGCATTAGCCACATGGACGAGCGGGTGCAATGCACGTGTCCGTCCAGGCAATGGGTGGCTGCCACTTGGCGGCCACCTATTGATTCCTTTTCTTTTTTCCTCTTTATTTAGTTTATATATTTATTTGTGTAAAGACTGTGTAAAAATTTATAAAATTTGTGTATTAAAAAACTTAACCGAATAAATGCTCAACTTTATTTGTAAATATTTTGAATTATTAATAATACTGTATTCTAAATTTAAGATTTTTTCTTAAGAAATTTTAATAAATTAGTTTATGGTATATATAATTATAAATTAAAATTTAATCACATGATTTTTAACTATTGTTAGTTTTAATTTTAAAATTTCAAATTTAACAAATGCAAAATACCTTAGAAATAAATAAAATATATGGCTTAGTTAGAATTATCATTATTACAGCTTAATTAAAAATTAAACTTCGTTAAGACACAATTTAGACGAATAATACAACTTTTTTATGCATACGAAGAAACACCTAAACATAATTGTTGGCAGACTAAGCTGTTATAGAATAGTAAGCTGACAAAGCTGATCGCGAACAAATCTTTGAACAGCAAGGTAGACCACTAATCTGATAATCACTTAGCTGATTTAGTCAAAATCAGTTTTAATACCAGAATACTTGCAGTGGATATTATAAGTGTTTTTCACAAGCAAACTTGGTAGATTGAAAGAATTTATCCCCAGTTTTATCAAACTCCTTGAAAATCTTTTCAAACAGTTTTATCAAAGTGTTTTTACGCAAACTGAAAATATGCAAGTAAAAATGCAAAGTAAAACCACAAGGATTTTTATAGTGGTTATATGGATGTAAATCCGTTAGTCCACTATTCCAAGTCACACAGATCTTGGGTTATACTATAATCACAAAGTTTACAGTATACTCTGCTTGTGTCGGAAAACAAATGAAACGACCACAAGTGCGCAATAGGAAATCACAAATAAAACCTATTCTACAGAGACTTATCACTCACAAAGACGGATAAGAACTCCTCACAACGCTCTCTTTTCACAGATTCACTCAGAAAATGTATTCGTTTTACTTCAACAAGCTTCTGTCAACAAATGACTTCAGCATGCGAATGAGCTGTTCTTGAGCTTCTTGAGACTTAGAAAATATTCTGCTTCATAAATAATCTCTCAGATGTTGTGTTCGCTCAGTTTCTCTTCGTCTCTTCAGCTATTTATACTCACAGATTGAAAAGTGTCTGTTGAAGAGAGACACAATTCAAATTTCTCGGTTACTGGTCCTTAATTTCCGCGAACGGCTCTCTGCACAGTGACAATACAGCAGACTGTACTTTCTGTCAGGCAGCATTTAATGCACCAAGCTGATACGAGGTATTTCTTCAATCATTTGCCATTAATATCCTCGGTCTTCAGCATTTATTACTCTAAGGGCATTTATTACCGTTGGGGAGACTTCCTGATCCTTTCCACTAGGCTGATGAGAACACAAGTCTGATGGTGAGCAGATCTGATCCTAACCTTGAACAAATCTGATCTAAGTCGGCTGATCTTCACCAGTCTGATTTCTTTTCTTCAGCAGATCAGTAGTCTTCTGGACCTTGAATATTTGACCCTTCTGATTTGTCTTCTCATTTGGTCAAAATTCTTCTAAGGGTTTTAACTAAGTCTTCCATACTTAGCTGATCTTGATGTTTTGGAAATCATCAAAACCTCCCTCAACTTCTTTATTTCTTATGCACTCTATCTTCATCTGATCTTCATCCAACAATTTCCTCCTTTTTGATGATGACAAAACTTCAGCTAAGTACCTGTTACCTATACTAAAGTTTTAGTCCTCAAAATTTCTGAGATAGAAATGTATGTTGGAGTAAAAACTTGAACTTTTATATATGATTTGAAAAGATTGCAAGTTACAAGTTTTTCATCAGATGAGATAACTGAAGAAAATAAAGTAAACTGATACAATATAAAATAGTCAATACTAATCATCAGCTTCTTCACTTCTTTCTTCTTCAACTTCCTCATACTCATACTCATATTCTGATTCATCATCATCTTCATCTTCATCATTTACGTCATCAGTTAGAAGATTTTGTTGAGCAGCTTCCATCTTTTGCTTCATTTCTTTTTCACGCTTGAGTTTCTGTTCTGCTTCAGCAACTCTTCTCCTCAGACGATCAATGTATTTGTACTTGGTGTATGGATCCAGTTTCTTTTCAGGAGTGTCTTTAGTTGCAGCCAATTCTTTATCAGACTTGACTGGTCCTTCTTCAGCAGCTTGTTCATCAGTTTCCTTGTTATCAACTTCTCCATCTCCTTCAGCTTTTTCTTCAAGTACTTGTTCATCTGGCTCTTTTGGTTTTTCTTGAGCAGTAGCAGAGTCTACTTGAGTAACTTGAACAGTTGGCTCTTCCCTTTCCTCTTCCCCCTTTTTGTCATTATCACCAGGGTTAACAGTAGGGTTGAGTTCAGCAGCTTGGATTTGGACAACAACACATAAATTCCTGATGTTCTGATCCATTACATCCTGTCTTATATTCAGATGATTCAGAGTAGATGTGATAGTTCCAGCTTGATCATTAACGCAATCAACATTAAGTTGTAAGGTAGAGACTTCTTGATGGACTTTGTTTGCAGAGTTTTGAACTTCTGCAATCAGCAACAGATTCTTTTCGGTCTCTTCATTACTCACTTTGATGAATGTGTCAGTCAAATGAGCAATAGTATCTTCACTTCTTTTAAAAACAGTATGAAGATGACCAAATCAGCTTTGACATCTTCAATACTTCTGTTCATATCCAGAATGCTCTTGGTCAGCATAAGGGAATTATCTTGTGGAAGTGGGAAGTTGTCAATGACATCCTTAACCATTCTTGCATTTTCCTCATGCATTTGCTTCATCAGCATCTTGTTCCTCTCTTCCATCTCCTTGAGTGAACTTTTAAGCATCAGCTGGAAGGATTCCATCAGTAATGAGTGCATATCAGCTGTTGGAATAGGAGTTTGCAACCAGCTGAGGACCCACTTTTCCTCACTTGCAAACTTCTTCCAGCTCTGGAGCTCTGCAACAGACTTGTTCATCCTAAAATCTCTCCATCTGATGTATCTTTCTTTTTCTTGGGTGAACAATGTTTTATGCTGCAGCTTCTCATCAATATGAGCCAAGGCAGCTTCAAATCTATTGAAAACAGCAGGGTCAGTATTAACAATCTCAAAGACTTTTCTCATTGCAAACCTTTTCTTTTCAGGTATCTCGCTAGCAGGCATTTTCTTCTTGGCATTCATTGATTCTCCAATCTAATGCCACCAGCTATGTTTGGGCCATGTGAGTCTTTCTTGCTGAGCCCAAGCACAAGTGCTAATTTAGCATCTTCAGCAGCCTTGCGTTCAGCCTCATACATTTTTCTTCTTTGTTCTTCTTTTTCAGCTTCAATCTTACTAAGTTCAATGACACTTTGCTCTTCCTGTTCGTCTCTTTTCCTTTGCTCTGCTTCTTCTCTCTTCTTCTTATCAGCAGCAGACACCTTCTTTCTTCTGATAACTATCTTTCTTTTTCCTTTCTTTTTATCAGTTGTTTATGCTTCTTTAGTAGTAGCAGGTTCAGGAGCAGCAGATGCAAGTGGTGCAACTGCAACAGGTTCGATGATCTGCACGTCAGGATCATCTTGAGGTTGAATAAACTCAGCTGTTGGTGCGGTTGTCTGATTTATGACCTCATCAACAACACTCTTTTCAGTAGGCTCATCTGCTCTGGCTTCAACAGCTGGCTCGGCTGTTTGAACAGATGCCTTATTCTTTTTACTGGGAGCCATCTCTTTTGGCTCAGTAGTAGCTTGCTTCTTCTTGTTTGTTCTGGCTTGAACAGTTGGTTTAGCTGTTTGAACAGACTTCTTTTGTTTCTTGGCAGGCTTCTCTGTTCGAGCAGACTTTGCTTGAACAGCAGGTTCCTTAGCCTCTTCTTGTTCATCCTCATTCTTTCTCTTCTTGGTTCCGGCCTTGACAGTCTGATAGGTAGACATTGCCTTGGCGTTGTGGATTTCTTTCCCTCCAGTCATTCCACAACCCATATTGTAGAAGATAAGAATACAAAGTGTCAAGTTTTTATGCATTATTATTTACTATTTAATATTTATTTGACACCGAATCACACTCATTATTCTTATATGTTGATCTAGGATACAATTGGAGGCATTAAGTGCAAAAGAAGCTAAGTAGACAATTTATTGACAGTTTTGACACTACTTCGTATTAAGGGCGTAAAATCCTCATACAAGATCCAAATGAGATGATACAAGATGCTTTAGATCGGCAAGAGGAATGTCTATAACTTTCATCTTTGGGGATTTCCAAGATTCTGATGGGATCCTAGACGAAATTGGACATAAAGTCGCTGTACCTGTTTTATGGAAAGTTTCCTAAATATCTAGTCTAATATATTGACTTGATATTGGGGCAATCCTTGATGGACGAATTTGGAAGGATTAAATCAGCATTCTCCTATTTACATTGAGATAATATCCTAATTTTTATATTATTCTTATAATATAAAGATTGGATATCAATTTTAGAGGGTTCTTTTAGGGTTGTGTTGGCTTCTTTTATAAATAGGACTTTAGAAGACCACCTAGTTCATTCTTTTCCTCCACATATACTTAGAGTTATTAATGGCCTTACGTGGCTAAATTTTTGTTATTGGTAGAAGAAAACTGAAGCTTCGGAAACAAGAAAACTGTGAGATCTAATTAGTTTTATTATACGATTTATGTTTTGAATATCGATTGCTCTTCTGTCATAATTAATATGGTTGTTTTGTTTAATTGCTAGGAGGCCTACTAGTATATTATTCTTTTCAATCTACTGCTTGATTAGATATCAAATCCGTAATTATTTGATCCATCTAATTTTGTGAAACATCTAAGATTCAATAATTTGCTACGTCAGAAATTGTTAATCTTAAGAAGATAAATCGACTAAATTAAATCCAACCGCTTGTGTTTGAATTGTTTAGTTTCATTGATCTCTCTAATTCTTAAAGCAGCTGCTAATTTAAACCTTTAGTGCTTATCTTGGGTTATTTAGTAGTTAGGATTAATTGGATCACTTCTTCTGATTAATTAAAACTAAGGAGAGATAGGGGATTAGTTTTCACGGTGAATATTCAAAGTGTGAATTGTTATATATATTTGCATCGATGATTAGTTATATGATTCCGACAGTGGATGTTGACTTGGACCAATATTTGTTACTTTGATTAAATTTAATTTGCATTACTCCTTAATTATTGAATTCCATCACACTTAAACCCCCATTTGTTTTAATCCATTTAGCATAAAATTAGGCTAGATATTCTTTGTGGGATCGACACTTACTCGCTCTACTACATTATTAGGAGTATAAGTTTTATTTTTGGTTGCGTACGACAGCACACCAAATTTTGGCGCCGTTGCCAGGGAATTTTCTAGTTGATTTTTTTGCTTTTTGTGATCCTTATTTATTTATTTATTTATTTTTATGTTGGCAACTCGATCTTCTAATCAAAGTGAATTGCAGTACGATCCAGAAATTGAGAAAACCTTGCGCAGGTTAAAGAAGAAACTTCGAGAAGACACTAAAGAAATCAATCCAACTTCTGATTGTTCTATAAGCAATTCTGATTCTGAAGAGAAAGAAATCATGGCTGGAAATCAAACTTTGAAAGAGCTTGCTGCCCCTGATTTGAATCAACACCCTCTATGCATTACTTTTCCTACTTTAGATGCTGCTACTACCTTTGAACTAAAATCAAGACTAATAAATCTTTTACCAACTTCCCATGGTTTTGCAGGGGAAGATCCTCACAAGCATCTAAAGGAACTACATGTGGTATGCACGAGTATGAAACCTGTGGGGGTGACCGAAGAGCAAATAAAATTGAGAGCCTTTCCATTTTCTTTGAAAGATTCGGCTAAGGATTGGTTGTATTATCTACCCTCCGGGACCATTACTACATGGAACGAGATGAAAAGGATGTTCCTAGAGAAATATTTCCCAGCTTCAAGAGCAGCAAACATTCGAAAGGAAATCTGTGGTGTAAGGAAGCACAATGGAGAATCTCTTTACGAATATTGGGAACGATTTAAGAAATTATGTGCAAGCTGCCCCCATCATCAAATTACTGAGCAACTACTTATCCAGTATTTTTATGAGGGTCTCCTCCACACTGATAGAAACATGATTGATGCCGCTAGTGGAGGAGCTTTAGTGGATAAAACTCCGGAGGCTGCTAAGAACTTGATTGCAAATATGGCAGCAAATTCCCAACAATTTGGCATTAGGCTTGATGTTCTACCAAATAATGTTAATGAGGTAAACGTTTCCTCCCTTGAACAACAAATTGCTAGTTTAACTTCTCTTGTTCGTCAAATGGTTGTAGGTAATGTGCAAACAACAAAATCTTGTGGGATTTGTTCGGTAGTAGGGCATCCAACTGATTTGTGCCCAACTCTTCAAGAGGAATCCGTTGAGCAAGTGAATGCTACGGGTGATTTTCATGGACAACCACAAAGGAAGTATGATCCCTACTCAAACACGTACAATCCGGGATGGAGGGACCACCCAAACATTAGCTATGGGAACCCTCAAATGAATCAGCCCGCAAGTCAAAACCGTCAAAATTACCAACAATATAAGCAGCCATACCCTCCTAGACCACAACCGATCCAACCTTCTAATTCTGGTATGTCGTTAGAAGATATTGTTAAGTCTCTTGCAACTAATACTTTGCAATTTCAATAGGAGACCAAACAATTTCAACAAGAAACGAGGGCCACTATTCAGAACTTGGATAATCAAATGGGTCAAATGGCAACCGCAATTAGTAGGCTAGAGGCTCAAAGTTCGGGGAAATTACCGTCTTAAACGATAGTAAATCCAAGAGAAAATGCAAGTGCTATAGTTTTGAGAAGTGGAAAAGAGGTTGAAATTCCAACTGAGGCAGTTGATGCACCGTCAAAACAAGAAAAGGAGAAAGAACTTTTCCAAACCCAGAAACCGGACGGAATTCGAGGATTCCTCCTCGAGGCAAATACTTTTATACATACCTTTTCTGGTTGATCCACACCATACTCGATTCTGGTAAGATGATACACACTAGCTAACAGTCCGCCAGGTGCTACATCATCGGCACATTGCGAGTGTAGATAATTGTAACCATATACATATAAAATGACAGCAATGGAATCCCAATCCTCGGGCTTTATTTGTAAAGTCTCTATTCCTCGATAATCAAAGCCCAAAGATCTATGAATTATCCCATGCTTGACTAGCCAAGCAGACAAAGGACCCTGCACCTGCATCTGTTTTATCTCCCACATTTTTATTTAGAATCTGCTGGAACTCCAACAATAGTGTTGCAAGATCAAAACAGAGGACAACATTTAGATTTGCAACCTGATCTTAGATGGCTCAAGAATCATCCACCAGAGCTGGTGATTGGTGATCCTTTGGATAGAGTAAAGACAAGGAGAGCTGCTGCAAGTGATGCAATGTTCGTCAGCTTCCTATCTCAAATAGAGCCTAAACAGATTGAAGAAGCTCTTAATGATTCAAACTGGATTGAAGCTATGCAAGAAGAGCTAAATCAATTTGAAAGGAATGAAGTCTGGTACTTAGTTCCTAGACCAAGTCATCAAAGGGTAATTAGCATTAAATGGGTATTCAGGAATAAAATGAATGAAGATGGTGTTGTCACCATAAACAAAACAAGATTAGTTGGCAAGGGTTATTGCCAAGAAGAAGGTATTGACTTTGATGAAACATTTGCACCAGTAGCAAGATTGGAGGCAATCAGATTGTTTCTCGCCTATGCTGCTCATAAAAATTTCACAGTCTATCAAATGGATGTGAAATCATCTTATCTCAATGGAGAATTGCAAGAAGAAGTATATGTTGAACAACCACCTGGATTTGAAGCTTATAATGAAGGAGACAAGGTGTATCCTCTGAATAAAGCCCTCTATGGACTGAAACAGGCTCCTAGAGCATGGTATGATACCCTATCTGATTTTCTATTAATTAAAGGATTTCGCAAAGGTAAGGTAGATAAGACCTTGTTCACTATCGAATGGGAAAATCATATATTACTAGTACAAATATATATGGACGATATTATTTTTGGTTCAACAAATCAACAGATGTGTGATAAGTTCTCAAAGCTGATGCAGAACAAGTTTGAAATGAGCATGATGGGAGAACTTAACTATTTTCTTGGTTTGCAAATAAGACAGTTGCCTGATGGAATATTCATCAACCAAGCAAAATACACAAATGATATGTTTAAGAAATTTGGTATGGAAACTAGCTCGTCTGTTAGTGTTCCTATGTCTACTGAACTTTGTTTGGATAAAGATAAAGATAGCAAATCAGTGGATATTACCAAATACAGAGGAATTATTGGGTCACTGCTATACTTAACAGCTAGCAGACCTGATATCATGTACTCTGTTGGGGTTTGTGCGAGATATCAATCAAATCTTTAGGAATCTCATCACCCAGCTGCCAAAAGGATACTTTAATATCTCAAAGGCACTCAGAAATTGGGATTGTGGTACCGTAGAGAATCTGAACTTGAACTTATTGGCTATTCTGATTCTAACCTTGCTGGCTTCAAGATCGATAGAAAGAGCACAACAGGTGCGTGTCAATTCTTAGGTAGCTGCCTGATCTCATGGATGAGTAAGAAATAGACTTCAGTATCCATATCAACTGCTGAAGCTGAGTACATAACTGTTGGAGCTTCCTGTGCACAAATATTATGGTTGAAGCATCAACTAGAAGATTACAACATCAAAATCAGTGGAATACCTATCTACTTTGACAATACAAGTGCAATCTCTCTTACTCAGAACAGCACAAGTCATTCAAGGACTAAGCATATAGAGATCAAACATCACTTCATAAGAGATCATGTGGAAAAAGGAAATGTCATAATAGAACATATTAATACTGATAATCAGATCACTGACATCTTCACGAAACCTCTAAGTGATGCAAGGTTTTCGACTCTAAGAGCTGAACTAGGTCTACTAAATTTGGATGCATAAGCTGAGGGGGAACTCATCAGAAGACTGAAGTTCATCAGCTTACTCATCTTATTATCTTCAAGGTTAACTCTCAACAGACTAGTTAACTTATGGATTCTTAAAGTCAGGGGGAACGTGTAAGACTAGCGATACTTCTGATTAAAAGATGAAATTTGTTGATGAAAGTTAGTTGAAGGTATGTTTTCATCAGAAGATCTAAAGTTTGAAAATTGAAGATTAATTAACTAGCTGGATTGACAAACAGCCGAGGAAGGTTATCAGTTATTGGCTTTCACTGATAACAGTCTGTCATCGGACACTAGTCCCATCTAATAAGTATTTAAATTTACTCGTCTGATCAGCTATGTAAAAGCTTTGTGTTTTTAAAAACGTAATATTCAAAAATGCGCTTTTACAAGTATACTGAGGCCGTTCACATTCCCGCCTGACATTTAATGCTTTTTGAATTTTGAATCGCGTAACTGACGCCCCGCGATCAGAACTGACACAAAACATATCTAACGGTTAGCGTGTATCACGGAAACCAAAATACCCTAATTCTATAAAATCAGATATGATCAGCTCAGTCACTCTTTACGCACCCAAAAATATTCAAAGGCATTTGTGAGAAATTCTGCTTTCAATTTCTGCAAATCTCTCTGTTTCTCTCTAACTCTTCACAGAATCAAATTGACTCTTCAACAAGAAGCTAAGGCTGAAGGCATGTACCAGGTTTATGACACTTATCATCATTCTGGTACACCCGTTATGAAGGAAATCTTGGAAAATTTCAAAGCTGCTACTCTTGTGAAATTCATGGAAGCCCATGAAGAAATGGTCTGGAAAGACCAAGTTCTAGAATTCTACAACACTGAGAAGGCTGTTAACTTTGAAAAATTTGAAATTAAAGCTACTGTCGGAGGACAAGAAGTAGTCATTACTCCTGCTCTGTTACACGAGCAATTTGGGCTTTCAAATCAAAGAAGGACTGACGTAACTTCGATGGCTGAAGACAAGATTCAAGAATTCTGGGCAATCTGTGCCAAGGACGGAGAAGTAATGTCTGGGAATTTAAAGAAGAAACAGTTGAAGGATGAATATCAGCGCATGACTGATATGGTGTCCAAGCTGATCGAGAACTGCACATTCTCGTTGGACAGTGTCACAATGAAGAGATACTGCATTATGTTAGCTGTTTACTATTATATTGAAGTAAATTAGTCAGTTGTGATCTGGTACATCTTGGCAAATTTCCACGAGAAGAAGCAAACGAATCACAGGATAACTTTAAGTTACCTGTTCTACAACTTGGGCTGTGGAATGACTGGAGGAAAAGAAATTCACAACGCCAAGGCCATGACTACATATCAGACAGTTAAGGCCGGAAATAAGAAGAGAAAAACTGAAGAAGAGGTAGAAGATGAAGAACCTAAGGAAGAGGTTCCTTCAAAGAAAAAGTAAAAGACTGCTAAAACAGCCCAACCTACTGTTTAAGCAAAAATGAGAAGAAAAAGAAAGCTGATGAGCCAAAGGAAGTGGCTCCAAGTAAAAACAAGAAGGTATCTGCTCAAACAACCAAGCCAGCTGTTCAAGCCAGAGTAGATGAAGCTGCTGCAAAGGATGTTGCTGATGAAGTAATCAATCAGACAACAAGGGAGATAAAGGAAATGTCCCCTGCTTCACCTTCCAGGACAATATCTGCTGAACCTGGAGAAGAAGTTTCTCATAGAACAAGAAGTCATGTAAAGGACACATCAACTTCTCATCCTGTTCCAGTAGGAAAGGCAAGGAGAATAGTAATGAAAAAGATGACCTTTATTGACTCCCCTATTGAACTGTCTGACTTAGTCAGAGAAAGTCCTCAATAAGAAGAGAGGCCTGCTGGAGCTGAAGAAGAGTCTACTGCCCCACAGACTACTTCAACCGCACCAACAGCTGAGGTTGCTCAACCTCATGATGATCCTGAAGTGCAGATCATCATTCTTGCTGCAGTTGCACCACTTGCATCTGCTGGTCCTGAACCTTCTGCTACCCAAGAAGCACAGACAGATGACAAGAAGAAAGGGAAGAGAAAAATTGTCATCAAAAGGAAGAAAGTGTCTGCTGCTGATAAAAGAAAGAGGGAAGAAGCAGAGCAGAGGAAGAGGGATGATCAAGAAGAGCAAAGAGTCATTGAAGTTAGCAAGATCGAGGCTGAAAAAGAAGAACAAAGAAGGAAAATGTCTGAGGCTGAACGCAAAGCTGCTGAAGATGCAGAATTAGCACTTGTGCTTGAGCTCAGCAAGAAAGATGCTAATGGTCCTAACGTAGCTGGTGTCATTAAAATTGGAGAATCAAGGAACGCAAAGAAGAAAATGCCTGCTAGTGAAATTCCTGAAAAGAAAAGGTTTGAAGTCAAGAAAGCCTTTGATATTGTTAATACTGACTCTGCTGTTTTCAACAGATTTGAAGCTGCCTTGGCTGATATTGATCAGAAGCTACAGCGTAAAACTTTGTTCATCCAAGAAAAGGAAAGATACATAAGATGGAGAGATTTTAGGATGAACAAGTCTGTTGAAGAGGTCCAGAGCTGGAGAGAGTTTTCTGATGAGGAGAAGTGGGTTCTCAGCTGGCTGCAAACTTCTTCAATCACTAAAGCACTGGATCCTGATTATGTCAGAGATGTGATGCACAAATATGCACAAGAGTATGCTGCTACAGAAGCCAAGACCATCTCTGATTCTTTGCCAGCCAAAAGAAGAAGGCAAGATGACCCCATCAAACGGGCTGTGCAAATTGCTGTTCATACTGCTTTGGAGAAATGGGCTGTCAAATCAAGATATGAACAAGGATCTCCAAGTGATCTACCTGCTATGCCCAGTGTACAGCATATCACATTTGGCAAGGAAATGAAAAGTTATCAAGTGTTGCCTAAGGTGAAGACAACTGCTCAAAATCGTCTGCCTGTTGTGAGGAAGATTCGTCAGACAAATGTTTTCACTGATGATGGCAAAATTGTTAACAAGATCTTTGAAGATGTCACAGATCAGACTAATGCTGCAAAAGAGCCCTTGGCCATTGAGTGGACTGATAAGGGAAAGCCTGAAGAAGAGGCTGATATGAAAAACACTCATGTTCAACAGGAAGAAGATCAAACTGCATCAACTCCTATTCCAACAGCTGATATGCACTCATCACTGATGGAAGTCTTCCAATTGATGCTTGAAAACTCCTTGAAGCAAATGGAAGAGAGGAACAGACTGCAGTTGGAGCAAATGTAGAAAGAAAATGTAAAAATGGTTAAGGATGCCATTGATAATTTCCCTTTACCAGAAGACAATACTCTGAGGATGACGCATAGTATCTTGGACATGAACAGAAGTATTGGAGATATCAAAGCTGATGTTGGACATCTTCATGCTGCCTTAAAGAGAAATGAAGATAATATTGCTCATCTGACAAACACATTCATCAAAGTTGCTGATGAGGAGACGACTAAGAATCATTTGTTAGTAGAAGAAGTTCACAAAACTGCCACCAGTATTGATGAGGAAATCTCCGCATTACAACTTAACATTGACTGGATCAATGATCAAGCTGACAACATCACTACTGCTCTTAATCATCTCATCTCAAGCCAAGAATTAATAAATCAGAATGTCAAGAACTTGTGTGCTGCTGCCCAGATCCAAGCTGTTGCACTCAACCTTCCTATTAACCCTGATGATGACAAAAAGGGGGAAGAGAAAAGGGAAAAGACAACTGTTCAAGCTGCCGAAGAAGACTCTGCTGCTGCTCAAGAGAAACCAAAAGAGCCAGAGATCCAAGCACTTGAAGAAAAGGGTAAAGGAAATGGAGAAGCTGAAACCAAGGAAACTGATGCTGCTGAAGAAGATGGAAAGGTTGATGGAAAAGATATTGATATTGAAGACTCTGAAGAAGAACCGAAGGAACCAGTCAAGTCTGATAAAGAATTGGTTGCATCTAAGGAGACTCCTGAAGAGCAATTGGAGCCATCCACCAAGAACAAGAACATGGAACGTTTGAAGAATAGGATTGATGAGGCAGAACAGGAAATCAAGCGTGAAGCTGAAATGAAGCAGAAGATGGAAGCTGCCAAGGCAAATCTGCTGCTGATGAATTTGATGAAGAAGATGATGATGATGAATCAGAGTATGAATATGAGGAAGTTATTGAAGAAGGAAGTGAAGAAGCTGATGATTAGATCAGACTACTCATTGTAACCAGTTCTCTTTATTTTTCCTTTCAGTTATCTCATCTGAAAGACTTGTACTTTGTAACAACTTTCAAATATATATAAAAGTTCAAGTTCTTTTCCAACATATTTTTCTATCTCAGAAAATTTGAGGATCTAAACTCATCAAGATCAGCTAAGTACGGAAAACTTAGTTTACAACCTTAGAAGAATTTTGACCAAGTAAGAAGACAAATCAGAAGGGTCAGTTATTCAAGGTCTAGAAAACTATTGATCTGCTGATGAGAAGAAATCAGAATGGTGTCTATCAGCCGACTCAAATCAGATTTGTTCATGTTTGAGATCAGCTCTGCTCATCATTAGACTTGCACTCTCATCAGCCAAGTGGAAAGGATCAAGAAGTCTCCCCAACGGTAATAAATGCACTTAGAGTAATAAATGCTGAAGACCGAGGGTATTAATGGCAAATGATTGAAGAAATACCTCGTATCAGCTTGGTGCATTAAATGCTGCCTGACAGAAAGTACAGCCTGCAGTACTGTCACTGTGCAGAGAGCCGTTCGCGAAAATTAAGGACCACAAATCGAGAAATTCAAACTGTGTCTTTCTTCAACGGACACTTTTTGAATCTGTGAGTATAAATAGCTGAAGAGGCGAAGAGAAAAGAAGCTACACACAACAACTGAGAGAATTTACGAAGCAGAATATTTTCTAAGTCTCAAAAAGCTCAAGAACAGCTCACTCATCAGCTTTGTCATTTGTTGACTTAAGCAGAAGTTGAAGATCAAAGATACACACATTTTTCTAAGTGAAAAATTGTTAGAGTGTTGTGAGCAGTGTTTATCCATCTTTGTGAAGTGATAAAACTCTGTAGAATAGGTTTTCTTTGTGATTTCTTATTGCGAACTTGTGGCCATTTCATTTGTTGTTTGGGGCAAGCAGTGTATACTGATTACTTTGTGTTTTTAGTATAACCCAAGATCTGTGTGACTTGGAAGAGTGGACTAAAGAATTTACATCCATATAAACACTATAAAATCTTTGTGTTTTTACCTTGCATTTTACTTGCACATTTTCAGTTTGCTTAAAAACACTTGATAAAACTGTTTGAAAAAGTTTTAAAGAAGTTTTATAAAACTCTGGATAAAATTTTTCAAACCACTAAGTTTACTTGTGAAAAACACTTTAAAAATCCGCTGCAAGTATTCTGGTATTAAAACTGATTTTGACTAAATCAGCTAAGTAACTATCAGATTAGTGGTCAACAAAGCTGTTCAAAGATTTGTTAGCGATCAGCTTCGTCAGCTTACTGCTCTGTAACAACTTAGTCTGCTTACAGTTGAACAAAAAGTTTTAAAGTTAAAACTTGATTAAAATTTTAAGAGGTCTATTCATCCCCCCCCCCCCCTCCCCCCTCTAGACCTCATCTGGCCACTTGGGACCAACAAAAGATGTTGCTGACATCAAAGAATCGTTACCAAATGTACTCCTGGCAAAAGGATTTAGGAAGGGGATAGATGGTGAGGAATCTAATAAAATGAAAAGGGGGATGACAAGGGAGAAAGAAGAAGAAAGTGGCCAAGTTGGGAAGAAGAAGAAGAAGAAGATTTTTTGGAAATGAGGTAATAGAACAAAATTTGAAGAAGAAGGAGAACATTTTAGGAAGATAGCTTAAATTTCAAATTTCCTTGTGTTTCTATCATTATGTAATCTATTGTTTTGCTACACAATAAATGAAACAGATTTTTCTTATCAATCATTATTTTAACCTTACAAATTTTGTGTGAACAGTTTGAGTAATATTATAGAATACAATTATTTCATATTGGTATAAGCAAACCAAAACTTAATAATCATTTTCTGGTGAATTTCAATTGCATCATACATTCATAATCAATTGCATCATACATTAACATTGAAATATCAACAGATAGAGTGTGAATTTCACATATCACTTAAGCATTTATCTCTAATTCACCAAGCTTGGTTCCTCAAATTGATATTGCTCACAAACAATTCTACAAAAATTTCAAAATTCTTCAATGTCATTTCATATACAACATATAAAAACAAAGCTACTAATGGAAACTTGCAAAATCCAGGTAGTAGAAATATGATGAATGAATGATTACTCTCTGATATAACAAAAGTAATTAACTCCAAAGCATCCCTTTCTTATTTGTCCTCACACTCCTTGTTGTGATCAATTCATGATTAGAGGCATCCACAGTATCAACATAGTTGATTATATTGTTGGTCAAGTTGTTGGCAAATGTAGTCTTGAAGTCATTATCTTCTGTCATTGTGGCATCAACACTTTCATTCTCATTATTTATTTTCTTTAAGGTCTTATCATAAATTCACCTTGATTTTTAGATGAGTACTTGCTCTTCTTAGTACTACCCCTCTTGGCTTATGTCTGTACACTAATGATCTTCCTCTGGCTCTTCAGAATTTAGGAGTGCTTCATACCTTATTTAGGAACAGACTCAACTATTCATTCATCAACTGTACTAGGTTTGTCCGTCAATATGTTGATCAGTCTGTTCATCAGAAAATACAAGTGTCATTGTCTCAGCTATTCATTCAGAAGCTGTACTAGGTTTGTCCATCAATTTGTTGATCAGTCTGTTCATCAAAAAATACAAGTGTTCTTGTTTTCTTTGGTGTAATCTGAGAATCTAGGTCGTTGAAATGTGATGAAGGGATGGTATCTATGCTTCCACCAAAATTAGGAATGGACTTGAAATATCTTATCACCAAAACTTCTCACCGATACATCATTCCACAAACTTCCAACAACAAACGCCCACTCCTACTTGGGCCGTTCTGGTCGCAACCAAACACAAAATAATTTTCCGAACGGCCCAACTATGAGTGGGGGTGGTGGTGTGTGTGGGCGGCGGTGGCGGTGTTTAAGTTAGGGTTAAGTTAGAATTTGGAAGATAAATTTTAGTGGGTGAAATGGATGGGGCATTAATGTAATTACAAAAAATTATATTATTTTCAAAGGAATAAATGTCAATTTAATATGGCAATTAATAATAATTAAATTATTTTAAAGTTTATAAATGTCAAATTACTGGTTTACTACTTAATTAGTAGGGTTCATACTAGGGGTGAGTATTTGGACCGGACCGGACCAAACCAGACCAATTTTCGGTATATAATCGGTTCGGTCCTTTTAGAACCCTGGACCATTTACCGGACCGAAATATTCGATCCGGTTCGATAAAAAACCGAAAAATCCGGTTCGGTCCAAATATGGACCAAATTGCAATTTGGACTTTATTTTATTAAAAAAATAAATTAAGCAGCTGGGTTTGTAGGAGTAATTATTAGCAGCAGTGCCAAATTTGCACTTTCTAGGTCCTTTTAGTAGTGCAATTAATATACTAATTAGATTAATGTAACAATCCATACTTAGGAATACGGCTAATACTCCAAGATCCGTTCGCCACCATTTTTTTTCACTATTTATTACTTTTGAAAAGAAAATGCTGCAGCTAGTTAAAGAGGTGGAAAGAACTTCATAGATTTATTAATACTAACAACACATAACCTTTTCATTTTTCAGTCACAATTTTACCCAACAAGCAAACGGATAATTGGGAAAAAAGGTAGGGGTGGGGCTGTAGGGCGAGCATGCGATTCCGACGGAGCAGCTGTGGTTCCGGTTGGCAGCTGCGGTGGGTATGCACGGCAGTGGTGGAAGACGGTGGTGGCGGCGGCTTAGGTGTGCAAGTTAGGGTTTGTGGTTTTGGGGAAAATTAATAATCGGTTCATTGTTTTTATGAATGAGAGAGAGAACTCAGTTTGGGGGTGGGAATCAATTAAGGGAAAAAAATATATGTATATATATTCGGTAAATCGGTCCGGTTCGGGAAATCGGTCGATTTTATCGAGAACAGATAGCTATGCTGGATCGGTTTTGGGGTGAGAACCGTTTACCGGACCGGGCTCACCCCTAGTTCATACACCATTTAAACCATCGTACTAGAATGTACACTTTTTATGGCACGAGGTGCAAATTCTGAACCATGCCTTATTTTGACTCCTGAGCGGAGTATGAGTCAGGATAGATTTCCAGAGATGTTACTTACTAAAGATTACTCATTTAATTTAGATTGAGTTCCTTACTACGGAAAGAAACAATCAAATAGTTGTTTGTTTGGCTTTTCTATGGTTAGTATCACTTTTGCTTTATTTTTTTTTTTTTTTTTGATAAATTACCATACAACAAAAGGTTACAAACGGTCAACAAGGGGATAGCCTCCGTCGCAAAAAAGGGAAATGGAAAGCGAAGAAAGATCAAAATAAGCAAAAGAGTTGTTTAGGCGAGCCCATTTAGACAAGTTATGGGCTGCCCAATTAAAATTCCTAGAAACAAATTTGAAACGCCATTTAGGCCACTTGAACCAAAATTTCTTGATTTCCTAGATAAGATTCTTAGAAGACCAATTCAGAGAGAGATCGGGATGAATGAGCATGGATATAACATTGAGATTATCACATTCAAAAATAACTCGATCCAAGGCAAGATGGTCAAGAGATTGCACTGCTTCTAGGAGAGCCAAAGCTTCAGCATATTCAACATCAATGCAAATGTTAGAAAATGACTTGGCCTGGACAATAGAGCCGTTTGAATTGCGAACAATGAAAGCCCCAATTGCAGAACCGTCTTTGAAAGATGAATCAGAACTCACTTTAAGCCAACCTAAAGGTAGCTTGATCCAGCTGCCGCTTTGAGAGCCCATCTTGGCATAAAGTTTCTTGGAAAGCCGAGCATTCCAGTGATCAAAAGATTTTTTATGGATGGAGTTGAGGAGAGCCGGAAAGCTCAATGTGCTCTGATCATGAATAATTGAGTTTCGGTGCTGCCAGATTGAGGCCATGGCTGTGACACAGAAAATGATGAATTCTTCTCTCGAGTCATCCAAAGTGTGGACCTGCAATCAAGGAGAAGAGAAATCCAATTAGTAAAAGAGAGGTGAGAAATTGAGGAAAGCCTAAAACACCATTTGGAGGAAAACCAAATTCTTTCAGAAAAAGGACAACGCAAAAAGATGTGGTCAAGGTCCTCTTGCTCATTGTGACAAAGGGGGCAGGTGGTATCGGGTATGTTAAAAAGTTGGTTAAGACGACATCGGGTTGGGAGGATGTTATTTAAAGCTTTCCACCAAATAGTTTTGTGTCTATCATGGATTTTAGCACTCCAAAGTTATTTTCAAATGGTGGGGGCTGCGGAGGGAGAACGGTTGCAAATAATGGAATTGTAAGCACTTTTAGAGGAGAAGACGCCAGACTTGGTAACCGCCCAAAAGAATTGCTTTGGTTCATTTTCAGCCGCAATAGGGGTTTTGGTTATCTCCAAAACGGTTTGGGGATCGAATGAACCGTTCAAGGTATCCAAGTTCCAAATGTTGCTGTCTTGAACCAATAAATCCTTAACAAAATTGAAGTTGCCAGGGATGAGAGTGATGTCCGATTTAGGTTTGGGAATGAAACCCGGCAAGGATGGAATCCAAGGTTCTTCCCAAATCTAAACATGTGAGTTATTGGAAAGGGAGTAGCAAGCTCCAGCAGCGATAGTCGGGATGCAGTGCACGATATCTTGCCAAATCCAAGAGGCATTTGATGGAGGTTTTTGGAGGTCAAGGAGGTTGAGATGGCGAATGTATTTAGCTTGAAAGATCTTGATCCAAAGCTTGTCTTCTTTACATAAAATCTGCCAAGAAAGTTTAGAGATGATGGCCTTATTGAACTCCTCCATTTTACGAAAACCAAGGCCGCCAACTGATTTAGGTAAACAAATAGTGCTCCAACTTTTGAGAGGGAGAATGTTGTTGTTTTTATTTTCACCCCACCAAAAACAGAGAAAGAGAGAGTCAAGCTTGTGGCATATGGTTTTGGGCAGGAGAAAGGTGGACATTTGGTAAATGGGTAAAGCTTGAGCCACTGATTTGATGAGAACACCCCTAGACGCTTGGGAGAGGCAACGGGACTTCCAACCGGCAAGTTTGGACTTGATTTTTTCAATAATATAGTTGAAAGCTTGTTTGCGGTTCTTGGGTTTACAAAAAGGAAGGCCTAAGTGCTTGAGTTTGTGATTGCATTCCTTAAGGCCCAAAGTAGCAAGGATGTCGCTTTTGAGGAAAGGATATGTGTTAACACTAAAATGGATAAAGGATTTGTCTTTGTTCATTTTTTGAGAGGACCAGTCATGAAAGAGATCCAAGCAATCCGAGATGATTTGAGCATCCATGGTATTGGCCCTGCAAAAGATAGTGAGATCATCAGCATAAAGCAAGTGAGAAATAGTAGGACTAGAGCGGGAAATTTTAATCTCCCTGTCTAATTCCACGGGTAGGCTTGAAGTAGCCGTATGGGGCTCCGTTGATCAAAATAGAATAACTACAATAAGAGATACACAGTGAAATCCAATCGACAAAAAGATCACAAAAGCCCAAGCAACGAAGAATTTGAGTGAGGAGACCCCATTCAAGTCTATCAAATGCCTTAGCATGATCGATTTGACTGCCATGAAAGCTTTCGAGCCTTTTTTTTTTTTTGCTAAGGTAATGCATAATTTCGTGCGAAATTATGGAATTCTCTTGGATGTTGCGTCCCTGGATGAAAGCTGTTTGGTTGGAAGCAATAAAATTAGGTGCCTTTTAATTATCCTCGGATTTTAGTTATTTTATCATCTACCGTTCATTTCTTTTAAGGGCGACTTCTGTTAACAAAAGACAACAAAAGAAAACATAGAGAAAGTAATTTTTGTCATTAAGCGATCAAATTACATAGTCTCCTTAAATACTGAAATACTAATAACTACTTACATTAGTGACTCCTAAAAAGAAGGACAATAATAACAAACCACTAAAACAATAGAAGACTATGTAAACATAAAACAAACCACTAATAATATATTAAAAACGTGACTAACATTCCCTCCCTTAAACTGAAAATACTTCAGTTTAATTTGCAAACACCAAGTAAGTCTCTTAGCTTCAGGAATGAGTCTAACTTCAGAGGCTTTGTAAACATATCTGCAATCTGCTCTTCACTTCTACAATGTATAAGATTGATCTTCTCATCTTTGGTGAGATCACGTAAGAAGTGATATCTAACATCTATGTGCTTACTCTTGCCATGCAAAACTGGATTTTTGGAAAGTGTAATGGTTGAGGTGTTATCACAATAAATAGACGTAGGTCCTTCTTGCTTGAAATGAAGTTCTTCAAGTATATTCCTCAACCAAACAGCTTGACAAGCGCATGATGTTGCAGCTACGAGCTCTGCTTCAGTGGTTGATAGAGTAACAATCGGTTGTTTCTTTGAAGACCATGAAATAACTCCAGAACCTAGCATAAAAACATACCCTGATGTGCTTTTTTTTGTCATCTTGATCTCCAGCATAGTCACTATCAGTGTACCCATACAATTTTTCAGCTGCTTTCTTCTTGTAAAATACTTCAAGTTCACTAGTACCTTTCAAGTATCGTAAAATTCTCTTGACAGCTTGAAGATGTATCTCTTTTGGACACTCCATAAATCTGCTTGTAAGACTAACAGCATGAATTATGTCAGGCCTAGTTGCTGTCAAATACATTAAAGTTCCAATGATTTGCTTGTACAAAGTGCTGTCCACTTTCTTTCCTTCAGGTTCTTTAATGAGCTTCAAACCTTTCTCCATTGGTGTGCTCACAGAATTGCAATTCTTCATCTTGAACCTTTCTAGAATATCTTGCACATATTTCTTTTGAGAAATAAAGATTCCAGCAGTAGATTGTTTCACTTCTATGCCAAGAAAATAATGCATCATACCCAAATCTGACATTTCAAACTCAACCATCATGGACTTTTTGAAATTATCAATCATAGCCTTATCATTTCCAGTATAAATCAAGTCATCTACATATAAACATACAATTAAAATTCTCTCTCCAGCCTTCTTAATGTAGAGTGTATGTTCATATGGACATTTTCGAAATCCCTCCTTCGAAAAATAAGAATCTATACGACTATACCAAGCTCTCGGTGCTTGTTTTAGTCCATATAGAGCCTTTTTTAATTTGTAAACCTTATTCTCACTACCATACTTCACATATCCAAGAGGTTGTTCGATAAATACATTTTCTTGCAAATCACCATGTAAAAATGCAGACTTCACATCTAATTGGAAAATAGGCCATGCATTTTGGGCAGCCAATGCAATTACAAGTCTTACGGTATCTAACCTTGCAACAGGAGCGAATACCTCTTTGTAGTCAACTCCATGCTCTTGCTTATAGCCTTTTGCTACGAGGCGAGCTTTGTACTTGTCAACTTCTCCATTGCCTTTGAGCTTTGTCTTGTAAACCCATTTGACACCAATAGTCTTTTGATTTTCTGGAAGATCCGTCAACTCCCAAGTGTGATTTCTCTCAATTGATTTAATCTCTTCATCTATCGCATGCTGCCACTTTGGATCTTTGACGGCATCTTTAAATGCTATAGGATCACAATCTGAAAATAAAGCAAAATGAGTAACTGAATTTTCAGATTGACCAATTCCATATACCTCATAGTCCTCTATCCACGTAGGTGCACTTCGACTACGTTGAGGACGTGCATTGGTGGGCTGAACATCATTTGATTCATTTGCTATTGGAGTTGTAGTAAGTTCAGCACCTCCATGGTCTTGAGTTGCTGGACCCATTTCTAAGTTGTTCTCCAATGGCTGTTGTTCTCCTTCTTCATCATCAAAGCTTGCTGGAATATGATGGTGATGACCATTATTGCTCCAATCCCAAGTCGCCGCCTCATAAAAAATTACATCACGGCTAATAACAATTTTCTTGGTAATAGGATTAAATAACTTGTATGCTTTTGACTCTTCACTAATTCCAAGAAAAATACATTTTTGGCCTTTATCATCCAACTTTTTTCTCTTAGCATCTGGTATGTGGGCATATGCAATACACCCAAAAATTCGAAAGTAAGCCACGGTTGGTTTGCGTCCGCTCCAAGCTTCGTGAGGAGTGATATTTTGAACAGAAAGTGTAGGACTCCTATTTAATATGTGAATGCTCCAACAAACTGCTTCCTGCCAAAAACTCTTCGGTAAGCCACTTCGTTTCAAAAGACTACGCACCATATTAAGAACAGTGCGATTCTTTCGCTCGCATACACCATTTTGCTGAGGCGTGTAGGCTGCTGTAAGCTGCTTTTTGATTCCATGCTTCTCACAAAATTCTGCAAATGCTTTTGAGTTGTATTCTCCACCACGATCAGTCCGCAAGCTTTTAATTTGGCAACCTGTTTCCTTTTCAACAAGCACTTTAAACTTCTTAAAGGTTTCGAATGCTTCAGATTTTTCTTGCAAGAAATAAGCCCATGACTTTCTGCTATAATCATCAATGAAAATTATGATGTAGCGTTTACCTCCGTTAGATGTAGGGGTTATGGGACCACAAATATCAGAGTGCACCAACTCCAGTACCTTTTTTGCTCTCCAAGATTTGGTTGTTGGAAATGGATCTCGATTTTGCTTGCTTATAACACATTCTTCACATACTTCTTTGGGGGGCTCAATATGTGGAAGACCCAACACCATCTTCTTATGCTGTAAAGTTTTCAAGCCACCAAAGTTCAAATGCCCGTATCTAAAATGCCATAACCAGACATCATCCTTCACTTTTGCAGAAAAACATGATTGGGTGGTGTTATGAAGGTATAAAGGGAACAAACGATTAGACGACATATTAATATGAGCAATTAAGCCAAAATGAGAGTCTCGAATTTGACAAACTCCATTTTTTATATTAACCTCATATCCCTTTTCTTGCAGCTGTCCAGCACTTAGTAAATTGGTCTTCAAAGCTGGAACATAGAACACGTTACTAATAGTATGAATAGAGTTGTCTTTGATCGAGATTTGTACCTTCCCTTTTCCCATGACAGAGACGATAGAGTCATCTCCAAACTTCACCGTATTCTGAAATGATTCATCCAATTCAGCAAAAGCCATTTTGTTCCCACACATGTGATTACTGCAGCCGGTATCCAAATACCATAAATTTGAAGAAATTTTCTCCTTGGGATGACACGCCATCAAAAGGGAAACCTCTTCTTCTTCCTTTGTCTCTGCAAAGTTAGATCTTCCACCATGATTTTTATTCAAATTAGATCGACATTCAGAACGATAGTGTCCATATCGATTGCATCGGAAGCATTTCACTTGGGACTTGTCACGCCGTTTCTCTTTACCTTGAGAATCACCAGCTTTGTTCTTTTCATTTTTGTGGTCCCCTTGCTTTTCCTTCCATTTGCCTTTCTCATTACCATCTTCTTTTGAAACAACTGCTGCCTTCAATGCTTGTTCCTCCTTGTCTTGTTGGTTTATCTTTTGCTCATGAACCAACAGAGAACCTTGCAACTCATCAATTGATAGGTTGTCAATATCTTTGGATTCTTCTATGGAACAAACAACATAATTGAACTTTGATGTCATCGAGCGTAGTATTTTCTCAATGATGGTAACATCCTCCAGATTTTCACCATGGATTCGCATCTTATTTGCAATAGCCATCGCCCTTGAGAAATACTCCGTAACTGACTCTCCTGAGTTCATCCGCAACGTTTCGAACTCTGCACGAAGAGTTTGAAGTTGCGCCCTTTTCGCCTTCGCTGTCCCTTGATACTTCTTTTTCATGGAGTCCCATATTTCTTTGGAAGTATTCTTGCAAAGAATAGTTTCAAGTATTGAGCGATCAATAGCTTGAAAAAGATAATTCTTTGCTTTGAGATCCTTCAACCTTAGTGCTTCCAATTCTGCTCGTTGTACATCGGACAAGGCAGTACCAGTTGTTGGCTCTTGCAGGCCATTACTAACAACCGACCAAAATTCTTTGGACCTAAGGAAAATCTCCATCAACATGCTTCAATGATCATAATGACCATCAAAGCGAGGAATAGCAGGCTGGACAAAACCATCAGAAGCCATTTTTTATTGCTGCTGCAAATATGACTTGATTTATAACACTCACTGTTTCACTCTACCCACTTTTCTCTTGTTGTGGCTCTGGTACCACTGTTAACAAAAGGCAACAAAAGAAAACATAGAGAAAGTAATTTTTGTCATTAAGCGATCAAATTACATAGTCTCCTTAAATACTGAAATACTAATAACTACTTACATTAGTGACTCCTAAAAAGAAGAACAATAATAACAAACCACTAAAACAATAGAAGACTAGGTAAACATAAAACAAACCACTAATAATATATTAAAAACGTGACTAACAACTTCTACTTCTGGTCATTGTACTCCTTAAATTTAGTCTTTACTTTTAAGTTTTGTCAAGAGATTTTCCTAAAAAAGCCTTTATCCATTTTCCTTGACATTTTTTATACTGTATTATTTTTCATTCACAACGTTCAATTGAAATATGGAACAGAACCCCATCGTCTTTTTCCTCATTCCGGTCATTACCTCCGGCAAATTCACCATCAGCCTCCTTCAAATCATAGGCCGCACCACTGCAAAATCTGGCTCGATGAATATCATATATACATCTTTTGATCTACCACAGTGTATTTGAAATTTTTTATTGAGTTTTTCCTAATATATCCAAGCATGAAGATTTCGGAATTCAAGTAAAACTTGTTAAACGGTGCCCTTTTAACGACGGATAGTTCGATTCTTTTATAATGCTTAATTTTCTATTGACTTGATTTATCCAAGTGTAATAGTTTATGGGTTACCGAATAATGTGAATTTAATTGTTAATTAGTCTATGTCATGAAATTGGGATGAAGTGTCAATTAAATTATTGGAAAATGTGATTTTATGCTTTTATTAGTTTGAAATTTTTGCATAAAACTTCTTGATGAATGAGAATTGGTTTTTATTGGAAAAAAAGGTTGGTGAATCAGAAATGTTGTGGTGGAGACTTCAATTGTATGCCATGATCATTGGAGTCCGCCGGAAGATTGTGACTCACGAGAGTTCTAAAATCTCCGATGATGGTGAAACACTTGGTTTGAGAAGATAAATTTTGGGATTTGGGTTTGAGGAGATGAATTTGGGGAGTTTTGAAGAAGAGGGTAATTTTAAAGTTAAAGAATTGTTCAATTGGTCTGAGAATTTGAAGAAATATTAATTTTGTCTAATAAGGATATTTTGGTAAATATGTTGACCTAGGTAATAAGTAAAATTTATGCTATTTGGCTAAATTTAAGATGAGAACTAACAAAAGATAGTACGATTTTTCTACAGTGCGGCCTCTTTAGTTACGGCCGCACATGCGGCCCTCTTCATGAGCCGTTAGATCGGCTTCAATCCATAGCAGCCGTTGGATTGTAACTAAAGGAATTGGATTTAGTTTATGTTTATTTCTATTAAAAAATGCAATTTACTATTAAGCCCTTTTAGTTAGTTTGTCAAAAAAAAAAAAAAAAAAAAAACCGACTGAAAATAGAAAAGACTCTTTTGCCCCCATTAAATTTTATGTTGTAAGAAGACATTTATACCCCCCACATAAAAACCGAAATGAACAATTAATTTGCTACTTAATTCCTTCTCTTTCCTAATCTTTCAAAACTAACAAATAAATTCCTTTTATTCCATAATCATTCAAGCTTAATTGATTATTTCTTGTTATTACTTCTCCACCATTTTTACACCATCTATTCCTTCAATAATCTCATCACCATTTTTGCACCTGAAATCAATCATCTCCAAAATTGCTTTACAAAATTCGAATTATAAAAAACGTGAAATTCTCAATTACTTTTGAATCCACGAAATCAATATCTCAAATCAATAAATTTGATGTATATTATCCTTAATCCCCTTTTGTTTATTTATTTCTATTCGGTCGGTTAAGTTCGAATTTCTTAGATAATAGTTTAAATTTCGGTCGATCCTATTAGTTAAGATATCCGTATTCGACAATAAATAAAAAAAATTATATGTATGCATAGTGTTTTATAAAAATAAGTTACATTGATAATATTTTACCATCAATAATTTTATTTAATAAAATAGTAGTTAATAATTTGTTCATAAATAAAATTTCCGAATATTTTCATCTAAATAAATATGAATATTAATTACTAGAAAGTTCATAAATTCATTCTTACGAATATTTTCATCCAGGTGAACAGTTCTTAAAACTCAACATGTTAGCTAAATTTAATACAATCGTAAAGTTAACAAATTTATTTTTGAAAAAAAAAAATGTTAATTTTCACTTTGGTAGCGACGATTTATAGGATATATGATCTATTGGAATTAAGAAATTTAGATCCGAGCAAAATTTGAATTCGATCTGATATAAACGAAGGCGGATCTGTATAGAATTTAATCCGATCCAAATTCAATCCATTGACAGCCCGTAGGATTATGAAGGCCCGAAAAATGGACTATTAATAGGGCCTAAATCTTTCCAATATGTAGAAGATTGGGCTTTAAAATAATTTTTAGAGACCGAGATGCGTCATCTCCGGATTTGTTGGATAAGGATGAAGATGAAGGCTCTGAAGACAATTTATAAAGGGAGGTTTTGAAGGATTCCAAAACTTCAAAGATTGGCTAAGTATGGAGTAACTTAGCTGATGATCCCTTAGAAGAAATTTTGACTAAGTAAAGAAGACATCAGAAGAGTCAAAAGTTTCAAGGTCCAAGACTTCTGATCTGCTGAAGGAAAGTTATCAGACTGATGAAGATCAGCCGACTCAAATCAGATTTGTTCAAGTTTGAGATCAGCCGAGTTCGCCATCAGACGCGTACTTTCGTCAGCCAAGTAAAGAAGATCAAGAAGTGTCCCCAACGGTAATAAATGCCCCTTGGAGTAATAAATGCTGAAGTACAAGGTTATTAAAGACAAATGATTGAAGAAATGCTTCACATCAGCTGGGTGCATTTAATGCTGCATTTAATGCTGCCTGCAGAATAGTACTGTTCACAGTACGGACAGACTGCAAAAGAGCCGTTCGCGGATTTTAAGGACCAGTACTCGAGGAATTTGAATTTTGTCTCTCTTCAACGGACATTTTTCTATCCTCAAGTATAAATAGCTGAAAGAGACGAAGAAGAAAAAAAGCAACACACTTTCTGAGAGAAATTTTCGAAGCAAAATTCTTTAAGTCTCAAGAACAGCTCACTCATCAGCTGAGTCATTTGTTGACGAAAGCAGAGTTGAAGAATCAAGAAAAATACATCTTCTGAGTGATTTTGTAAACAAGAGTGTTGTGCGGAGTTGTGATCCATCTTTGTGAGTGATCAAACTTCAGAGAATAGGTCTTCTGTGTGATTTCCTATTGCGAACTTGTGGTCGTTTCATTTGTTGTTCGACGCAAGCAGAGTATACTGTAAATTTTGTGATTATAGTATAACCCAAGATCTGTGTGACTTGGAAGAGTGGACTAAAGGATATTCAAATCCATATAACCACTATAAAAATTGTTTGTGTTTTTGTTTGCATTTTACTTGCATATTTTCTATTGACATAAAAACACATTTAAGTTAACTGTTTGAAAAAGAGTTAAAAAGGAGTTTATAAAACTGGGGAAACATTTTTCAAACTACTAAGACTACTTGTGAAAAACACTTTGAAAATCCGCTGCAAGTACTCTAAGTATTAAAACTTACTTTAGCAAAATCAGCTAAGTATCAATCAGACGAGTGATCAACAAGACTGTTCAAAGATTTGTTCGCGAACAGAACTGTTAATAACTAATCTGATCAGCTTAGTCTGTTCAGTTAAGAGCAAAAGGTTTAAAGTTAAATTTGAAGAAAATTTTAAAGAGGTTTATTCACCCCCCCCCTCTAAACCTCTTCTGACCACTTGGGACCAACAAGTGGTATCAGAGCGGGTGGTTCATTTGAATCAGCTGCCTGATCAACGAGCTTGATCCAAGTGTTTTTCAAAGGTTTTCAATTTTTTTTCAAAAGAGCATATTTTTGAAAAATAAAAACTATTTGAAAATGGAGTGCATAAGCCATGTTCCTCACATTGGCCATATGGACTTTGAAGATTGGAAAATCAGAATGGAAATCCTTCTTGCTGCTTATAATGATAACATGTTTACATGTATTACACAAGGACCATTCAGGTTTAAGAAGACTGTAAAGGTTGCTGACCAGCCTGATCAGATCGTTGACAAAAAGCTGGATGAACTAACTCCCGAAGAAGTCAGATTAGTCAATCTAGACAAGGTGGCTAAGTTTATAATGTTCAAAGCTCTAGATGAAGACAGATTCCAGAAGGTCAAGCATCTCAAAACAGCAAAGGAGATGTGGGATAAAGTCTGTGAGCTGAGCGAAGGAAACAACGCTATCAAAGAACATAAGCTTAGTGTGGCTCTTGAGGAGTTTGAAAATTTCAAGATGAAGTCTGGTGAAATGATTGATCAAATGGATACCAGATTTACCAAAACTTTGAACGAAGTTCTAAGACTTGGTAAAACATTTTCAGACAAGGAGATCACCATGAAGGTTCTCAAGGCTCTTTCACCGAAATTCAACATGAAGGTGACAGCCATGGAAGAATCAAGGGACTTAGGGAAGATTTCTCTTTCTGAACTGTTCTCGTCACTCAAAGCTTATGAGTTTAAAATGCCTAGAATGGGAATAGATGAGTCATCTGGTTCAGACCCTACTGTTGCTCTTATCGCGTCAGACAAGTCAAGAAAATCAGCGGACAAGTTCGAAGAGAATACACTGCTGAATTCAGAAAAAGCATACACTGCTGACGACGTTGCCCTACTTCTGAATGAGTTCAAGAAGTTCTATAAAAAGAAAATGAAAGTAAAATATGAAAATGTTATTTCATCTTCTTCTGATCATTTTCAGGAAAATAGGGATTCCTCAAAAGCAAAACTTGGAGACCAAAATTGCAAGGCGTATGGACTCTTCACCAAAGATCGTCCACATCCAATCTCTCAAAAGTTTGCTAACAAGGAAAAAGGTGCCAAAAAGGAGTATAAGCCAAGTAAGAGCAAAGCAAAGTTAGCTGAGGCAGCAAAGCTAACAAACTCCGGCATATCTTATTCAGACAACCAGTCGTCTGATAAAGAATTTGAAGAAGTACCCGAAACTCTATGCTTGATGGCCGAGGAATCTGATGATTCTGAAATTGAGGTAACTTCTACCAATTAATGAACTTGCATTATTTGAATCGTTTGAACAAATGTTAATTTCAAATTCAAATATTGTTGGTGTATTTGCCAAGCTTAAGGAAGAGATGACTCTGCTAAAAGAGCAAAACAGATCAGTGAAACTTCAGGTTGAAAAACCTCAAAAATCAGCTGACTACAAAAAGCTTGAGCATGAGAATGACACTCTAAAAGCTGAGTATGCAATTCGTATGGAAAATATAAATGAACTTGATAGAAGTAATTGCATAATTCTCTATAAAGAAATCAGAGGCTAATGAGAAGAAGCCTACTGAAGCTCAAAAGGTTAAGAAACTTAGTAAGCAACCTAAGATTAAACAGACTAGTAAAACTCATCAGCTTAGTAAGCTGAAAGATGCTGCTGATAGAAGTGAAATTAAAAATGTTAAGTCTGCTGAATCTATAGGAGAGTTATCAATTAACTCAGCTTATCACTTACTTCATGTATCTTACCTTGCTTATGAGCACCGTTTTCATCATGAAAATTATTTCCATGCTAAATTTACTGAAATTCATGATAAAACTGAGTCACAATTCATCACATGTTAAAGGTTATACTAACCATGCAGGACCCAATATAAGGGGTACCAAAAACAGTAATCTGTTTTGTAGGAAAAACGCATGTGTGATGACAAAGGTCGGTTGACTGCCTTTGCTGATTTCAACAAGTTCAACAAGTGGTTTTACCATCGAGTGGGAGAATATCAACAATTGGTATACAGTACTGTATCAACATGTGATATCAACCAACAAGTGGTAGCCGCGTTGTTTGGACATAACAAGGAAAGCTAGATTGTTGGAAAATTGAAGTTTATCAAGTGAATCAACGTTTGTATCCAACAAGTGGTATAGTCAATCGTGTGACAACAATCTTTCAACTCTCAAGAGTTGAAAATGGATTTGTTGAATTTGGATTCATGAGCTGAGGGGGAACTTATCAGAAGACTAGAGTTCAACAGCTTACTCATCTCTCCTATCTTCAAGGATTAACTTTCAACAGACTAGTTAACTTATGAATTCTTAAACTCAGGGGGAACGTGTAAGACTAGCGGTACTTCTGAATTAAAGATGAAATTTGTTAATGACAGTTAGTTGAAGTTATGTTTTCAACAGAAGACTTAACTATCGAAGAGCAAGATTATTTTATCTAGCTGGATTGACAAACAGCTGAGGAAGGTTATCAGCTATTGGCATTCTCTGATAACAGCATTGTCATCAGGACAGTGGTCCATCAGATAAGTGTTTATTATACTCATCTGATTATTTAAATAAAAGCGAGAAGTGCAAAACGTTTTATTCAAAACACGCTTTTATAAATAGCTGTCGGGCGGTACATCTTCCCGCTCTTCAGTAAAATATCTTTTGAATTTGAAAGGTCGCAACAGAAGCCACACGATCATCACTGACAGAAAAACGGATCTAACGGTTGGCGGTTATCACGGAAACCGACATACCCCAACTCTATAAATCCTCATCTGATCAGTCGAGTCATTCTTTACGCACCCTAAAATTTCAAAAGTACTTGTGAGAATTTTTGAGCAATTTTCTGCAAAAACTCTCTCCGTTTTCTTTCTAACTTCTACAGATCTGAAATGGCTGCTGAAGGCATGTATCTCGTGTATGGTTCCTACTACCAATCCGGTACGGATCTGATGAAAGAACTGCTGGAAAAGTTCAAAGCTGCTTCGCTGGTGAATTTCATGGAATACCACGAAGGAGTTCTCTGGACTGACCAAGTGATGGAGTACTACAACACTGCAAAAGCTGACTACAACTCACTGGAGATTAAGGCTACAGTGGGAGACAAATCTATCATCATCACCCCTGCTGTTCTTCATGAGACGTTTGGGCTTCCTAACCATGGAAGACACGACGTCACTATACTGACAGAGGACAAGCACCATCAGTTCTGGGCGATCTGCGCCAAAGAAGGAGAAGTGTTCTCTGGGAACATAAGGAAGAAGCAACTGAGGGATGAATATCAGCGGATGGCTGATATGGTATCAAAACTGATTGAAAACTGCACATTTTCTCTGGATGCTGTTACGATGAAAAGATTCAGCATCATGGCTGCCATTTACTATGGAATGGAAGTCAACTGGTCCATCATAGTATGGTACATCTTAGCTGATTTCCTGGATGACAAGAAAGGAAAAGGTCCTCACACCAACCACAGGATTACGATCAGTTATATGCTGACCAAACTGGGGTGTACTATGACGAATGGCAAGGAGATTCACAAGTCTAAGGCCATGAACAAATACCTGCCAGTTCTGAAGAGGAAGGCTGATGATTCTGAGGAAGCTGATGATGAGGGACAGAAGGAAGTCCCTGCCAAAAGACAAAGAAGATTAGTCAAAACAGCTAGCCTGGCTGTTGAGACTAAAAAGAAGAAGGCTGCTGATGTGCCTAAAAAGAAAGAAGCAAAGAAGGTGGAGAAAGTGACTTCTGCTGCTGAAGCCACTAGAATTGTTGAAAGCATAATTGCTGATGTAAGGACTGGATCCCCTGCATCACCATCAAGAACTCCATCAGCAGAGAAGCCTGCTGAAAGTGTCTCTAAAAGAACGAGGAGCCAACAGAGAGACACAGCTGCTCCAATCTATCGTGAAGGAAGAACAAAGAAATCTGCAAGGAAGCAGATGTCCTTCATAGAAAAGGATACTGAGTTGGTGGACTTGGTGAGATCAAGTCCAGAGTCTGCTGCTGACAAAGCTGATGAGCAACAGACTGCTCAATCTGCACCAACTGCTGAGGTTGCTCAACCTCAAGAAGATCCAGATGTTCAAATCATCCATCCCATAGCTGCTGCTCCCATTTCATCTGTTGGACCAGCCCCTGCTGACAAAGGCAAAAGAAAATTTGTGCTAAGGAAAAAGAAAATTTCCAAAGCTGACAAGAAAGCAAGGGAGGAGGCTGAACAGAGGAAGCTGGAGAAAGCTGAAGAAAAGAAAGCACTTGAGCTAAGCAAAGCTCAAGAAGCTAAGGATGAGGCCAGAAGGCACATGTCTGAAGCAGAGAGAAAAGCTGCTGAAGATGCTGAAATGGCTATGGTGATTGAATTAAGCAAAACTGATGCCTATGGACCTGTCCATGGAGGTGGCATCAAGATTGGAGAAGGCAAGAATGAAGAAGAAGACAAGAAAAAGATCTTACTGCCTGCCCCTAAAGTCAAGTCCAAGGATAAATTTGAAGTCAGAAAAGCATTTGAGATAGTATATGCTGATAAGGAGCTTTTCAAGCAGTTTGAGAAGTCTCTAGCTTACTATGATCAAAAGCTAATGTTAAGGACTCTGTTCAACCAGGAGAAACCAAGATATATCAGTTGGAGAGACAACAGGTTGAATAAGTCAATAGCAGAACTTCAAAGCATGAAGGAGTTGGTTGATGAAGAACGTTGGGTTCTGACTTGGCCGAAGACAAACTCCATTCAAAAGGCCCTGGATCCCAGCTATGTAAGAGATGTCATGCATAGTTATGCAAAAGGCTTTGCATTGGAGGAGGCCAAGAAAATCAAAAGCACCTTGCCTGAGAAGAAGAAAAAGTCTGAAGATGCTACAGAAAGAGCAATCAAGTTTGCTGTTATGGCTGCCCTGAAGAGATGGGCTAAAAAGTCAAAATATCAGCAAGGCTGTTCAAGTGACTTGCCTCTGCTGCCAAGCATCCAGCAAATTATTTTTGGCAAGGAAGTACAACCGTACTATGAAGTGCCTAAGGGGAATAATGCTTTTGTTAACCCCTGGATCATTGTGAGGCAAATCAGACAAACTACTTGCTTCAATGATGATGGCACCATTACCAACTTGGTCTATGATGATGTTACTGATGAACCTAAAACTGCGGACAAGCCTGAAGTCAAGTCTGCTGATCAGATTGAAGACAAGCCTGCTGATCAACCTGAAGTCAAGCCTGCTGACAAGCCTGCTGATCAAATTGCTGACAAGCCTGCTGATCAACCTGCTGATAAGTCTACTGATCAGACTGAAGACAAGTCTGCTGAAAAGGTTGCTAATGAACCCTTAGCCATTGAGTGGAAAGCTAAGGATCCTGAAGTTCATCAAGATGACAAGATGGAAGAAGTTCCTGTCCACCAGGAAAATGAAGAAAAAGATGAAGCTGCTGCCTCTGCTTCATCAGGTGATGAACACTCATCACTGATGGAAGCTTTCCAGATGTTGATGGAAGATTCTCTAAGGGAACTGGAAGAGAAGCATCAAAAGCAGCTGTTGAAGGTTAAAGAGGAGCTGAAGGTAGAGCTTAAGGAAGAACTGACATAATCAAATAGACTTCAGCTAGAAACTGTGCAACAGTCTACAGAAAAGATCATCAAGACTGAAATCACAAGTATTCCCATTCCTCAAGATCACTCCTTGCAGTTAGTGAACAGCTTGACTGAAATGAACAGAAATGTGGAGGATGTAAAGATCGATGTTAATCATCTTCATACTGCACTTACAAGAGCTGAACACAAGATCGCTGATCTGACTGCAACCTTCATCAAAGTCAGTGAAGAAGAAAAGGAAGTCAATCTAGGGTTGCTGAATGAAGTGGGAAATGTTGTACAATCCGTACAAGATGAAATTGCAACTGTCAACCTAAATATTGACTACTTCAATGACAAGACTGACATCAACAGCACTGATATTCTCAATCTTACAGCTAGTCACGATGTTGTCAATCAGAATCTAAAGGCTTTGTGTGCTGGAGTAAAGATTCCAACAGTTGCGCTCAACCCTGCTGTTGCACCTTCTGATGTCATCAAAACTGATGATGACAAAAAGGGGGAAGATAAAAGGGAAGAAACAGCTAAGGAACCTGCTGCTGAAGAAACAGCTGAGGAACCTGCTGCTGAAGAAACAACTAAGGAAACTGCTGCTGAAACTATTGAAGCCAAGGAAACTGAAGACACTGCTGACAAGACTGAAGGAAATCCTGGAAAGGTAGAAGAAGAAGAAAAGATTGAAAAAGAAACTACCAAGTACAAGGAGACTGAATCTGCCAAGAAAGCAATGGAGCTGATCAGAGAACAGCAACTTAAAGAGAAAATGGAAGCTGCCAAAGCAATCTTGGAAGAAGAAGCTGATGAAGACGAAGATGACGAAGAGTCATCTTATGAGTATATAGAAGAGCTTGAAGGATCAGATGAAGAAGCTGATAGTTAGAAATTTTAAAATTCATTGTAAACAGTTTACTTCTATCTATTCTTCAGAAATCTCATCTGATGAACTTGTACTCTGTAACTCTTTTTCAATATTAATGAAAAGTCAAGTTCAATCCAATAAACTTTTTCTATCTCAGAAAATTTTGAGGATTACATTCTTTAGCTTAGGTATTTAACAGGTACTTAGCTGAAGTTTTGTCATCATCAAAAAGGGGGAAATTGTTGGATAAGGATGAAGATGAAGGCTCTGAAGACAATTTGTAAAGGGAGGTTTTGAAGGATTCCAAAACTTCAAAGATTGGCTAAGTATGGAGTAACTTAGCTGATGATCCCTTAGAAGAAATTTTGACTAAGTAAAGAAGACATCAGAAGAGTCAAAAGTTTCAAGGTCCAAGACTTCTGATCTGCTGAAGGAAAGTTATCAGACTGATGAAGATCAGCCGACTCAAATCAGATTTGTTCAAGTTTGAGATCAGCCGAGTTCGCCATCAGACGCGTACTTTCGTCAGCCAAGTAAAGAAGATCAAGAAGTGTCCCCAACGGTAATAAATGCCCCTTGGAGTAATAAATGCTGAAGTACAAGGTTATTAAAGACAAATGATTGAAGAAATGCTTCACATCAGCTGGGTGCATTTAATGCTGCATTTAATGCTGCCTGCAGAATAGTACTGTTCACAGTACGGACAGACTGCAAAAGAGCCGTTCGCGGATTTTAAGGACCAGTACTCGAGGAATTTGAATTTTGTCTCTCTTCAACGGACATTTTTCTATCCTCAAGTATAAATAGCTGAAAGAGACGAAGAAGAAAAAAAGCAACACACTTTCTGAGAGAAATTTTCGAAGCAAAATTCTTTAAGTCTCAAGAACAGCTCACTCATCAGCTGAGTCATTTGTTGACGAAAGCAGAGTTGAAGAATCAAGAAAAATACATCTTCTGAGTGATTTTGTAAACAAGAGTGTTGTGCGGAGTTGTGATCCATCTTTGTGAGTGATCAAACTTCAGAGAATAGGTCTTCTGTGTGATTTCCTATTGCGAACTTGTGGTCGTTTCATTTGTTGTTCGACGCAAGCAGAGTATACTGTAAACTTTGTGATTATAGTATAACCCAAGATCTGTGTGACTTGGAAGAGTGGACTAAAGGATATTCAAATCCATATAACCACTATAAAAATTGTTTGTGTTTTTGTTTGCATTTTACTTGCATATTTTCTATTGACATAAAAACACATTTAAGTTAACTGTTTGAAAAAGAGTTAAAAAGGAGTTTATAAAACTGGGGAAACATTTTTCAAACTACTAAGACTACTTGTGAAAAACACTTTGAAAATCCGCTGCAAGTACTCTAAGTATTAAAACTTACTTTAGCAAAATCAGCTAAGTATCAATCAGACGAGTGGTCAACAAGACTGTTCAAAGATTTGTTCGCGAACAGAACTGTTAATAACTAATCTGATCAGCTTAGTCTGTTCAGTTAAGAGCAAAAGGTTTAAAGTTAAATTTGAAGAAAATTTTAAAGAGGTTTATTCACCCCCCCCCTCTAAACCTCTTCTGACCACTTTGGACCAACAGGATTAATGGGCTAGGTGAACGTGACAAGCCCATATTTAGGGCTTCAAATAGATTGGGCCTATTTGTTTATTATTTAGGATAATTGTTCGGGAAAAATGCGGAGATTCGTGAAATATTTTCAATCTGCATTATATGGTCTGTTTGAATTTGAAAAAATAGTTGAAAATTAAGTAGGAATTTATATCAAATCAAGTTTGCTGTGTAACATAAATTGGGTATAAGATATATTAATTTATATCTAATTAAAGTAGATTTAATACATATATTTTTTCAGAGATAACAAAATTATGCGTTAATTTGCAACATTTGCAGAAGCATTTCAGGTGAAATTCGTAGCTGAAATATCTATTTTGAAAATATTTTGCATGAACTTAATTTATGTGTTACTTGTTTGTTTACCTTTTTCTATTTTGTACGTACACGAAAATTAATTTGAAGACAAAAAACTTAGAATAGTTAAATCGCACGGCGCAGTATGAAATGGTCTCAAAAGGGCCCTGATAGAAAGGAGAACTTATTGGCCCACACACATGGGCTGGTCTTATATGGTTAATAATTTTGTTATTTTGAAAATTATAAGATATATACAATTTCAGACGCGACGTAAATTATAAGATATATGGTTTTGTTATTTAAATAAAATATAACTTTTTTTACCAAACCAAATTTTCTCCAAAATTAGTGATAATTTATCCCCTATGAAATGTATAATGTTTAATTTATCCCCTTGTGATTTAAAATAGAGTATTTTATCTCATTTACTTTTATAAAAGTTTCACACAATCTCCTTGACATTTTTTATAGACGGCACTTTATCTCTTTTTAAATAGAATGTATATTTATGGAATAATTTAATAATATTTTATGTTAAAATATATACAATATTAAAATTAACTTTATGTTTGCCAACTAAAATAATTGAATATAATATTTAAAATTATAGTTAAGTATTTTAATAACAAATTATAAATATAAAAATTAATAATGCAAAAGACAAATATTATGATACTAATTGATATAGTAGAATATATAAATAATATAAATATGACATATATAAAGACTAAATAAATTATAGAAAGCATAGAAAGAAAAAAAAAATGCAAAATGAAAAAAGCAAAAAAGCAAAAAAGCAAAAAGAAAAGAACATATAAACAGAATTGTCAGCGCCTACCTACACTGCCTGGAGCGCCTATCTACACTTCCTTGGCAGGTTTCGGCCTTGGGCCAAAACCAAGGTCTGGGTCGAAACTTTCCCAGGCCCATTGCCAAACAGGGTTTGGCCCGATTTGGTTGAGACCAAACAGGGCCAAACTAGATCCATATATACCCATAGGGTTTTTGTAAGTTTTCTTTTTTTATAATTAGGGTTTTTGTATTTTAATAAAGATAATATGAAGAGAAAATATATTTTTCTAGATAGAGTTTTACTTTCAATTTTTTTACTCTCACTTATATCGAAAAGGAGTGAATAAATTACTATATTTATGAACTAGATTTAATACATATAGTTTTTCATAGATAACAAAATTATGCGTTAATTTGCAACATTTGCAGAAGCATTTCAGGTGAAATTCGTAGCTGAAATATTACAAGTACTAAAATGCTCAGTCCACTTCAAATTGATAATGTGCACGAAATTATCGTTGAAAAATTAATTTGAACATCTAAGATTAGGATTTCAATATTACTTCTAGTACTACAATCCAACTTGAAAATTTACAAAACTACTACTACTACTACTTGTACTATTACTACAAACATCCAAACATTTCCAAACATCCAAACATCCAAACATCCAAACTACTACTACTAGAACTACTACCACAATGTTCAAAACTATAAAAACATCCAAACATTTCAAATTACAACAATTTCAATCTTCCTCATCACATGAGGAAATAACTATAATCTCAATCTCTTCGTCCTCCTTGGACATATACTCCGGACTCTCGATAGTAGGTGGTGTTGGTGGATCGGGTCTACCGAAGAGAGCCTCCAACTCCCACCAGTATTTTTCTCCATTGTCGCGGAAGTAATGTGGCACAATCCAATAAATTGGATCCTGTCAATATATCAAATAAATTAGCTAGGATTAATTAATTCACACAAGTTAATTAAAATACTGTTGGATAAGGATGAAGATGAAGGCACTGAAGACAAATTTAGAAGAGAGGTTTTGATGCATTCCAAAAATTCAAAATCTGCTAAGTATGGAGTAACTTAGCTGATGATCCCTTTTGGAAGGAATTTTGACTAAGTACAAGAAGACATCAGAAGAGTCAAAATTTCAAGGTCCAAGACTTCTGATCTGCTGAAGGGAAGTTATCAGACTGATGAAGATCAGCTGACTGAAATCAGATTTGTTCAAGTTTGAGATCAGCTTAGTTCGCCATCAGGCTTGCACTTCCGACAGCCAAGTGGAAAGGATCATGAAGTCTTCCCAACGGTAATAAATGCCCCTGGAAGTAATAAATGCTGAAGTACAAGGATATTAAAGACAAATGATTGAAGAAATGCTTCGCATCAGCTGGGTGCATTTAATGCTGCCTGAAGAATAGTACTGTTGACAGTACGGACAGACTGCAAAAGAGCCGTTCGCGGATTTTAAGGACCATTACTCAAGGAATTTGAATTGTGTCTCTCTTCAACGGACATTTTTCAAACCTCAAGTATAAATAGCTGAAAGAGACGAAGAGAAAAAAAAGAAACTCAATTTCTGAGAGAATTTTCGAAGCAGAACTCTTTAAGTCTCAAGAACAGCTCACTCATCAGCTTAGTCATCTGTTGACGAAAAGCGAAGTTGAAGAACAAAGTTATATACATCTTCTGAGTGATTTTGTAAACAAGAGTGTTGTGAGAAGTAGATATCCATCTAAGTGAGTGATATTACTTCAGAGAGTAGGATTTCTTTGTGATTTCTTACTGCGCACTTACGGCCTGTTCATTTGTTGATCGGCGTAAGCAGAGTGTACTGGTTACTTTGTGTTTCTAGTATAACCCAAGATCTTTGTGACTTGGACGAGTGGATTAAAGGATATTTACATCCATATAACCACTATAAAAATTACTTGTGTTTTTACATTGCTTTTAAACTTGCATATTTTCTGATTGCATAAAAACACTTTACTTAACTGTTTGAAAAGATTTTAAAAGGAGTTTATAAAACTGGGGAAACACTTTTCAAACTACTGAGATTACTTGTGAAAAACACTTTGAAAAATCCGCTGCAAGTACTCTAAGTATTAAAACTGATTTTGACAAAATCAGCTAAGTAACTATCAGACGAGTGGTCATCAAATTTGTTCAAGGATTTGTTCGCGAACAGACTTTTAACTTACTACTCTGATCAGCTTAGTCTGCTCACTGTTAAAGAAAAGGTTTCAAAGTTAAAATTGGAAGAAAATTTTTAAAGAGGTTTATTCACCCCCCCCCCCCTCTAAACCTCATCTGACCACTTGGGACCAACAAATACTAAAATTGGAGATGATATTTATATACAGATTTTACCTGCGCAAGCAACTTCCAAACATCCTCATACGCAACTTCCAATTTATTTTCGATCGGGTTCCAGTGAACCCGTCTGCATTCTAGTGCCGTCTTCCACAAGCCCCACCGTGCATACAAGTTTCCGTATTCATGTTCCAAAAAGTCACACGTGAATGTCTTCCCCGTATATGCTTCAAGTCTCGCTCTTATATCTTCGAAAGCCTCCTTGTTACCCCTGTTGAACCTTATCCTTCCTGAGGCAGTCTCATCAACTAACATGTGTAGAAAAAGCTCCAACTCCGTGGTTGTCAAATGTGTGTTTGTCATGATTCTCCAATTTAAACAACATAACAGTTAGTTTGAATAATTTGCAAAATAAAAAAGATTGACATACACATATTCTAATATCATGTACATATTAATAATTGACAAAAAACACCCCGTTAACTTTAGTCTTTGACAAATAACACCCCGCCAACTTAAACGTTTGACAAAGAATTTTTAAGGTACAATATGCCCAACAAAGTTCCTCTTCCTCAAGCATGACAAATCCCGGAAACAAAACCATAAAAAACTCAACAACTTCTCTCAATTTCAATCCATCCATAGAACAACAACTATCAATTAGATTACCAAAAATTGAAATTAATTTGTTAGATCACAAAGGACCAAAATAATTAACCATTGTAATCAATCTTTTAAATATAATCTTCCTAGCAACCAATCCCAATTGCAGTGCACATGCATTCAAGAATTTCAACCAAGAAAACAAGTCTAATACATTTTCACCCAAAAAAATACATTTAAAATTTTCAAATCCACACGTAATTTCTTCAAGAGTGCTCTTTCCTCATAAAACAAAATAATTTTCAAATCCACATATAATATAATAATACACATGCAATACTACTCATATAACAAAATAATTTTCAAATCCACAGATACTACACATGTAATCCCGTATAAAATTGGGCATGTCCCCTTCTCTTCCAAAACCCCCCACATAATATATATTTTTAATTATTTACATACATAATGAAATACTTCAAGAAATACAAACAAATTTCAAATATATGACAAATCTAACAACCGAAAAATGAAAAAAAGAAAAAAGAAAAAACAAACCTTATTTCAAGAGAATGCGAAACGACCGCTGGGGTTTTAGTGATGGATTACGTGAGGAGTAAGAGAGAGAGTAGGAGACAAATCGAAGGTTCGAGATATGTGTTTGAGAGACGGAGTGAGGGAGGAACTTGACTGTGCACTACGCGAGGTTTGGGAGATGGGTTTGAGAGATGAGTGAGGGAGGAAGAGAGATCGATCCTTCTGGAGAGACATTTGAGATTTTTGTTTTGGTGTTTAATTTTGTGCGGCTGGACAGGAGAAGAATTAAGGCTGCCTGCCTGTGCTGCTGTGCATGAGACGTGAAGACGTGATGGAGTGGGGAAAATGATTATTCCCTGTTTAATTGTGATTTGTGATCTCATGAATTTAGCAAGAAGTTGTTATTTTCTGGGAAACCAATTTATTTTAGTGATAGATTGACATGATATTTGGAAATATTCTAGATTTGGAAATTTTGTACAACCCAAAAATTGATTTCTGATTTTTGGTAGTAATAATTAAGTGTTTATTAATTAATGTAGTTAAAAATATGATTTTACGCTTTATTGTTTTTATTAATTTACAATAACATATTATTGTAGTCATATATTAAGTGTTTATTAATAACATATTATTGTAGTCATTTAATTAAGTGTTTATTAATAACATATTATGGTAGTAATAATTAAGTGATATTTAAGTGTTGAGTGTATGTTATTATTATTTATCCAATCTCGGTTCTCCATTCCGAGCAATTTTAGACCAATTAAAAAAAATGGCTAATTAATAATTTATGGAGGTGTTAGTGATACTATAACTCTCGATTCTCCTTTCCGAGCAATTTTATACCAATTTCAAAGTAAATGGCTAATTAATGATTTACGGATGTGTTAGTTATACTATAACTCTCGGTTCTCCTTTCCGAGCAATTTTAGACAAATTTCAAAATAAATGGCTAATTGACGATTTACGGAGGTCTTAGTGATACTACAACTCTCGGTTCTCCTTTCCCAGCATTTTTAGACAAATTTCATAATAAATGGCTAATTAACGATTTACGGAGATGTTAGTGATACTATAACTCTCGGTTCTCCTTTCCGAGCAATTTTAGACAAATTTCAAAATAAATGGCTAATTAACGATTTACGGAGATGTTAGTGATACTATAACTCTCGGTTCTCCTTTCCGAGCAATTTTAGACAAATTTCAAAATAAATGGCTAATTAACGATTTACGGAGATGTTAGTGATACTATAACTCTCGGTTCTCCTTTCCGAGCAATTTTAGACAAATTTCAAAATAAATGGCTAATTAACGATTTACGGAGATGTTAGTGATACTTTAACTCTCGGTTCTCCTTTCCGAGCAATTTTAGACAAATTTCAAAATAAATGGCTAATTAACGATTTACGGAGATGTTAGTGATACTTTAACTCTCGGTTCTCCTTTTCGAGCAATTTTAGACAAATTTTAAATTTAATGGCTACTTAACGATTTACGAAGGTGTTAGTGATACTTTAACTCTCGGTTCTCCTTTTCGAGCAATTTTAGACAAATTTCAAAATAAATGGCTAATTAACGATTTACGGAGATGTTAGTGATACTTTAACACTCGGTTCTCCTTTTCGAGCAATTTTAGACAAATTTTAAATTTAATGGCTACTTAATGATTTACGGAGGTGTTAGTGATACTACAACTCTCGGCTCTCCTTTCCGAGCAATTTTAGACAAATTTTAAAATAAACGGCTAATTAACGATTTACGGAGATGTTAGTGATACTTTAACTCTCGGTTCTCCTTTTCGAGCAATTTTAGACAAATTTTAAATTTAATGGCTACTTAACGATTTACGGTGGTGTTAGTGATACTACAACTCTCGGTTCTCCTTTTCGAGCAAGTTTAGACAAATTTCAAAATAAATGGCTAATTAACGATTTAAGTGTTTATTAATGACATATTATAATACGTGCTAAGTCTCCTTGTTATGGGATTAAAGGCGGACTTGAATATGGAATTGGATACAAGGAAGATTGTATTATATAATTTATATGGATAGTTTAATCAAGAAATTGGATTGGCGAAATGGTTTAGTGAATGGTTGAAGTAGGTGGTCTGTGTTCGAATTCTCCTCGTAACAGAAACTTGATTTTTTTCCCTCTTTGTGGAGATATTAATAACTTTCTCCATTTTGGCCAAGTTCAATATAAAATTTGGCAGGAGAATGTTTTAAATTTTGATTTTCTACAAAATAAAAAGTACTTTTAAATAAAAAATAGATTATACTTATAAATTTATAATACTTAATTTATAACTTAATAATTATCTTATTTTCAAGAAGGCTCAAATTTAGCTATTAAATGAACATCGACATGTTTATATTGATTTAAAATAGTGTATCAGCAAACAAAAAGAACAGATTTAAAAATATTAATAGTTTGTTCGACTATATCAAAATAAGTAAAGCATCTTCTTCATTGTCTTCTACGAAAATAATGATCTCAGGCCATATTTCTTCTCCTATGGGTTCTTCGTCACCTCCAAGCACGATGTCCTCAATGGGAGCTTGATCCACGACATTATCCCCCTCGTACTATTTCTGGTTTTTCTTCCGGTAAAACTGCAAGATCATCAATGCGAAACTTCGACGCAATCACCCTCAGCTCCCACCAATACCTTTCACCCTCTCTCCTGTACCACCTTGCCCACCGAGGTTCCTTAATTAATAACAAAAAGAAAAGGGCGCATTAGCATTGTTGTATATTATGGACTATGCCGAATAATCATCATACCACTCTTACCTGTACAAGCTCATCCCAAATATAATCATCCGTCTCCTGAACATTGAGAGTATGATTCCATCTCACAAGACTACATTGTTTTGCCTGCTCTCAAAGGCAGTATTGAGTGTGCAGATCACCGAAAATCTTGAACAACTCCTTATAAGTCATTGTTTTTCCTGTTCTAGCTTCGATGATTGGAATTATCCTGTTAATGCTCTCCTCATTATTGCCATTCCAGTGAATGTTCCCTTGGAACGCCTTTTCCACTAACAAGTTAATCAAAATTTCTTCGTTGTCTGATGTCCATATTCGCGCCATCTGACTAAAAGTTAATGAAAATTTCATAATTTCGGTTTTTGTTGAATTATATGTTTTTGCACTTTGCCACCAAATTACGAAAACATGCAATTTACCCCTAGGATGTGTAATTTACCACTAAAGATATTCGAAAATTTACATTCAAATGTTTAATAAAACAAGGACAAAACTAAGAAATCTTCATCAATCATGTAATAAACACTAAATAAGCATGAATAATCAATGTTCATGTAACAAATTGTGCATAATCATAAGATGAAAATTCTAGATATAACTTGGAAGCAAATATTTTAGAAGAGATGAATAATTATGTTATTAAATAAAATTTAAACACATAATGACCTGCGGTTCTTTTTCTCGATCGGATTAAAGTGCTTGAATTGATTGTTGTAAATTCCTTAACCTTGATATTGTGGGATGTATAGCTTTGGCTTGTGGAGTAAAATTCTCATTTGATTTGCATTATTGCTTATTTTCCAGTTTTTTTGATAGATGATATTAGAGAAAAGATTTTGATATATATGAATAACCGTGGTGATTAGGGAATGTGTAACCTCCGTGACTTTAAAAAATTAATAGGGCTGTTTATTTCCTTGTTTATTTTAGTTATTTTTGCTTATGCTTTTTGTAGATCCATTTCCTTTTAAAAATTCATAACTATCTATATTTAATTTTGAAAATTATTTTTGAAATAAAAAATTCTGTCATTCTCGTATTTAAATAATTCCCAAATTTAAATTATTTCTATGATTGGTTAGTTATTATAGATATGGCATGATTTGCGTGTGCATATCCCTAACTTGAAGGAAGAAGTTACCTAAATTAAAACAAACACTTAATTTAGGAAAACTCGTTATTATAAAAATCTTAAGAAATAAGAAATAAAAAATTTGAAATAAATTCCGAAGGTTAATTATACGTCAATTTCTTATTGGTCAATTTCCAGTGACGGGAAAAGGAACAACTCATTAAACTGATTCGAAGAACGTCTTCTTGGTAAATCGTTAATTATACGTTATTTAATTTTTTTCAGTTCGAATATTTTGATACAATATTTTAATTTGGAGCTTTTCCATGGTTTGATTTTTTTGATTCAGTAGTGTTTAATGTAAATTGTTACGTGATAATATCTTTGTACATGTCAATTTCTCACTTAATTATATATTGGTATATCTTAGTCTAAATATTAGTTTTGCATATTTTCGATCTCGGAACTAAATTGGAAAATTAAAACCTAATCTTAATTTTTAGTATTTCATTGTTGTGATATTATGAGGTGAGTATCATGTCTGGAGAATTATTTACTCAAGATGACCTAGAATTATTTTTTGGGATGTTGATTGACGAGACGATGGCTGGCAAGATCGATTATGTCTGGGATAACACCATTATCCTTAAGTAAATAGCTACCCGATTAGAACAAAAGACCGGCAAGAACTACAACCTCGAAGTTGTGGAAGAAAAATATAATAGGTTGTATGATCGATATAAAAGGTGGCAATCAGCACTGCATTGCCATTACGTGAGGTGGCACCCTGTGGATAACAAATTGTTAGCCAGCGACGAAGTCTGGGAGATGCTTCTTAAGGTAACAAAATTTAATGGGTTACTAATTCGCTGGTTTATTTTATATATATATTAATCAAAAAATTTACATTTTGGTTACTGTTTTGCAACAGTCTATGCAACATTATTCCTGGGCAAAAAGGTACCGTCAGAACGGTGAAAAGTATTGGCGAGAGCTAGACATAATTTATTCTGGGTTTTACCCACTATATCCGAGAAAAAATATAGTGGAGCAGGATACAACAGAAAAAGAAATGAGTGACAAGGGTCCAGAAGAATCGATAGAGTAACTAGTAATTTTCAAATTAGCTATTTTAGTAAACGGTTTTATTTGGGTTTGGGAGTTAGCAGTTTACGCTTCTCTCATTATTCCATTATTTTCCATGAATTATGTACGATATTTTGTGAAAATCTAATTATGATGTCAGCACTACTTATAATTGAATTTTGCATGTTTGTTTGTCAAAAATATTTTCTATAATAAGAGTTATTATCGAATCCGCCTTGTAAGAATCAACATTTTCTTTTGAAAAAATATAATGTATGAGTATGTAATCGATAAAAAAAAAACTCATTTTCAATTAGATTATGAGATCTACGTCAACAAAAAATATTTGTTCCCTAAATATTCTTGAAAAACTAAAAGAAATATTTTTTTGAGAAAAAAATATAATGAGATATTTTAATCAAGGTTAATTAGATCTACCAACATAATAAAAAAAATTATGTATAAAATGTCCAAAAATTAAATGCTCTCCAAAAGAGTTGAACTCAGACCAAAAATATGAACACATATTACCTTAACCAGCGCACTACAGTTTATTTTATTTAATAAAGCTACTACTGCTATTTATATAACTATATTTGTACCCTAAACCCACAAAATAACCCTAAACCCTAAACTCGATTTCTCATGCACCTTCCTTCATTAGTTAATCTATGCATTTTTTGGATGATAATTTTATAACTGAAATGTAATTTGATATTTTTAAAGAATATTCATGACAGTTAGCAATGGAATGACATAATGCACCCTCAAAAGTAGGTCAATCAAATCAAGACTCTTGACTTATTCATATAAAAATTTGAAGTTTGATTTTTCGTAAAACAATTATAATTATTTGGTTCTTGTAAGGAAAAAAAGCTTATTCATACAACTTTTTATCTTCACATGATTTTGAACAAAAAATGCTAGAAAATGATAACCGAAAGTCATAGTAACCCCTCTGTGAATCGTTAGTCGGTGAAATTTGATGATTTTGTTCTAAAATTGCTCGAAAATGAGAATCGAGACTTTATATATATTAGCAAAAAGGTACCCTCTCAAGTCATATAACAAAAGCACCCTTTGTAACTAAAATATTTTTAAATAACCCCCTGCTAACTTTAGAAATTCACAAAAAAACACCATGCTAAATTTAATAATTGACAAATAACACCTTTTTAAGTTACACATTTGACAAAACACAACATATTTCCTATAAAAACTGACAATCACACCCTATTACTTTAATAATTAACAAAACACACCCTGCTAACTTTAAAAGTTGACCAAACACGCCCTGTATTCTGTAAGAATTGACAAACCTTCCTTGTTAACTTTAATAATTGACAAAATACACCCTGGTAACTTTTAAAAATTTACAAAAACCACCCTGTTTGTCTAGGGATATAGACAATGACACCCTATTAACTTTAATAATTAACAAAACACACCCTGCTAACTTCAAAAATTGACAACACATCTTGATACCTTTAATAATTGACAAAATACACCCGGGTAAACATTAAAAATTGACTAAACCAAAATAAATTTCAAAATAACATGTTCCACCATAATATAGCATCACAAAATCCAAAAATCAATAAAAGTAATTATGAAAACAGTACATTCTTCAGTCCTACTTATTCGATTGCAATCTTCGACTAACTCTCACTGCACCTATCTTTTTACATGTCTTCCTGTAATGCCCTTTCTCTCCACAAATTGTGCAAACCTTTTTCAAAGGTTGACTTGCCATTGTACCCTCCTGTTGTGGTGATTGCGGTGGTGTTGCTGGTTCTGGAGTTGATGCTCGGGGCTCTGTCAATTGCAATCCAATTCCTATCTCTTCACATGCTTTTCTCCTATTACAAGTCTTCTCAAAATGACCTCTCAATCCACACTGTTTGCATGTCCTTTGTACTTTGTTGGTTTGTATTGCCACTGTATCCTCCTGTTGTGGTGACTGCGGTTGTGGTGTTGGTTCTGGAGTTGATGCTCGGGGTGCTGGCAATTGCAAAACTATATGTCTCTCACTACATGCTTCTCTCTTTTTAGAAGTCTTCTCAAAAGGTGACTTGCCAATGCATCATTATCGTCTCCTATAAGTAGATATAGTGTTGCAGCCTTTATTTCGGACAATTTGTATCTTTTTTCATCTACTTCGTTGGACTGAATTACATATATGCAAACCACTCCGCTTGGCCAGCCAAATAATTGAATCAACTCAGTCTCAGATTCACACAACCTAAACTTACGGTATCCATCAATCCAATAATAATTCTTCTTACCACAAATTCCCATCAGATCACACATGTAATCAAGGTTTTCGATTGACATTTGCTTATAGTTGAAATAGTCTACGCACCTAAAAGTACCCCCCACATACTCCGTATTAGGTTCATGCCTTAAACTACCACCATAATAAATCTTTAAGGTACGGTGTAGTTTATCTGCAAATAAAAAAAATTACATTAATTAACTACAAAGGCAACTGCCTGTTAACAGCCAACCATCATTCACCAATCAAACATTGAATTAAGTCTCAACACATTCATACTAATTACAATGAATTAATACTAATCTATCACAAAATTTTAGAAAAAAGTGCAGCTTCAAACTATGACAAAATATTTCAAACAGGGAAAGAACTGAGTTGGACACAACAAAAGACAGTGAGAGTGCATCAATTGAAAGCACCAGTTTATCAGATGCGCGAACTTTATCCAAACTGCCAATGGAAAAGAATCGATGTTGGGTATAGCTATCCAAACACATGACACAATTAAACCTAATAAACTAATTCGTCCCAAGTGGATTCAAGTTAAGGAAAAATAAAACGCGACATACACTGCAAAAACGGAATCAGGCAAGAAAACTAAGAGTAACAGGAAAATCAATTAACATTCCGCATATAATTTGTAATAGCAACTCTCCGAAGAACCACAACAATGAATTCCCAATTTAGAAAAACCGTACCTATATATTTAGGGGGGGGGCATGTCGTTGAATTCACGTTTACGTATCAACCCAAAATCAGCTCGAATCCTAAATTTAACCATTAGTGGAAGAAGTTTGAAGAATAATTGATGATTAAGGTGGAAGAAAATTAGAAGAGGGGTCGCAGCTTTTGTAAGAGGATTTTATTGAATTAGGGACTTTGAATTCGATTTTAACGGAGAAGGTATATAATATGAACGCATAAATTGCAATTACCCCCCTTCAAATTGAAATTCAAACGCTTATACCCCACGTGCCATAATTTTCAAATTAGTTGTTAATTTGTTATTGAGTAATAATAATAATAATAATAATAATAATAATAATAATACAATTCATATTAATTGTTAATTTGAAATTATGGTCTAAAATTGCTCGGAAAGGAGAACCGAGAGTTAAAGTATCACTAAACAATCCGTAAATCGTTAATTAGCCATTTACTTTGAAATTCGTTTAAAATTGATCGGAAAGGAGAACCGAGAGTTAAAGTATCACTAACACATCCGTAAATCGTTAATTAGCCATTTACTTTGAAATTTGTCTAAAATTGATCGGAAAGGAGAACCGAGAGTTAAAGTATCACTAACACATCCGTAAATCGTTAATTAGCCATTTACTTTGAAATTCGTCTAAAATTGATCGGAAAGGAGAACCGAGAGTTGAAGTATCACTAACACCCCCGTAAATAAAATTACTTTGAATTGAGTTTCAACGTTGGATAAATAATAATAACACTACCATAATGTGTTATTAATTATAAAATTACTACAATAATATGTTATTATTAATTAGTAAAACACTAAAGCGTAAAACCATATTTTTAACTAAAATTTATAAGTATAATCTATTTTTTATTTTAAAAGTACTTTTTATTTTGTACAAAATAAAAACTTTAAATGTTCTCCCGCCATATTTTATCACTACAAGAAAAGCAGAAATTTCCGACGGAATTTTCCGACGGACGGAAAACCCGTCGGAAATATCCGACGGCATTTCCGACGGACAACAAAATCCGTCGGAAAATGCACTTTTTCTAAGAAAATTCATGGAAACTTATTTCCGACGGGTATATTCCGTCGGAAATTCCTTTAAAAAATAAACCAAAAATATATTATTTATTTTCCGACGGAACATATCCGTCGGAAAACATTTAAAAAAAAAGAAAAAAAAAGAGAACAAATTTCCGACGGCATATATCCGTCGGAAATTTCAATTAATAAATCAAAAAGCAAAAATATATTTTCCAACGGAACATATCCGTTGGAAAATAATTAAAAAAAAGAAAAAAAAAAAATAGAACAAATTTCCGACGGCATATATCCGTCGGAAATTACAATTAATAAATCGAAAATAAAAAACATATTTTCCGACGGAACATATCCGTCGGAAAATAATTAAAAAAAAAAGAAAAAATAGAGATCAAATTTCCGACGGCATATATCCGTCGGAAATTGCAATTAATAACCTCAATGTACATAACCCCGGGGTCAATAGTGTTAACTTTGGTCAATTAGACATACAATTCGATAATCGATCGATCTAATTACGAATAACCTCAATGTACATAACCCCGGGGTCAATAGTGTTGACTTTGATCAATTAGACCTTCAATTCGAGAATCGATCGATCTAATTACGAATAACCTCAATGTACATAACCCCGGGATCAATAATGTTGATTTTGGTCAATTAATATAAAAAAATTGAATTAAAACAATTTTTTTTACCGGATTAATAACCTCAATATACATAATAAAATTGAATTAAAACAGTTTTTTTTTTTACCGGATTAACTAAGTTTTGCACGATTTTAGTCTTCTTCGTTTATAAAATAATTTTAATTTAAAAAAGTTTAAATATTGATCAATAATAATTATGAATTATAATTAAAAAAAAAAAATTAGATTTTCGATGGGCAAAGCCCGTCGGAAAATAAGCGAGTAAAAGCCCTAACCGCGCAGCTCCTTCTCATTTGTTTTAGTTCTCTCCTCCGCTGCGAAACCCTAGCCGCAGCTGCAAAACCCACCACCGCCGCCGCCGCCATTACCGCCATCACAATCCTCCCACTTCTCCTCTCTCTCTCTCTCTCTCTCTCTCTCTCTCTCTCTACCCCAATCAACCCACCACTTCCCGTACTGCACCACTGCCCGACTCGCGCCGCCTGTGCTTCTGCCCAGTCCGCCCAGCCCAGCCGTCGGCCGCTCCTGTCTGAACTCGTGCGGCCCTGATATAATAATGCATGTTCATATGATTTTTTTTTCCAGATTATTAATTGAGAATGGGGGACCGTTATTGGAATCACCAGCAAGCGTCGCTGCATCAATCGGCGGGTTCGATGAAACGACCTCGTACTGAATTTGGTAAGTAAAGATTGATTCTTCAGCAACTAGAACTTGAAAGAAGAGGAATTAGCTGTTAAATTAACTTTAAGCTATTCCTCTGTTAATTTACTATACGGGATTCAGATTTTCATGTGATTTTGGTAATTGAAATTATATCGTTGCTATGCATCTTTTAGGTGAAAGTAAGGGTTTAGTTGAAAGTGTTGCGAAAACTGGGTAGTTGATGTTCTTCCCTTGGCTATGATTTATAACATTTTTAATTTTATTTTATTGGGACTATTTTGTAAGGAGATTTTCTAATTGATGAAGAGTCCAAGTGCTGGTCCTTTCTGAAGGGAACTTAGACTTTGATTCTTGGGAAAAATCAGATTTTTATTTCGTTGGATTATTTTATCAATGTTTACATACTGGAAAGTGTGTGTTGGCTTGGCTGGTTTTGCAAAACAAGTTCGAAAACTGGTTTGGCTTCTCCGTATTCTGTTAAAGTCCTAAAAAATGTGGATTGAATTGGTTTGGTTGTGCAATTGATGCCAATTGTTTTCTGGATAACTGGACCTAAGAATACTTGACTTTTGTATTTTATATGTTCCAAAACTTTTGATGTTCTGAAATGGTATTAGTGTTTACTTTTTGGGGCTCCTTTACTGGGCAAGTTGGCTTCTAATTAACCAATGATTGATACAAGATTTTCTCGAAATTTGTTTGATTCTTTGAATATTTTATATGAATGATTAGTTGCGCTTTATCTCACGATGTACCCAAAGCACAGGTCTTGTGAGCGCTTTATTGTACTAAAGCTTTTATATTTATATAGCGACTATTTGTTCTAAAATTACATGTTTAGAATTAACGATTACTTTTAATTTTCCATTAAAGTGTTACAATTTGTTGGAATTAGTGGATTTTCAGTGTATACCAAACTCCATCTATCTTAAGTGGATAGTTTCTGCAACCTTTAATGTTTCCTGTTAAAAAAGAACAGTGCTTTTAACATGCAAGCTTTTCCTACTGGAATTTAGTTATGATGGATTTCAGATTCAAAATTGTGAACTTCCACAAGAGTTACTAAGCACGAAAGAACTTTGCAGTATCAAATATTAATCATTCTTCACAAGTTGGTGTTACATTAGTAGCAGGTTTGTATTTAATTGTCGAATATTTATTTATTAATTTTCTTGATGAATATTAGCTGTATCATTTATTGTGCACAATTGGTAAGTTGGTATTGAAGTATTGAAGTATTGAGCTTCTTCCATGATTTAGAATAAATAAGATTAAATTAGATCTAATATGATATGGTTTAGATATAGGGAGAACATTGAAAATATTTGTGTACCGAGGTGGAAACCATGTGAAGGGTACTCTTTTATTTGACCGCATTTACTTTGAGAGTTGAATTAGACTGGACAGCAAATTACTCCATGTCTGTTAACTTTAGAAGTCAATTTAATTCTTTGTGAAAATAGAAATGCAAAATATTCTTATGGGGACTTGTACTTGAATTGAAGGATTTGGATTCGAGGTAGATCTTGGAAGCTTTAGTTGGTAAAAAACTCTTTACTCTACTCATTCCATAAGGTGGAAACAGTTGTACTAAATGAGATAATCTCCTGTTTGATAGCTAAATATTGCTAGGAGTTTCCTACTTTTCATCTTTATAATGAAAAGGTAATTTTTAAAGAATACTTCTTACTGAAGATAACAAATGTTCTTATACGACATTCATCTAGATAATAACATTTTTAGTTAGCGTTGTAGGTAGGGGCGTAAATGAGTCTAAGTAGTAATTTAATGACAAATTGATCAAGGTTGGTTTGAATTTATATCAAGTTTGAAATTGTGTCTAAGATTGGTTTCATTGATAAACGAATAGAAATCGAACGGACCGATCGAGGTCAAGTGGAGTATCAAGTAACTTGACATTTTTAAATGTGTTTTGTTAATTTTTAACTTATTTGGTTTGATTTTCAGTTATAAATTTTTGAATTAATTTCTTTCTGTTTTTGTATTTTCCCTTGATCTTATATCCATTTCCTTAGTATTGGAGTTTATAGAGTGAATGCTACATTATGCTTTTTGGCAACATTCTATTTTCCTTGATTTACGTCATGTTGTTGCTCTCAGGAGGTACGTAAAAAAACTTGAGTCGTTTACTACACAATTATCTTTCATGCAATTCTCTTAAGTACACATATTAAATAGCATGCTGTTTTCGACTTTGGTTCAAATTTCTAATTTTAGCTTCTTGAAGGATCCACCGAGGATTTTTCAAGACTAGCATGTATTTAAATTTTAGTTGCTTTTCTTAAGTTTATTACCTCGAAGTCATTATTAGGAAATTTATTTAACTTTTACTATTATTTGCAGAATCATCACAGGGCTCAAAACTTCAGCGAAATTGTTCCTAAAGGATGACAACAGATTCCATGTCGACTAGTAAGAGGTGAATTTCTTCAATTGCATCCTCCTCACTATCTCATAAATATCATTAGAACTTCCATAGTATATAAACGTAGGATCTTTCATTTTTAAGTTACAAGCTATTCACGAGAATAAAAATTATTCATATTCTTTTGTCGATTATGTGGATACGTGTTTGACTGCCCATTTCATAGTATATAAAGGTGATATCTTTCATTTATTTATTTATACCATAGGAGGCTATATCTTTGCGTTGTAGAAACATTAAATATTAATCGGGTCTATAACAGTCCGTGACATTAACTAGCCACCATGAAATATTTTTGTCTTGGTTTATCAACAATGATATTAATAATAAATAAATAATAAAAATAATTTTTTAAAAAATAAAAAATTTTCCGACGGAATATTCCGTCGGAAATAAATAAATAATTTTTTTTTTAAAAAATAATAAAAAATTCCGACGGGCTAGTCCGTCAGAAATTTATAAATAATTTTTTTTTAAAAAAATAATAAAATTTTCCGACGGACTATAGTCCGTCGGAAATTAATAAATAATTTTTTTTTAAAAAAATAATTAATTTCCGACGGAAAATCCCGTCGGAAATTATGGTCAAACAATTGACCCGAACTATTTTCCAACAGAAATATCCGTCGAAAATGCCGTCGGAAGGTGTCCGTCGAAAAATTTCCGACGAACTTTCCAACGGCTTTAATCCGCCGGAAAATACCCGTCGGAAAGTCCGTCGGAAAATTACCGACGAGCATATTTCCGACGACCTTTCCGACGGGCAATTTCCATCGAAAAATGCTGATTTCCGACGGAATTTCCGAAAAATCCGTCGGAAATTCCGTCGGAAAAACCTGCTTTTCTTGTAGTGTATATTGAACTTGGCCAAAATGAAAAAAAAAAAAAAAATAATTTCTCCAGAAAGGGCAAAAAAACAGGTTTTTGTTCTGAGGAGAATTCGAACACAGACCATTTACTTCAATCCATTACTTAACCATTCCGCCAGTTAAATTTCTTGGTTAATTTATCCATATAAATTATATAATACAATATTTCTGGTATACAATATAATTTTCAAGTCCGTCTTTAATCCCACAACGGAGACTTAGCATGTATTATAATATGTTATTAATAAACACTAAAATCGTTAATTAGCCATTTATTTTGAAATTGGTCTAAAATTGCTCGAGAAGGAGAACCTAGAGTTAATGTATCTAACACCTCCGTAAATATCTAATCAACGCTTTTTATAGAAATTAATTTCAAAAAAAATTAAGTTAGATGTATGAAATTAATGTATTTATAGATTTTAACAAGTTAAATGTGAATTCACAGTGAATTTCATCCGACTCTCGTTAATAAGTAATTAAATGTTATTATCGATAACCTCTAATTACGGCTGTTGACTAACAAAACTGGAAAAAAAAAAAAAAAAAAGAACAAAATTTCATTTTTTTTATCATAAAATTCAAGTCAAATAAAATCGGAGTGAAAAATAAAAAAATAACTAAATATGTTCCCATTCCCTATGGTATCTAAAATTTAAATGGAAAAGGAAACATAAATTCGGTTTTGCTAACATATCTTGTTAATATAATATTTTTCTAGTAAATAGATGATCATGTTTGTTATGTATTTCAAGAATTTATGATATCATGGAAACAAATTAATTAAGGTAGTTAGTGGAAGTGGAACTACTTGAATATAGATTCCAGTTTAATTAAAGTAATACTGTTAATCCCGTACGCCTTTTTTACGATAATTGAGCAAATCACGTTATACTGCAAGATTTAAATTTTGCATCTTTATTAATTTTAAAAGGCAGTAAAATCTTACACTAAAAAGGACTCTTAAATTATCGTGGATTCCTACTATCAAATAAATACTTCAAATTAATTGGACTCTTAAATTATCGTGGCTTCCTACAATAAAATAAATCCTTGCCAATATTGATTTGCTTGTCTGGAGTTCTGGAACACCAAAATACGATATTTCATTAACGAGAATTAAGGTATGGATTAACATATTCTAATATTTTATTTCTCAAGTGTTTTTTATCAACATATTGAATTATGATGTCAAAGCTCCTAAAACAATTTACAGTACTCAGTTTTTTATCAATATTCTGTTTTCTCGTATTATAGTACTTCAACAAGAATTTATCTTATATTTATCCTATATTTATCCAGCATTGTTGCGTTGATTGACATAATTAAAATGGTTTGTGCTATCTCATGTTTTTAAATTAGTATTTATGTTCCGATTTTTATTTTGATTCAAATTTATGATATGATTTATTTTTATTTTATTGTTATTATTTATATTGTGAATTACCTAAATATTTAACACAATCGAAAAATTTCGATTAAATTTAGTATCATGGCTGCCGTATTTTGGATTCAAGATGACCTCCAACGTTTCTTGGCGATGTTGATTGACGAAACTAGGGCTGGCACGATACATTATACCTGGAAAAACAAAACGGTTTTTCAGCAAATTTTTGAAAGCCTAAAACAGCAAACCGGCAAGAATTACTCATCCGATATGGTTAATAGAGAATTTCATAGGCTGCATACTCACTATTACTCGTGGCAGGAGGCACTGCGATGCCGGTTTGTGAGGTTGTTACCAGAAGAGAACAGATTGCTAGCTAGTGACGAAGTATGGGAAATACTTGTTAAGGTAACAAAATTTAATGTTGTTTACTTTAAGTTATCTAGTCCGAAATTAACTATTTATTCTATTTATGCTTCAGGATGATCAGTACAAATGGTGGGCGAAGAAGTACCGACATGAGGGTGAAATGTATTGGCGTGAACTAGACATAATTTTTAAGTCAGTCCACCCACCTCAACCAAGAAATGCTATTTTGGAGCAAGTTCCGGCAGACGAAGTCATGGGTCAAGAAGAACATGAGGAAGATAAAGAAGAAAACGAGGGAGCGGAGGTGATATCGATTGGAGGAGAAGGGTATCCTTGTAGTGGTCCAAGTGATGAGGAACTTTAAATTAATAGAATAATTAATGATAATAGGTTTTATTATTGGCACACATTTATTTAGGTTTTTAGTATTTCTTAATTTATTATTCATAATGTTCAAGGATTACTTTTATTTTTCTCCCTCCTTAGATTAATATTGGCCATTTATAATTGAACATTGAATTTTACATTCCTTGACCTTTACACAACAATCGCCTCTAATGAATTAAGAATACTGTATTACAATATTCGTCAAAGTTGCCCAGTTTGCTTGTTGGCATATATGGAACAAGATAAAGCCTATATATATATATATGAATCTGGGTTCGACTCTCACCTGCTGCGCATAGTTATTTTAGTTACTATTTACTTTACATATACATATATACTCCTTTTGCAGTTTTTATTAACAATTGTTCAATTTAAATTAATTTTCTTCCTTAACTATAAGCTTCTTAATTCCTATTTTTTACATAAATCATTTAATTACTCATTTCCTCTAGCCAACTAATTTGAACATTGAACATTATTTATTAAAATAAAAAAAGTCACGATAGAATATACTACAAATATTAAAAACAAAAATCCCCATAACATAAATAAGACAAAAAAAATTAATTATTTTAAAGACCCAATATACGATCTATTCGGTCCAGTATTTCATCAGTATCCTCATCAGAATCTTCTCCATCATCATCTTTATCGGTCCATTCTTCTTCGTCTTCGTCTTCGTCTTCGTCTTCCTCTTCTTCTTCTTTTTCCTCTTCCTCTTCTTCTACTTCTTCTTCTTCTTCTTCTTCTTCATCCTCTTTGATAGGTTCATCATCTCCTTGCCTTTGATCTTCAAGTTGCCGCCTCGATTCTTCCATCGCAGCCTCATATTCCTCTCTCTCATGTCGTCTGTCCTCATCAATTTGGTGTATCCATTCCTCCATTTCAGCTTCATATTCATCCCTATAAATAACACATGAGATATTAAGTCCTAATTTGGCCAAGTGTCGGAATTACTTTGTTTGCATATATAATTTTAGCATAAGAAATTAAAAAAATAGTTGCCTCATTGATTTGGGTCTTTGAACATGATTTACTTATATATAAATACCACCAAATTAAAGGTAAACAAAAATAAATTAAGACACGTTATGAAAAGAAAATTGTTTTACTTACCAATACGCATCATCCTTGTCGTTTTGAGCAGAATTGTTGTTCGTTTCATTGGAAATATTGTTGCTATTTTGATTGTGATCCATATTGAGACTATCTTTAATTTTGTATATATTTGAAGAAAATATCAAGATTATGTTGGTTAATTAACAATGAATAATCAGGTTCTTATTTATAGGTACATTACATCTTTTCATTTAATAAAAACCGTTTGAAGTGTCCTTTAAATTCCAAAACTTGTTGTCAAAAAACAAAATTTCTAAAAATCGTGACCTATCGTTTATTTATTTGACATTGATTGTAATTAACTTGTTATATAAGGCAATTATGAAAATGTAGTAATAATTCATCAACTATTAACTGTTTGAAGTGTCTTTTAAATTCCAAAAGTGGTTGTCTAAGAAATAAATTGGCGTGACCTATCATTTATTTATTTGACATTGATTTGTAACTTCTTATGTAAGAAAATTATTAAAATGTAGTAATAAAATTTCAGTTTATTAATTCGTAAAATTTTGTTTAAGATTTAAAATCACATAGCACACCACTCACGCCACTAAACCCACTCCATATTTAACAAACTCCCATAACTATATTATTTCCGTAATTGGATAAATTCTGAAAAAGATATGCCATGATTTGTATATATTTAAAAGAAGATGCTTCCTAATTAAACACAAACTCTTAATTAAGTAAAATTTATATCGAACCATCTTCTACACAAATAATTCGACACAAATTTACTTATATACATATCAAAAACCGAAGAATCACAAAAAAATTTAGTACGATTTCACATAACAAAAACCGAAGAAGAAAAAAAGAAAATTCACCACTAGTTCACATAACAAAAAACGAACACCACGAATTCAAAATTTGTTCAATCTCGGAGGTGTGGAGTTGAGTTTATTTGAATTGATAAAACATGTGAGTGTTCAATAATTTTGTATTTGATTAATGCAATTCAATTTATGTTTGTTATTCGAAATATGATATATATATATATATATATATATATATATATATATATATATATATATATATATATATATATATTAAAGGATGCAAATCTTCTTCTGCATATATTAAAGGCCATTCATAATTATTTTTATTTGTCCTCCAGTTTGTTAAGTATTCTATATTAATTATTATATAGCGTTTTATTCATTGTTTTCCAGTATTTGAAATTTTCTATTTAAGTTGTAATTACATAATAATAATTTCTCTTTTACTTTTATTAATTACTGTTCTAAGGGGAAAAAATTACGAAAAATTATTTTAGTAATTTACATATATTTTCGGTATTATACAGGTCATCAAATGGAAAAAGGAAGGCTTCGAATTACCAAGATTTCATAAAGCCAAAAGCAGTAAGTCTCTTATTACATATGTGAATTTATCAATTTCTCATATCTTGGTGTATTTAAATTTGTGGGTTCTATTTATTACAGTGGGTTTTAGTAATATTTGGAAATATGAGCTATTAGGCTTGGCAAATGGTCGGGTTCGGTTCATGTCGAAACGGGTCGGGTGGTGGTTGGTCGAAAATGTGTCGGGTCGTGATTGTCATATAATTAGGGTTATGCTAATATTACATTATTGTGTTGAATGACATATAATTAGGACTTATTTTTACTTGACTAATTCTGGATTTTGTTTGCTATTTTATGTTTTAGAGCTCAATTATAATGACTTTTAATTCGGGCAAAACTTAAGTTTTCCGATTAGTATTAGTAATAGTCCTCATGGTGAATTAATACAACTGTCAATTAATAAATTTAGGGGTCAGGTGCGAGCATTATGATTCTAGGAGGTTAAGTATGAATATTAAAATCTTTCTGGGGGATAAAATGTGAATTGTCCAATTAATAGCAATAATATGAATTAAGAACTATAGATTTCCTTTGTCTCATTTATTTTGCTCTCTTTGCTATAGTACTTGATCAAACTTTTTAATATTCTAAGCGACTTATCATATTAAATTATTCAGGAGTATTAAACTTTTTAAATATAAACATATATGGTGTCATATTATATTATTAACTTATTAATTAAATGGTGAAATGAAATACAAATTGTGTTAGTTTATTATTTTGAACACACTTGCATTTTTCATTGAACATGTTAAGCCACAAAGAATGGACACAAGGATGTCGATCCATAAATTGATGGCGGTGAATAAAGGCCTTTTAGATTCTCAATTGGAGGCGATAGATGAAATGGGGTTCGGAACGTTGGCTAGATTGAATAATATTGAGGATATCAACCGCACTTTGATACATTGGTTAATTAATCAGTATGACCCTTTTACAAGAATACTCAAAATACATGGAAAGGAGTTTGAGCTCACAGATTATGCGGTTTATGAGGCTCTTGGGGTTCCATGCAAATGTCGTACTATGTATCACTCTTCTGCAGATAAGGCTGGCGTGAAAAAGTACAGTTCATTCGTGACAATGAAACGAGGTAGAGTTGACTTAACCTCGTTGTACGAGTCATTGATTATAGAAGGGGCTTACAGAAATGAATTCAAGGTTCAGTACTTGACATTTTTGTTTGGTTTGTTTCTCTATCCGTGTAACCAACAAAACATACCGGGTGATTACCTCTCCCTATTCAAGGACGTGGACGAAGTTCCCAATATGAATTGGGCGAGCCTTGTGATAACAAAATTAGATGAGGGAGTACGGACATTCCAGGCAAAAAAGGAGGGTTACATACCTGGTTGTTTAATATTATTACAGGTAAATAGTTAATGGTCTCTCTCATATGATGTATTTCTTATATATATATTTTATTAAGTTAACGTAACATGCAACTATGATGCAGATAATATTCTACGGACGAGTTCGTCCAGTCCGTGCAAAATATGCACTTGATTTGGAAACAGAAGTACCTTTTATAAAGTATCTTTCGAGGGAACGATCAACAATGTTGATGAAAGAAGTGCAGTCTAGTGGCGGTTATTGGAACCCTAAGGTAACTATTTACGTGCCAAAATTTCTCATAGATAATATATTTTATAAATCTGTGTAATGGCAATTTCTGACACAAATAAACCTTTTCGAGTTTCAGGGTATTGACTTTGAAATAAGTAAATCAAATGATCAGGTGAATTGTGAGTTAGAATCCACAAGTGAACTGGAAAAAGGAGAAGCCAGTAAGATTAAGAATTTTGGTAGATTTTCACCAAATTGGGATAAACCAAACAATTATGATTATATGGGAGCGTACAACCATTTGGATAACCCCATGCGTTCCCACTCTGCCAATCTGACTAGTGATACAGAAGATTCAAAGTCTTATGCATTGCTTTCGAATCGAATCAATGCTCTTGAGTTCCAAGTCGCCCAAATGACAACCACCCTGAATGCCATAATACTGCAGCAACCAATCAAAGAGATGTCTTCGGGGGTGAAACAGTTATCTCCATTTGAGAATATTGCCAATAATATCCAGTTTTGCCTAGACAAGATACCACAAGCAGTTGAATCAACAATCCGCGAGACCCTCCCAAACTTGCTGAATTCGCAATCCGGGAAAATGAATCGTACCCCATCCTTTACTAATCAGGGATCTTGTTCAAAATCAATCAAACGACCTAGTAGCCAGAAAGAAAAAACATCGCACCCCAAAACTAGGTCTCACAGCAAAGAAGAAACTCTCGAGCCTAAGGTTTTGGATTTTAATGTTGGTTCAAAGGTAAGCTCGAAAACCTCGGATATGGTTGATTTAACTGGACAAGATGATGATGTCGATGCTGTTGAGAATGAATTGGATTCTACACCTTGCAATCCATTAGCTGAAGATCAAGTCATTATTAAATATTTGTTCAGTCAATATCTCGATCAAAGGTAAAATAACGTTTTAAATTAATAGATTATTATATTAATTGTATTGATTTAGAAACTAAAGTTAGGTTATATCATATATTGCATGTAGTGAACTTGTTGTAGACCTGGGTAATTGGTATCTCAATAGGACAGACATTCGATGCTTGATGCCTGCCATTGAATTAGGGGGACATGTAAGTACTAATATCTACTGAGTTTAATTTATTATTTAGCACCGATAAAAATTTGTTGAATGCTTCTTATATTGATGCAGGTGATAGATTGTGTCGCGTATATGTTATGTCTGGATATGATTGAAGAGGACCGTTCTCAACCCCGATGGTACTTTCCATGTTTATTTTCGGTAAGTATAAAATTGCCCGTAAAATACAATGTCGAACAAATTGAAATATAATAATAGTGAAAATTCTTTTTATTGTATTGTTAATGCAGCAACAATTGTTGAATGGAGAATATACTCTCCAATCCATTACTGCAAAATTTTTTGATTCTAGTGCAAAGTTAGTTGGGTCGTTAGAAAATTGAGAAAAGATTTTCATCCCAATTAACGACATGATGGATCATTGGTTTTGTGCTGTAATAAACATCGACACTTATACAATATCGGTTTGTGATTCTCTACCTCAAATGACCAGCCATCGAATGGAAATTGTATCACGATTGGTAATACCTACAAATCTATCTATGTTCATAAGTTTGATTTCCGCTCAAAATATTATATTTATTTGTCAACTCAATCATACAGGTCTCAAGGTTAGAGAAATTGTTCCAACAGTGGAACCCTGTTATGGCTAAAAGAAGATTCAAGCGCGATCTAATGAATTTTAAATCAGCTGATTGGGTACCTGTTCAACCGAATAGGTAAAAATTTATATATTCAATTTAGCGAAGCGTTGAAACTATTACATCCTAATAATTCAAAGTACATGTATGACTGTGGATTGTATGCTTGCATGGTAATGATGTTCCACAAAGAGTTCAAAAAACAATTGACGGATGTGAGCACACCTTTTAAACTTACAGTTAAACATATTTTATTGTCTTGTTTTGCATACTAATTTATTTCATTAATTGGTTTGGGATCATTTGTAGCAAGAATCTATTTCTGCAAGAGAAGCTATTGCTGTGAGGCTATACAAATGCAACAAAAACAAAGTTGCTTGGAATCCATCACATCCTCTTGATTTTGGAAATGGGACGACACTATAGAGATTTGATTTGGTTTTCTTGGTGGTGTGATTTTTATTAGTTTAGACTTTTTATATCTGCTTAGGACATTTTTATTTGATGTTAATTTGCATTGTCTGGACAATTATTTTATTTGGTTTTCATTAATTATACATTATTTTATGTTTCGGCATCTTATTTATTAATTATACAAATGGATTTTTGCACATCACATGCTTTTATTGTTTAACACTTTTAATAGAAAAGATGGTTACAACTATTTTATGTGATTTTGTTTGTCTACGGATATATTCTTCCTCTAGTTTCGTTATCTACCTTTACAAATCTTCTAGTGTAATTAAGCTACTTGGACAAACCATTTCGGGCCGCTTATTTATTTATTTGTGAGTATTTATTTATAAAAAAAATCGGCCAAATGTAAATAAACCTGGGCAGCCGAATTTATCTATTATTTTCTTTTGTAATTATGTATTTGTGCTAAGTTTATTATTTCACTAAATCGAAGTGAAAGTGTATGAGTATTTATTTATAAATAAAAAATCGTCCAAATGTAAATAAACCTAGGCATTCGAATTTATCTATAAGTATTTATTTATGTGAGCCAAAAAACGGGCCAAAGGTAAATAATTACGGCCCAATAAAAAACCAGTCGGCCCAATAGACTAATTTCTTTTGTTATTATTATGGCCCAACAAAAAAAATTCGTACCCAACCCATTAAGGGCCGGCCCAGTAGAAGAATATATCTAGTTATTTTTATTGACTTACTAAGAATATTATACTAATTTGTGTTTAATTAAATATAAAAATATATGTAAAATAAATATGAAACAATAACAACAAAAAAAAAACAATAATAACACGAAATTATCTTTCCAAATGCTAAAAATTGTATTTAACAAATATTCTCATTCAATCGATACAATACAATCATAAAATGATAAAATAAATACATTTCATGGGTGAAGTGCGGAAAAAGAAATAAGATGGCCAATTCTTATAATGATTAAAAAAGAAGGATAAATAATAAAAACAAAGAAACAACAAAATTGATCAATTCCAGGGGTGGGGGGGGGTGGTCTGGGTGGACCGAAAAATGTCCAATTTTGTGGAGGAAAGCCTGGAATATAACCGGGAAACGCATAGGGATTGTGAGTGCTTGGCCCTGCCTGCGATGTACATACAAAAATATTAATTTATTATACGTTAAAAACACAATAAAAATGAAGCACTTCAATTTCAGAAATTGTAATAATACGAAACAAAAAAATTCTAACCTGTGGATTTATTGGAAATCGTACTTGAGAAGAAGTACCAGCATTAGTTTGAAATTGAGGACCGTGCATGCTAAAGAGAAGATTGGTGTGAATGTTGCGATTGTCAGGCATACCAAAAGACGACATGGTTGGTGAAGGTTGATTCAACGAATGTTGGGTGTCATTGTCATCACCAACATAATCATCTTTTGTTGATTCATGGGGCATTTGAGAATTAGTGGACTGTGTATTTTGCCTCCCACGTGAAGTACCCACAAATTTCGGGTTTCGCTCGCAAGTGGTTGACTTGTGTCCGATTTTCCTGAAAAAAGTAATAAACATGATTAGACCAAGATTACACAAAGAGATACGATAAAAGAATCATGACATCATCAGAACAACGACTAAGAACTGACTTGCACAAGCCACAACGTTGCTTCTTTGATTTTGTTCCACCTTTAGGAATAATCCTATCGGGATCTACAACATTGTGGGAATGTTTCACAAATTCGTTTGGAATTTCCTCGCCATCGGACTCTAAAACTGCGTCGGATTCATCCTCAGCCGCCACTGTCAAATTTCGGACAGCATTAATTGATTTATCAAAGAATGGTTTACTCTTTTGGGAGGATAACTTTGACAAGTGCATACACTCCATGTTCATCTTAGCAAACCGAACTTCTTTAGGTTTGTCGTCTGAAGGGAATGGAAAATCGATTCTGAGCTTCTTGCCGACTTCAACAAACCACCGAGGATTAATACTCTTATCGGGAAATGTTGAAATTCTCATGTTCTTGAATCCACAGATTATGTGCCGACAAGGAATCCCATCAGATTGAAGCATCAAACATTCACACTCGAATTTTGACTCATCTAGATCAATGATGGCAGCAAAACTGCGAGGAGTGTTATTGGTATGATCGCCAAATTGGAATTGGTACCGCCGATCTTTAAGTAAGGACATACTCTGAACAACAATATCCTCGTCCGCATTTATCTCCTTTAGTATATGATCAAATATAGCTCTCGTGCATATGCGTGCAGTATGGTTCTGAAGATTTCGTAGTAATCCAACTTTAAGTTCTTTCGGTGGCTCCTCGGATTCTTTTTGTAATTGATAAAACCATTTCCTAATTTTTTTTAAAAAAACGTTGTTGTAATGTCTAAAAAAATCCGTTAAACTAAAGCCGGGACGCACTTTCTGTTTTAATAATGAATTCATGGATTCTGCCCGTTGTGTGCTCCTTATCATAGCAAAGAAATGACCTCGAAAGAATGCTTCTGCCCACTGATTCCGTTTTGACTAAATTTCTAATACCCATTGTTGGTTTGTAACACCGTATTCCTCAATCAATTCAGACCATCTTTCTTCAAATTCATCAATAGGGCACGGCCTTTTCATCAACCTGGAGAACATTGTTGAAAAATCTCCAGTTTTAATATTTGATTCGGCATTACGGGAGATATGCCAACAACAAAGCCGATAATTCGCTAAAGGAAATTCATGAAGCACGGCAGCGCGCATTGACGCGTCCTGATCAGTCAAAATCGCAATAGGCGATTTTCCATTCATGCTTTCGCGGAAAGTCTGTAGCAACCACCTATATGATTCAGTCATCTCACTGTATAAAATAGCAATTCCAAATATACAAGTGCACAAATGACAGTTTACTCCGGAGAATAGAACAATAGGAAAACGATAAATGTTGGTCTTGTACATACTGTCAAATAAAACAACATCACCAAACTGCTCATATTCAGCTCTCGACATTCCATCGCACCAAAAAAGTCTTGTAAGTTCCCCGTTTCCATCGACGGTGTACTTGAACCTGAGGGATTCATCTTTCAACTTCATACCTTCGAGAAGACCCAAAACAGTATTTACGTCGCCACCTTCGATCCTTTTCAATCTTTGACTGTTCAAATAGTTGTAACCATCTTTCCTATTAAACACACCGCTAGCGCTGCATCCCCCCAATTCTTCTACAAAATCCATAACATGAGAAGGTCTAAACCCAACATTTGTCATCACGTTCAACATTGACTTTGTTGATGGGGTCAAATATCTATATGCGAATTTGCAACAAATCAATCTCTAAATAATTTATTTTATTATTCAAAGTTGTAACAAAACTAATTAACTAATTACAATAACATAAAACACTGTAAAATAATTAACTAATTACAATAGCTTATTTACCTATTACAGCGTAGGCGGTGAGATGTATCGGAAGTTTCAAGGGGATGATTGTGCTGGGGCTCGAACCTCGTCACTTTGTATTCTCCCGTAGAATTATCAATAGCAACACGAAAACTAGCTTTGCATCCACACCGTGTCTCTGCCTTTGCTTCTCTCTTTCGATCATAAACTTTAATCTTTTCTGAACGAACGCCCTCTAGAGCGCACACCCATACCCTGCTCAAAACGAGGCCAGTACTTCTCTTCCTTTTTAACGAGCTCTTCCTGACATCAAATCCAACTTCCCTACCGTAAGTAATATAAAATTCTTCCGCCTCCTTAATAGTCTTAAACGTTAATGATCGAACTCGGTCAATGTTAGTGATATCGTCAGTTGGGTCAGAATTGTTACTCCCCTCTTCGACTTCGGTGTCGTCGCGGTGGTTTTGTGAATTGGAATTCGAAACACTTTCTACCTTATCGGAGGAGGATGTTCCATTACTGTTTCTATACTCTAAATAAAAAGGTAAAAATATAAGTAAATACAAATTTAATACTTTAAAACATACACATATAGAATAAAAGTTTATTGACAAAAAATTAACCGAAAAATTACAAATGATTTTAAGTATTAATTAACTACCTAATTTTAAAATATTGGCACAGTTAATAACAAATTTAACATATATCACAACAAAGGAGCACCAACGAAAAAAAATCATTATTGTTAATAACAAATTTAATACTTGTAAAATCAACTAAGCACTAAAAAAAGATAAATTGAAGAAGATATAAATTTTGTAACTTCAAATTAATCTACATGCACGAATGATAAAAAGAGGATGATACGTACAAGTAGAGTTATAGCAACACTAAAACGAAAATACTCCATCTTCATAGTTAAGATTTTGATGTTATTGAACAAAATAGTATAATCAAACCTATATCTTGTACTGATTTATATAATTTGATACAGGGAATTGCAAAATAATTAATGTCTTAACAGCCGAGTTCCATTCATTATGATATAAATCTTAGAAAACGACAACTAAATTTCGTGCAAAAACAGCATAAAAACAACAACAAACTCGAGGTTGATTGAATCCGGGCGTAAATTGTTAAGCTCGAAATTAAGAGAACAACATGGTCAAATCATAAACCACTATAAATCTCTATTGAAATGTACTATAAAGCTCAATTCAAATTAACGCAAAACTCAATTGTTATGATAAATTGTACATAAAATCGAATTAAATTTCTAAGGTATTAAAAAATTCTCTAAATAGTATAGTTAATCAAAATTAAGCGAACAATATAATCACAAATTAAAAAATGGAATTCGATTGAGGTTTAATGTAAAATTCGATTGAATTTTACGTAAATTAGTTCACATAATAAAAATAATCATTGCCAAATTAATTACCTGTGGATTCATCACCATCAACTTCATTATGCGGGATTGTAGAATTTCCAACCATGTTTCGATTTGTGGAGATTGTGATGAAGAGGTTGATTAGGTTTGAGGAGATAGTGATGAAGAGATTGATTTTGAACGAACTTCTAATTAGTTTTCTTAATCGAATTTTGAATTTTAATTACTGTTCTTAATCGTGAAAATGGGTTTTTGAAATTTGGATTCATAATCATGGAATTTCGATTTTGTTGGTGTTTTAATCGTGGAAGATAAAATTTAGTTTTACCTTAATTGTGTTTTTAAATGATGGAAATAAATCTGTAACTAAATTTAGGTTTATTATGTAAAAGAGTATAAGTGTCATTGTGTAATTAAGTTTTAAGTATTTTAAATTTAAGTTAATTAAAAAGGATATAATGGACTTTTCAATTTTAAGTTATAATTTCATTTTTCATTTAAAAATAAAAGAAAAGGGTAGATTGGACATTTAATAACCGGTGCCACCTAGACAAATATACACGGTTAGTTACCGCGCCACGTGGCGCGATTTAAGAATAGGGTCGCACGTGTGGCTAGTTACCGAGGGCCGCACCCTAGTCGCCCCGAAGATAGTATAAGTTAGACCTAACTAACTAGAGAAAAACCCTTATTTCCATTTGACAAATTCCATTAAGATCAAAATAATAATTTCAAAATTTTTTTTTTTTTTCAATTGTTTTAATTAAAGTTTAGCGTATCTTCTTTTTTATTCTTTTAATAATTTTATGAAATTATCCTCGAATTTTGTAATGTGAGTTACACATGAAATCAACTTCGGCTTGAAATGGCCGAAAATTATAAGATTGAAACAAATAACTGGTAATATGGACGAAAGTGTTAATATTTGTGTTAAAGGAGAATATATTGGAAGGACCTTTAATGCTATTCACCTTACATTTTCTTTTTGGTTTTCCAAGGGTTTAATCTTTTTCAATGCGGGTTGGACACATTAAGTGGGTACCTCTCCCAACAAGGATTCGAACCTGAGTCCTCTACTTTGTAGTGACTACTCTCATCCACTAGACCAATCACCTTACATTTTATATTCTAACAGTCATGATAATATATCTACAAAAATCTGGGCACTCTTGGTCATAGCCTATCCTTAGACCATCTTCAATGTTAGGTGCAGGGCCAAGGCTTCGGAGCCTTTGGGATGTACTTGCCCCGAACACTATCTAGTCATCTTTAATGGTAAGGCTCTGAGTCTCAAGTACTTATAATTTTATTTCTTTCCCACTCTCACCATAATAATAATATTAATAATAATTATAATAATATAATTAAATTAATAATAATATAATAATAATATTTAAATATTAAAATTAAGAAGAGATGATAATTACAGAATTAAAGATTGATTCAAAACACGAGTTACAAAAATGAATGACACACAAAAAGAAGAAGGAAATTATTAATTTAAAATATTAATTCTAATTCTAATTACAATTGCAATTATAATTCATTTATGAATTTAAATATTTTAATTACAATTCGAATAAATTATTAATCATTTAATTTAAAATAAATTTCAATTTTAATTGTATTAAATAAATCTTTAACTATTTATTTTAATTTAATTAAATATTTAATTGTTAATTGATTAAAAAATTGTTCAATTGTTAAAAGAATTTTAAAAAAATAAGAAGAACAAACCAGGCGTTGCCAAGTTGCGTCAACTGACTTAAAGATGGACACGTGCTTCTTTCTACCCAAAGGCTAGCAAGCCCGGGTTACTAGCACTGCTGCCACCCCATTCCCCGCCAGAGCCCCACCGCCTACCACTAAAATCGATTTTTTCGCCCAATCCTACCACAACCATTGGAGAAAATGGCCTTAAAACTTTAAAAACATGTGTGATAAAATGTTATTTACTAAATCCGTCATTTCAAATATAAATATGTAATATATTTTCAAAGTGAATTATCTATTGGACAACACTAATATCATAAAGTGACGATTTAATTTTGACTCTTGTGAAGAAAGTTTTTCATATAATTTGTTAGACGTGTCTCAAAATAAATTAAACAGTTGACAAATCAAAGAAAGAAAAATGCGAAATATATCAACTCTAGCCTTCATTTTTTTACGTAAGAATTTCGTTGTTCACCATTGACAAATCAAAGAAAGAAAACAGCGGTGTTCACCATTGACAAGTCAAAGAAAGAAAACAGTGAAATATATCGATTCTACCCTTTTAAGAATTTTGTTCACCATTGACAAATCAAAGAAAGAAAAAAATGAAATATATCATTTTAGCCTTGTAATAATTTTGTTAATAGCCATTGACAAATCAAAGAAACAAAAAAGTGAAATGTATCAATTCTAGCGTAGCTTGTAAGAATTTTGTTGTTCAGTTTTGACAAATCAAAGAAAGAAATTAAGAAGTGAAATATATCGATTCTACCCTTGATTTCGTTGACGTAAGTTACTTTAATTACATATGATACCCCTTTACACTATAATAAAAATGATCTTTGGTGGCACCACACTTGATGGCATTTTGAAGAAATTATTACAAAATATATATGAATATAGTCATACTTTTGAAAAATGTCACTAACTATAAATGTTAAATTTACTGATTAGTGACATTTTTACACTATAGTGATATTTATAATGTTATGTTAAACTACAATTGTGACATTGATACATTTGTCTAACCGCTACAAGTGGCATTGTGCTAGTGACATTTTATAAATAATGACATTTTTCAAACTGCCACTTGTAGCGGTGTAGGTGAAAGTTAAATGACACTATAATAACAAGAGGTGACATTATAAAATGTTATAATAATATAAAAATATCATTAACCACTATGATTAACATTTTTAATTCCTAATATTTTTAAAAAATGTAACTATATTTATGTTTTGCTACATTTTCTCCTAAATGCCATCAAGCTTGATGCCACCCAATATCATTTTTGTTGTAGTGTTATAACCCTAAAGAACCAAGAACATCTACGTAGCTTAATTACAATCTCTAAAGACGCCAATTACATTGACAATTGACCGTGACGATTTCTCATTTTATGAAATTGATCTATAGTAACATAATTTGAAATAAAACTAAAATATATCAAAATGTGACTGATTTAGTGTAAGAAATTAGTCACTACAATACAACGAACCTAATTTCAAATCTAAACAAAATTCTTACTAAAATGTCAATTCAAAATTTGTTGTCCACATAGGATACTTCCTACTTTATCCATTTGCGTGGAAAAACTAAGTAGATACGTAATTGTACCAAAGAGTGTTGTGATGCATGCATATCATGGCTATAAATATCTTCATAAGGCATTGGTTTTTCCTCCACATTAATTAGAGCTAAAATTCTCAAGCATAAATTTGATTTAGCAATAACATCCTTTTTGAGAAATGAATCCCGAGTCCAGCAGAAACAAAGTTATGTCTAAAATGTTAGGCCCTCAATCCACTGAAATCATTGGCAACATTGGACGTGATCATTTTGGCAAAGATTTCGTTTTCGGAAGTGCAACTGCGGCATATCAGGTTCAAAATTTCGTGCTAATTTTTCATAGTGTATTGTTGACTTTATACTTGATGATTTGACTTATTAATGTATTAATTAGTATACACGTGTTACTTATATATAGGTAGAAGGTGCGGCTAATGAAGGGGGTAAAGGACCCAGTGTTTGGGATCATTGGACGCACAATCATCCAGGTTCAAACTTCTGTTTTACGGTTACAATTTTTAAAAATATCAGGAACTAAAAATGTTAAGCATAATATTTAGTGATGTTTTTATATTATTATGATATTTTATAATGTTACTTTTTTTATGATAAAGACATTTAACTTTTACCCACACCACTACAAGTGGCAGTTTGAAAAATGTCGTTATTTATAAAATGTCACTAGCTAAATGACACATGTAGCGGTGTGGCTAAATGTACCAATGTCACAATTGTAGTTAAAAATGACATAATAAAATATCACTATAGTATAAAAATGTCACTAATCGGTAAAATTAACATTTATAATTTGTGAAATTTTTCAAAAGTATGGCTATATTGATATTTTGTAATATTTTCTTGAAAATGCCATCAAGCATAGTGCCACCAAATATCATTTTTGTTGTAGTGGTAATGTTCAATATATCTTTTTGTGATTTGAAAAAGAGCATTTTGGCCCATATAATTTTATAAAAGTTTCACACCCATCATACCCCCTGTGCCTGTGATAAATTTGTTATCCCTCTGTGTTATAATAAATATAATACTTTACCCTTCTATGTTACAACCACACTTTTCATAGACACTATCAATTTCGACAACTGAGTTACACTCTCAGGTTAAAGAAATAAATTGCCTCCATAGAATCTTCACATATGGTCAAAATACTAATTCTCAAATCATAGGTATGTAAATTAATCATTATTTGTGTCAAGACGCGTAAATTGGCTTAGCTCCATATATTTGTCTATAAATACACAAAAACAAGTATATATCGAAACTACTTACACTTAAAAGTGAATAATATATAATATATATGGTCATTCTATTTGCAGACAAAGTATCGGATGGCGGCAATGGAGATGTTGCCATTGACCATTACCACCAGTATAAGGCACGTATATTATATATGTGGGCTTTATTTTAATTGAAAAAAAAAAATAAAAGGTTAGACTAATTAATAATCAAAAATAATTTTAATAATTTATATTTCAGAATGATGTGAAGTTAATGAAGAATATAGGCATGGAAGGTTACAGGTTTTCTATATCATGGCCTAGAATATTACCAGGTGCATATCTTTTTACTAGAAATTAATTTGATCACAAATTAGAATATAATCATGTTCTAATTAATTAGATTAATAATTCGAAATGGTTAAATATGTGATGAACAAGGTGGAAGAATCAATTCCGGCATTAACCGAGAAGGAATCAAGTTCTACAGCGACCTTATCGACTTACTTTTGGCTCAAGGTATCGAGCCGTATGTGACTCTCTTCCATTGGGATCTTCCACTTCCTCTAGAGCTTGAATATGGTGGATTTTTATCTGATAAAATTGTGTAAGTAATTAATTAATGTACTTAATTTCACCATAAATTTATGAGACAAAAGTTGATATGTAAAGAAAAATATATACAGGAAAGATTTTATCGAATTTGTTGAGCTGTGTTTTTGGGAATTTGGAGATCGTGTTAAAAATTGGATCACGTTCAACGAAGGATGGACCTACTGTAATTATGGATATATGACGGGCATATTTCCACCGGGCCACGGCTTGTCTAGTGACGAGCAACGTAATTCGAAATATCGTTGTTGTGGCTATAAGGGTGCTTGGATTCAACAGGCTTGCTCCAAAGGAGATCCAGGCACAGAACCATATCAGGCGGCACATAACATGCTTCTTGCTCACGCACATGCAGTGGATGTGTATAGAAAACTATTTCAGGTGCATGCATGTTGAACCTCATTTTAGGATTAATTATTAGAAACTAATGTATAATGTTAATTTTACTTATGTTAATATTCAATGATAATTTTGTTAACTTTGTTATGAATCTAAACAGAAGAATCAAGGTGGAAAGATCGGGATCACGAACCCCTCTCATTTTTTCGAACCTCTCAATGACACCGACGAAGACAGGGAGGCTTGCATTAGAGCTCTCGATTGGATGTTAGGATGGTAAAAATTAGGATATAATTCTCAATGATTTCGATTAAGTAAATTCTTCCAAATTTGGTTTGAAAATTAGTATTTTCGATCACATTAGAAGTAGAAATCCCACTGGGATAAAATCCACATGAACCAAGATCAATTTTTATTAATTCTAATGTTGCATAGTATTGCACATTTTTCTTGTGATTAGGTTTGTCGCTCCAGTAACAACTGGTGATTATCCTCCCAATATGAGGAAATCGGTCAAAGAACGACTTCCAGTATTTTCTCCCGAAGAAACCAAGCTGATTAAGGGTTCTTATGATTTTCTCGGATTAAATTACTATACAACTTGGTATGCAACCAATGCACCCAGACAACCTGGTGAGAAACCAACTTTTCTTTCAGATCAGGAACTTACTACACAAAGTAAGTACTTAAACTTTCTTACTTTTTGTCTTGATTTTTTCACTTTCATGGTTTACACTTACCATTTTTTTCTTCAAATTCAATGTTTATAGCTGAAAAAAATGGTGTTCCAATTGGTGAACCGGTAAAATGTCTTGTTATCCTTATGACCTTTTCTATAAAGTAGCTTAAAAACGCCGAATAATTCCAAATAACAATTGCATTCTATTTCTCTTATTTTTTAGACCGGTTCAACATGGCTATTTATCGTTCCCCGTGGAATTTACAATCTTTTGGTCTATGTAAAGGAAACCTACCATGCTGATCTCATTTACATTACCGAAAATGGTAATTAATTGCCAAATTTAACATTAACTTTGTTGGTATTAAACATTATATATCTGAGTTTTTTATATTTTTATTGATGCATATAGGTATGGCTGAAGTCAATAATCCGAATCTTACAATTTCAAAGGCTCGAATGGACCCGCTGCGAGTAAGATACTTCAGTGAACATCTTTGGTACCTAAGGAAAGCAATTATGTAAGTCATAAAGTGGTGTTTTTGGTTCATTGAAATAATTAACCATGTCTTCATTCTCTAAAATGCTTGAATAAAACTCTCCATAACATTAATATGACTAAATTGTCTATGTCTTGTTATAGGGAGGCTGGTGTCAATGTGAAGGCTTATTTCTTATGGTCATTCGCGGATAATTTTGAATGGGCTGGAGGATTCACAAATCGCTTTGGTATTTTTTATATAGATTATAAGGATGGACGTTATACAAGAGTTCCAAAAACCTCGGCCATATGGTGGAAGAATTTCTTCACCAAAATTTCTCCTAGAGGTTCTTTGAAGAGAGAAGCTAAAGAAATTGGATATGGGTATGATTTGGAGAAGAAACCTAAAGTTAGGAATTGATAGAAATGTTACTATCATTTAATTTGAGCTCATAATTGTGTGATCTTTGCATTTTCTGTTGATTAAGCTAATAAAACTAAGTGTGTGTTGCTTGTATTCATTGAGTTTGTTTTTCGAATTCTTTTCATTTGAGCTCAGGAAAGTGTGATTCTCTTTGTATTTTCTATTGATTTAAACCAATAAAACTATATTTGTGTTTGTATTTAACACTTGTATTGGTCATTGAATTTAATTTTACTTGTATTCATTTACTCCATTTGGAGGTATCAATATCAATGAAATTAAACTATAAATTTAATTTATTTTGTCCATATGATCATTTATTAATTTAAATAATAATAACAATTATGCTTCTTATTAATTGTATTTTGTTCATCACTCTAGTTAAATATGTAATATTCTATGTTACTTGAAATTACTCATTTAGTTTAAAATTACTTGAGTTCCTTACCACTCGAAGAATCAATCAAATATTTGTTGCATGGAATAAATTACATTAAGATATATATATATATATATATATATATATATATGGTGCAGGGTGTGTTTACAAATTCACATAACAAAAAACAAATGTTTGGAGGGAACAGAGACATGAATGTCAGGTAACCTAACATGGATGTAGGGTTGTCAATGGATTGGGTTGGCCCTAAGTTCATATCTTATTTATGATGATAACAAATAATTGTTTTGGACTAATGTATTATATTGAGCCTATTAATTGTTAGATAATTTATGAAAAAGGCTCAATATAAATTAGCATATTCAAATCCAAGTAAAGAAATGAGATGTATTTATAGGAGATCCAAGTAGTTTTTAGAGGGCTTAATTTCTATAAAGGAAGGGAAATTATAGCTCAAGCTCAAGATCAAGTCCAAAATGCTTCAAGACTTTTATCTCTTGAAATTAAAGGTTAAAGAGCAAAGCCTTAAACTTTTTAAGAAAAAAAAAACGATTTTTGAAACCAAAATCCTTACCATATCAATTGAAAATAATTCATTGCATTAAAATAATATTTTCTCCATGCCTCACTTTTGTGTCTTGATTCACGGATTCAAATCAAACATTTTTCCAAATCTTTCCTTTATCAAATTAAATCAAAACCTTTGCATATTCACCAAAGGAATATATTCATCTTTGAAAACAAATTGATATGATTAAAATCTTGATTTCTTGGTTCTTGTCGGCAGACTTGATCAAAGCAATCAAGGTAGATTTTTATCAAATTCTTATTGGTTTTTTTTTTTTTTTTTTTTTTTCGAGAGAGAGAACCCGAAGGTAAGATATATTAATCAGAAATGTCGGAGTTTACAAGATCCGAAATAAAGCTAGGAAGGACAACAATGTCCCCATTACAAGAGAGTGCCAACTCAGCTAAAGCATGAGCAACGGAATTACTTTCCCTAAAAACATGAGAACAAGAGAAAAAGTCTAAATTTTTAGCTAAGGAAAGTAAATCCTCATAAACCACACCCAGGGGGTGAAAATGCGAAACAAAACTCCTGCTTGAAACTTGGTTGACTACTAGGCAGCAGTCTCCTTCCAGATTTTTCAGATTTCCAGCCAATACAGACACCTAAAGGATCACGAATAACAATACCTACACCAAAACAACCTAATTTATGATCAACAGCTGCGTCCACATTTATTTTTACACGCCCACTAGCCACAGGCTTCCATTCCGAAATTAAGGGCCGGTTCTGAACCTGTGAACTGTTTTGGCTAAAGGAGTCCAAAAATTTTTGATAAAAATTGCGGGAGGGAATAACTAGATCATTCGCTAGAATTTCCTTATTATCCCAGAGTAGTTTGTTTCTCCCAAACCAAATCCACCACGCCAAGGTAATAGCAAAGCCAGTTTCAAAGGTATCCATATGAGAGTAAATGTGAGCAAACCAGTCACAAACTTCAAGGGAGTCGTGATTATATTTTTCGAATGGGAGACCAGAGAGAGCCCAACATTGTCTCGCAAAGGAACAACGAAGTAAACAATGAAGAACAGATTCCTCTCCAACATTGCAGCGGGGGCAATAATCATCTTGAAGAAGCTTCCTACGTTTCAAGTTGCTACGGACCGGAAGGGAACCTTTACTACAAGACCAAATGAAATGCTTAACTTTAGGCGGTGCTTTTAGAGACCAAATACGATTCCAAATAATGTCAAACGAAGAGCTAGTGCTACCCGTGGAGGAGCTGGACTCCAACACCTTCATGGAATGGTGAAGTCTATAGGCCGATTTAACTGAAAAGCATCCATTTTGTTCATAATGCCAAATTGGTAGATCTGGACAGTCCCTATGGCTTAGCGGTATGGAGAGAATTAGCTGAGCATCTTCTCTAATGAAGAGATCTTCCACAAGTCCTCTATCCCAAACTCCTATTACTAGATCAATCAACTCCTTAACTTTAGCATAAAATGGAAGAATGTGAGGAGGTGTGAAGACCTTGAAAGAGTTGTCTCTAGAAAGCCAGTTGGCACCCCATATATGTATGTCGTTTCCGTTACCAACTCTCCATCGGATGCCAGCTGTAAGAAGATTCCTAGAGTCCCAAATACTCCGCCAAGTAAGAGAAGGTGTTGAACCTAGTTGAGCATCCAAAAAATCAGCATGTGGGAAATAGCGAGCTTTCAATATCCTGCTAAGTAGAGCATATGGAGAGGTGAGACTACACCAAGCTTGTTTAGCAAGCAAAGCAACATTAAATGAATCCAAATCTCTAAATCCCATACCCCCCATCTCTTTTACTTCTACATAAAGTGCTCCAGCTCATCCAATGTAGTTTTTTAGAGTGTTTTTCATCCCACCAATAATTCGAAATCATGGATTCAATTTCTTTGATGAGGTAACCGGGTAACTGATAGAAATAGTGTCCTGCAAGCCAGCTGTATGGCTAGTATTTATTGTAATAAATGCGGAACTATTCAATTTCGATTAATAAATGCACTTTATTAAATGGTCATCTTTATCTTATGTAATAATTATCTACGCATAAGGATAGAAGTCCTTAGATCACAGGGCTATGGGACAACCCATGGACTGATCTCCAAGGCCGTGATCTAGAACATATTCAAGAGTCGTAGAATCCAATCGAGATAGGACATCGTTGGATTCGGTTAGACTCTCACTGTTATGTATACTCCGATGAACTGGAGGGCGCTGGGGTCCACGAGCGTGACTGGAATAGTCGATACACATAAGTGGGTGGCTTGCTGGGATGGCAAGCGCACTGAATACCCCAATTAGGAAATAACTCACCATGGAAGCGGTAGTCGCATATCGGGGTTGAAGTTATTCCATATTTATAATAGTATACGAGGAACAATCCCTAACTACTTGAGATGATAGGGTTTATCTGGTGCGAGAACGTCTATACTTTGATATGAGTTTCGACTGACTGGGGATCGCCAGAAAGCCTCTGTGGATTCATGTTGGGTATAGAGGAACTCGTATGCAGATTCATATCATCAACAAAGGATCCATTGACCCGACTTGATAGGTTGGGAAATTCTCCTATGAATTTCTGTGAGAAATTAATTCTGGTAAAATCCTTGACCAAGGTATCTGACGACTTTATGTAAGTAGCTCATAAAGATTGAGTCAAAGAGAATTTATTTCGAGACCAGAGTACATAAGGTCAAGACAAAAGAAAAGGGAATCCGATGAAAGACCATACCCTTAAGTCTCGACTGGGAGATTGATCGATGGAGAGATTATGTCGTATATGGAAATTATAAATGATAAAAGGTTTACTGAATTAATTCACCAGTGATTGGGCTCCATGGGCTTGTGGCTGGACATCGACCGTGGAGTGTGAGAGAATTCCCAAATTGGCAGGGGTGCTAATTTTGGAATGGTCAATCGACAGAGTGTTCGATTGATTTAGAGTAAGTCTTACTCGAATAATTAAATAATATTTAATTATAACCCACAGCCAATTATGTGGTGAACCTACGGGGGCATACACAATACACAAGTAGCGAAAGCGAGGAAATAAGAACGACCGAGTCGACTGGGTCGACTGGGTGAAAAAAATCGACTGGGTCGATTATATTGGGTGGGTCGACCCAATTGGAACAAAATGTGATCCAATTGGAATTGGATCAGGATCATAAATTAAATTGGAATTTAATTTGTGGATTAATTAATTAAGTTGGATTTAATTAATTAAAAGGATTTTAATTAAATGGGCTTAGAGTCTGATTTAATTAAATGAGAGATTAAGTTAATTAATTGGGCTATTTAATTGGGAGATTAAATTAGGCCTAGTCAAATTAATTAACTGGGCCATGAATTAATTAGGAGACTAGGTCTTCTAATTAAAGAGGGCCATGACCCATTTAGGAGTGTTGGATGAAGATGAAGATGAAGGCACTAAAGAAAGTTTGATAAGGGAGGTTTTGATGCATTCCAAAACTTCAGAAATTGGCTAAGTATGGAGTAACTTAGCTGATAAACTTATCAAGGAATTTGGACTAAGCAATGAAGACAATCAGAAGAGTCAAAGTTTCAAGGTCCAAGACTTTTGATCTGCTGAAGTAAAGTTATCAGATTAGTGAAGATCAGCCGACTCAAATCAGATTTGTTCAAATTTGAGATCAGCCGAGTTCACCATCAGACGTATACTTTCGTCAGCCAAGTGAAGAAGATCAAGAAGTGTTCCCAACGGTAATAAATGCCCTTTGGAGTAATAAATGCTGAAGTACAAGGTTATTAAAGACAAATGATTGAAGAAATGCTTCGCATCAGAAGAGTGCATTTAATGCTGCATTTAATGCTGCCTGCAGAATAGTACTGTTCAGTACGGACAGACTGCAAAAGAGCCGTTCGCGGATTTTAAGGACCAGTACTCGAGGAATTTGAATCTTGTCTCTCTTCAACGGACACTTTTCAATCCTCAAGTATAAATAGCTGAGAGAGACGAAGAAGAAACAAGCAACACACTTTCTGAGAGAAAATTTCGAAGCAGAATTCTCCTAAGTCTCAAGAACAGCTCACTCATCAGCTGAGTCATTTGTTGACGAAAGCAGAGTTGAAGAATCAAGAAAAATTACATCTTCTGAGTGATTTTGTAAACAAGAGTGTTGTGCGGAGTTGTGATCCATCTTTGTGAGTGATCAAACTTCAGAGGATAGGTCTTCTGTGTGATTTCCTATTGCGAACTTGTGGTCGTTTCATTTGTTGTTCGACGCAAGCAGAGTATACTGTAAACTTTGTGATTATAGTATAACCCAAGATCTAAGTGACTTGGAAGAGTGGACTAAAGGATATTCAAATCCATATAACCACTATAAAAATTGATTGTGTTTTTACATTGTTTTAAAACTGCATATTTACTGATTGCATAAAACACACTAAGTTAACTTTTGAAAAGAAGTTAAAAAGGAGTTTACAAAACTGGGGAAACATTTTTCAAACTGCTAAGAATACTTGTGAAAAACACTTTGAAAATCCGCTGCAAGTACTCTAAGTATTAAAACTGATTTTAACAAATCAGCTAAGTAACCATCAGACGAGTGGTCAACAAATCTGTTCAAAGATTTGTTCGCGAACAGAGTTGTAACTTACTAATCTGATCAGCTTAGTCTGTTCAGTTGAAGAAAAGTTTTAAAGTTAAAATTGCAAGAAAATTTTAAAGAGGTTTATTCACCCCCCCCCTCTAAACCTCTTCTGACCACTTGGGACCAACAAGTGGTATCAGAGCAGGTGGTTCATTTGAATCAGCTGCCTGATCAACGAGCTTGATCCAAGTGTTTTTCAAAGGTTTTTAAAACTTTTCAAAAGAGCATCTTTTTGAAAAACTAAAACTTTTTGAAAAATGGATTGTATCAGTCATGTTCCCCACATTGCTGGTATGTCCTTTGAGGACTGGAAAATCAGAATGGAGATTTTCCTTGCTGCCTATAATGACAACATGTACACATGTATCATTAAAGGTCCATTCAAATTCACCAAGACCATCATAGTAGATGAAGCTGAAATGGTAGTGGAAAAAGATCTGACAGAGATGACAGCCGAGGAAATAAAGCTGTTCAATCTGGATAAAGTTGGCCGTTTCATCATGACCAAAGCCCTGGATAATGATCGGTTTGACAAGGTCAAACATTGCAAAACTGCAAAGGAGATGTGGGACAAGGTTCGTGACATGAGTGAAGGAAACGACGCCATCAAAGAGCATCAGCTCAGTGTTGCCTTGGAAAAGCTGGACAACTTCAAGATGAAATCTGGAGAGACCATTGATCAGATGGATACCAGGTTTACCAGAACGTTGAATGAAGTCCTTAAGCTGGGAAAGACCTTTACTGACAAGGAGATCACCGTCAGAGTTCTAAAGGCCCTGCCCCCCAAGTTCAACATGAAGGTGACAGCAATGGAAGAATCAAGGGATCTGGGGAAGATCTCCCTTACAGAGCTGTTCTCTGTACTCAAGGCATTCGAGTATAAACTGCCTAGAATGGGTATTGAAGAAACCTCAACTTCAGGACCCACAGCTGCACTGGTTGCTGCTGAAAATCAAAGAAGACCAGCTCAAAGAATTGCAGAAGTGGACTCATCTGATGAAGCCACTCTACTCAACAAAAAGGAGTACACTGCTGGAGACGTTGCACTGTTGATGAATAATTTCAAGAAGTTCTACAAAAGAAAAATGAAGAACAAATACAACAATGCTTCTACTTCTAAACCTAACTTTTCTTCTCAAGATAAAGATGATTATAAATCAAAACTGATGTGTTACAACTGCAGGAAATTGGGACACTTCATCAAAGACTGCCCATATCCAAAAGCAGAAAAGTACACTGAAGAGGAGAAGAAAGTAAGAAAAGAAAGAAAGTATCAGAGAGGGAAAGCAATGATGGCTGAAGCAGAAAAGCTTGCTGCTGTCTACTCATCTGATTCAAATTCGGACTCGTCTGATGAAGAATCTTCTGATGAAGAAAAACCTGCTCTCCTGTGCCTGATGGCAAAGGACTCTGATGACTCTGAGGATGAGGTAACTCCTCAAAACAACGAATTGTTTGATTCTCTAGAGCAAATGATGTTAAATAATACTACTATTGCTGGAGAATTTGTTAAGCTTAAGGAAGAGATGATCCTGCTAAAAGAGCAAAACAGTTCACTGAAACTTTTAGCTGAAAAGCCAAAAGAATCAGCTGAATACAAACAGCTCGAGCAAGAAAATGAATCTCTGAAAGCTGAATGTGAAGTTTATAAAGGAAAAATCATGGAACTTGAAAAGATTATTGAGTCTCATGATAAGTCAACTGTTGCATCCATGTCTACATCTAGTAAACAGGAGACACCTTTAGAAAAGGATAAGCAAGAGTTGAACCATACTGAAAAATTTATATCAGCTGACAATAGTAAGGTCATTCTGTATGTTCAAACTGCTAGACCTACTTCACCTGAGAAAGTATCAAAGGAGAAGAAATCTCCTAAGGCTAAAAAGAGCAAAGAGCCTAGTGTAGGAAATAAGACTAGTAAGACCAAACAGCAGAGTCCTAAGAAGTCTGCTGATAAAGCTAAAGTGAATCAATCTGTTGGTAAAGCTAAGTCTAAACAAGTTGAGCAAGCACCTAGTAAGCCAAAGAAGCATAAGAATAAGAAAAATCAAAATGCTCGGTATGGAAATGAGTCATATTATGTGCAACCTGCTGCATATCATCCTATGTATCATGCACCTCAGTTTCCTAGTTACTATGCACCTTACCCTGCTCATCCAATGCATGCATATCCTGCATATCATGCACCTTATCCTGCTTATGAACATTATTCTTATCATACTGATCATCAACATGACTTATCTGATAATTATGATGAAAATGAAACTGTTCATGCTCCTGTGAAAACTCAGAAACCTAAGAAGCCTAAGACTTCAACATCTTGGGTTGTCAAAGGTGGAACTAATCCTTCAGGACCCTCTCAATAAGGGTACCTAAAACAATTTTATTTTTGTTTTGTAGGTTAGGATTAGGAGTAGGAGTAAAGTAGAGAAGATCTGGTACTTGGACAGTGGATGTTCAAGACACATGTGTGGAAACATACATGAGCTGACTGATGCAGTTGCTGTGGATGGTCCAAGTGTTACATTTGGAGACAGCAAAGAAGGCAAGATTAAAGCTAAAGGAAGATTAATCAGAGGAAACATAGAGATATCTGACGTCTCATATGTCAAAGGCCTCAAATACAATCTGCTAAGCATAAGTCAATTCTGTGACAAAGGATATTCAGTCATCTTCTCAACAGATAAGTGCTACGTTGAACAGATAGGTACAAAGAAGGTAATTTTATCTGGAAGACGACAAGGGAATGTCTACATAGTCGACTGGAGTTCTGCTGACCAGAACTCAAGTGTTTGTTTGGTAGCATCTGCTCCAAGTGAAGTCAGTTGGCTGTGGCACAAAAGGATGAATCATTTAAACTTCAAGACCATCAACAGATTAATCAAGAATGATTTGGTAGAAGGGATTCCAAAAGCAGTCATGAGCAAAGATAAGCTCTGTGACGCCTGTCAGAAGGGTAAACAAATCAAGTCATCTTTCAAAAGCAAGAAGCACCAATCTTCTGGAAGGATATTGGAGCTGTTACATATGGACTTATTTGGCCCTATTGATCCAGTCAGCAATGGTGGAAAGAAATACTGCCTAGCTGTTGTGGATGACTATTCAAGATATACTTGGGTGATTTTCATGAAGAAAAAGAGTGAAACCAAGGAATGTCTTACAAATCTGATGGAACTGATCCAGAATGAGAAGACTATCAAAATATTGAAGATCAGATCAGATAGAGGGACAGAGTTTACAAACTCTACTGTTGAAGAGTACTGTAACATCAAAGGAATACATCATGAATACTCTGCTGCCAGAACCCCTCAACAAAATGGTGTTGCTGAAAGGAGAAACAGAACACTAAAAGAAGCTGTCAGAACCATGATAGCTGAAGCTAAACTGCCTCAAAGATTTTGGGCAGAAGCAACAAATACAGCATGCTTCACCCAGAACAGATGTATGATCAACAAAAATCAGAACAAGACGCCATATGAAGTGTGGAACAACAGAAAACCAAACATTCATTACTTTAAGATTTTTGGTTGTAAATGTTTTGTATTGAACAATGGGAAAAATCACCTTACTGCATTTGCAGAAAAAGCTGATGAAGCTGTTTTTGTAGGATACTCATCTGTTAGTAAAGCTTATCGAGTTTTCAATAAAAGAACATTACTAATAGAAGAATCTATCCATGTAGTATTTGATGAGCCAAGTCAATCTTCTGAAAAGAATCAAAGTGCTAATCAGGATCTGTCTACTGATTTACAGAAGTTAGACATTGGAAGAAATGAAGAATATGTTCCCATCATACTACCTAATCTAAATTCAGCTGATAACTCAAGTGCTGTTCAAAATCACAGTGCTGATTGTCTAACAGACGAGTTGCAAACAGCTGACAGACCAGAGACTGTTCAACAGACGACAAATGTTCAACAGACTACTACTGTATCTCCAACAGTAGTGTTGCAAGATCAAAACAGAGGACAACATTCAGACCTGCAACCTGATCTCAGATGGCTCAAGAATCATCCTCCTGAATTGGTGATTGGTGATCCTTTAGATAAAGTGAAAACAAGAAGAGCTGCTGCACAAGATGCCATGTTTGTCACTTTTCTATCTCAAGTAGAGCCTAAACAAATTGAAGAAGCTCTCAATGATTCCTTCTGGATAGAAGCTATGCAAGAAGAGTTGAATCAATTTGAAAGGAATGAAGTCTGGTACTTAGTTCCTAGACCAAGTCATCAAAGAGTAATTGGCACTAAGTGGGTATTCAGAAATAAGATGAATGAAGATGGTATTGTTACCAGAAACAAAGCAAGACTAGTGGCCAAGGGTTATTGTCAAGAAGAAGGAATTGACTTTGATGAAACTTTTGCACCAGTAGCAAGACTTGAAGCAATCAGACTGTTTCTAGCCTATGCTGCTTACAAGAACTTCACTGTCTATCAGATGGATGTGAAGTCTGCTTTTCTCAATGGAGAATTGCAAGAAGAAGTGTACGTTGAACAACCTCCTGGATTTGAAGTCTATCAAGAAGAGGACAAAGTATATCGTCTGAAGAAAGCCCTCTATGGACTGAAACAGGCTCCAAGAGCATGGTATGATACCTTATCTGATTTTCTTTTAATTAAAGGATTTCGAAAAGGTAAGGTAGATAAGACCTTGTTTACAATTGAATGGGAAAATCATATATTACTTGTGCAAATATATGTGGACGATATTATCTTTGGTTCAACTAACCAACAAATGTGTGATAAGTTCTCCAAGCTGATGCAGAATAAGTTTGAAATGAGCATGATGGGTGAACTTAACTACTTTCTTGGACTGCAAGTTAGACAGTTGCCTGATGGGATATTCATCAGCCAAGCAAAGTACACAAGAGATCTGTTCAAGAAGTTTGGTATGGAAACTAGCTCTACTGCTAGAATTCCTATGTCTACAAGTCTTCGTTTGGATAAAGATGAAGATGGCAAATCAGTGGACATAACCAAATATAGAGGCATTATAGGGTCACTGTTGTATCTAACAGCAAGCAGACCTGATATAATGTACTCAGTTGGAGTCTGTGCAAGATTTCAATCAAACCCCAAAGAATCTCATCTCTTAGCTGCCAAGAGGATATTGAAATATATAAAGGGCACTCAAGAATTGGGATTGTGGTATCCTAGAGAATCTGGATTTGAACTTATTGGCTATTCAGATTCAGACCTTGCTGGCTGCAAGATTGACAGAAAAAGCACAACAGGTGCTTGTCAGTTCTTAGGTAGTCGTCTGATCTCATGGATGAGTAAGAAGCAAACCTCAGTTTCTATATCTACTGCTGAAGCTGAATATATAGCTGCTGGAGCTTGTTGTGCACAGATACTTTGGTTGAAGCATCAACTAGAAGATTACAACATCAAGATCAGTGGAATACCAATCTACTGTGACAATACAAGTGCAATCTCACTTACTCAGAACACTACAAGTCATTCAAGGACTAAGCATATAGAGATCAAGCATCACTTCATTAGAGACCATGTGGAAAAAGGCAATGTGTTGATTGAGTATGTTCATACTGATAATCAGATTGCTGATATCTTCACTAAACCTCTAAGTGAAGCAAGGTTCTCAACTTTAAGAGC